>CAKAOJ020000486.1:302500-357500 GCA_916701645.2 Sebastolobus alascanus
GCAATATGATTTATGTTAAATAAAATATAAACTTGAATGATTGTAACTGTTGTGACGTCCGTTTGACACGAAGAGATCAAAATCAGAGAGAGATTAATGTGACGACGACACGCTGGAGTTTATTGATTAATGACCTGTCACCACCTCATTAAGAGGAATAATTAACCTTAAAATTAAAGGAACCAACAGAACCTCTTCTCTGTTAGTAACCATGGTGACGTGTTTAGTGTGCGGAGCGTTAAGTGGAGGCAGAATAATTCTCTGAACACGTTAGTTAACGCTGGCTAGCAAATACTGTTGTCTTGTTTTTTTAACAATGGCTGAAGAAAATCCTAGTTTCTCTCAACATGTGCTGTCACTCACTCTGCAGGATCACCAGTGGGAGTTTAGAAAGATAAACTGAGGGCGTATCAATCTTTGGATGTCTATAGTTAACTATCCTTCAGTAAAGTCAGTCAAAAAGAGAGTCGGACAATATGGGAGAAGCGTTTCAGAGACGGAGAGAAAGGGTTGCTAATAGTTTAGCCTTCTGCTAACAGCAGCCAACGGCTCACGGCTGCTGTTAGCAGAAGGCTAAATATGATCAACATTTACTCTCCATCTCTGAAACCTTTCTCTCATATTGTAGCTCTCTAGAGCCTCCAATCACAGTTTGTCATCTCAAATGTTTGTGATATCTGGATTCTGGCACCAACAACACAGCAAGATGACATTTTAGATGTGTAGCTTTAGCCCACTGCTAGTGTTAGTTAGCCTCCAGTCTGTCCTTTAGTTAGCCTCCAGCTAACACCGTGACCTCATCATGATGTCATCATGACGTCATCATGACCTCATCACTAACAGGTTCTCTAGTCGAGTCCTCACTGAGCTGAAGGAGCAGAGATAACTGATCCAAAACCAGCAACAACGGTCTGCAGTAAAAACGATAACTCGGTTCCATCAAGTGATCCAGTAATCAACAACACCCGGAATTCTTTATAGTCATTAAAATGAGTCGGAAACACATGTGACGTTTGTCTTTATTTAACAGATTTGATCAAATGTACATTAAAACAGGAGACACAGGTGTCATCAGTGAATCATCACCATTGGCTGAAAGGTGGGGGGGCGGAGACAACTCTTTCATGAGCTTTAATAATTTAATAATTATTACACAATTTATTCAATGTCACTCCACTTCTTGTGTATTTATTTCACAACATTTTATTAATGAATGTAGTAGTTAAAATCTCTGAATCTCCGTACAGCTCTCCGTGGGAGTTTGAACTTGTTTCGTTCCGTTATTAAAATATTAAACCCATTTTTATAACGATCAGCTCAGTAAATATTAGTTTTGTCTCGGCGGTGTGTCTCCTGTCACATCTGTGGACAAATTAAAATCTGTTTTGTCTGTAATGAGATTCAGTTTCTGTCCCGACGTCGGCGCTGGACGACCCGGTACGAGCCCCTCCTCTCGGGTCCGGACCCCCTCCTCTCAGACCCCCTCCTCTCGGGTCCGGACCCCCCTCCTCTCGGGTCCGGACCCCCTCCTCTCGGGTCCGGGCCCCTCCTCTCAGGTCCGGGCCCCTCCTCTCGGGTCCGGACCCCCTCCTCTCGGGTCCGGACTCCCCCCTCTCGGGTCCGGACCCGCTCGTCCCTCAGGTCGGCTGGTGCTGTGCTGTCATGAGGACCAGCGGAGCCTCTTTGTCTCCGGTGCCCAGCAGAGGAAACATCCTCTCGGTGAACTCGGAGGATCCGGTGAAGCTGTAGATCTCTGAGCCCGTCTTGACGTTATAAAAGGACACCTGTCCCTCGTCCACGTCCAGGAAGACGCCAACCTGCCGCAGCTTCGGAGGACTCTTCACCTGCACCGTCGACACACACAAACGGAGATTTTAGTCCTGTTTGTTCTTCCAATCTGATTGAAAGGTTCTCCATACGATATCACAGCATTAATATATGAATCAGGTGTTTGGACCTTGGTGAGCGGCGGAGTGGTGAGCGCTCTCAGCTGGCTGCCGCTCCACCAGATGGCGTAGTATCCGTTCGAGGGACTCATGTCAAACAGACCTTTCCTGGGCGCCGACTCACTGACCACGCCCAGCTTCCAGTCCTTACTCTCCCCAACAGAAACCTGCCACAGTGGACACACAGCAGAGAGGTTAGTACGTCTCAGGTCCTGGATCAGATCCTGGATCAGGTCCTGGATCAGGTCCTGGATCAGGGTTCTCTGTGCGTCTGACCTCCCAGTAGTGGCGCCCGGTGCTGAAGTTCTCTTTAGCGATGACGCAGGACCAGACGTCGAAGCGCTGCTGACTGTTTCTGAAGAACTGCAGCTTCTCTCCTCTCTTCACCTGCTTCCTGTCCTCCGACAGGATGAGGAACGGGTACGCCGTCACCGGGTTCAACGTCACGTCCTCTGGAAACAACAGGGCGCCGTGAGGGGAGAAATCAGCACTCTGAGGTCGTGACCTTCATCACGCAGCACAACAGGTAACAAAGTACACAAACACAACAGCACAGCGTCGTATGAGACTTTAACTCTGGAGGACGAAAGTGGAATGCTCACCCATGTAGACCCGGGCCTTCTTGTGTCCTGTGACAGACATGAAGCTGATTAACATTTCAAATCATTAATATATAACAACATATATATATATATTTATTTATTTATAACACGGCTTTGTTGAATTCTCGATTCTGATTGGTCTATCACGGCGTTCTACGGTCTGTTCTTTCTCTATGACAGACAGTTGCTACGTATAACAGACCGTTGCTACGTATAGCAGACCGTTGCTACGTATAGCAGACCGTTGCTACGTATAGCAGACCGTTGCTACGTATAACAGACCGTTGCTACGTATAGCAGAACGTATAGCAGACCGTTGCTACGTATAGCAGACCGTTGCTACGTATAGCAGACCGTTGCTACGTATAACAGACCGTTGCTACGTATAGCAGACCGTTGCTACGTATAACAGACCGTTGCTATGGACACAGCTCTGATGTCGAACTCTGGATGACCGTTTTTGTGTCAAAATATTGATTTCTTCAGTAAGTAGCCGTGTAATAATCAGGATAATGTACAGCTAGCGGGTCATTGTTGTTAAATAAACCCCGGCATCGACCTGCCGGGGTTTATTTCACAACAATCACCCGCTAGCTGTACATTATCTCTTACATAATGTATTGATTAAAAGACTGAGTACCTGAGACCGGTTTGGACTTCTTCCGATCTGAAGGGAGACAGGAAACCACAGTAAGTCATTCTTTCACATTAAAAGTCTTAATAAAACAGTTTCTGTCAGCTGGTCCAGAGTCAGATATTAAATGAATAAACCCTGTAGTTATAATCCGTCACCTTTCAGAGACCACTGACTCTTCCTCAAACTGGTGGTGCTTCCTCTCAGACTGAGCATGCTCTCCGCCATCATCAGTTCACCTGACGACACTGAAACACACCACGTCATCATTAACACGTACATTAAATAATATATATAATATATATATATATATATATATCCTCAGGTCAGTACTGCAGCGTCGCACTGCCTGCACCTGCCTGTCTATCTATTGATCTTTCATCCATTAATTGTTATTATTAATTTTCTCGTTATTGTTATTATTTTTTATTATTATTGATCCTCACCGGAGCCTCTGGAGCTGACCTCCTCCGCCATCCTGATGTCCTCCATCTTCTCCTTCACCTCCGACAGAGCGCTCTTCACCTCCCCCAGCTGGAAGTGGAGGGAGAACCTCTCGTCCTCGTCCACCTCCTCCTGCTGCTCCTCCAGAGGAGCTGCGGCCTCCTCGAAACTCTGAGGAGGAGAGGAGAGGAGGAGAGGAGAGGAGGTGAGAGGTGAGGAGAGGAGGAGAGGAGGTGAGGAGAGGAGGTGAGGAGGAGAGGAGGAGGAGAGGAGAGGAGGAGGAGAGGAGGTGAGGAGAGGAGGTGAGGAGGGGAGGTGAGGAGGAGAGGAGGAGGAGAGGAGAGGAGGAGGAGAGGAGGTGAAGAGAGGAGGTGAGGAGAGGAGAGGAGGAGGAGAGGAGAGGAGGTGAGGAGAGGAGGTGAGGAGAGGAGGTGAGGAGGGGAGGTGAGGAGGAGAGGAGGAGGAGAGGAGAGGAGGAGGAGAGGAGGTGAGGAGAGGAGGTGAGGAGAGGAGAGGAGGAGGAGAGGAGAGGAGGAGGAGAGGAGGTGAGGAGAGGAGAGGAGGAGGAGAGGAGAGGAGGAGGAGAGGAGGTGAGGAGGAGAGGAGAGGAGGAGGAGAGGAGGTGAGGAGAGGAGAGGAGGAGGAGAGGAGAGGAGGAGGAGAGGAGAGGAGGAGGAGAGGAGGTGAGGAGGAGAGGACAGGAGGAGGAGTAGAGGAGGAGGTGAGGAGTAGAGGAGGAGGTGAGTCTGACCTGCAGGAAGCCGATGTGGTCCTGACTGATGGCCTGGACCTCCAGCGTGGCTCTCCTGTCCATCAGCTGGCTAAGCTCCGCCTCCAGACGCCTCACTAGCCCCTCCCCCTTTGACATCACGACGTCCAGCTGGTTGTCGATCCCGCCCACCACCTCGGACCGGATCCGGTCCAAGGAGCCGGACACCTGGTCCAGGAGGTGCTGCACCTCCCCGCGCTCCCCGTCAGCGTAGTTCTGAAAACAATAATACCATTATTATTATTATTATCATTATTAAAATCATCAATCTGATCAATAATCAATTAAACGTTAAATACATGCAGGACATATTTCATGATATATGACTAAATATGAATAAAACTATATAACTAAATAACAGGACTTCTTAGAGCAGCCTCTACAGCACTGCCCATGAGCAAGGCAGGAGGTTCAGTCTGAACTAAATATACGAGATAAGGAGCAGACGTGTGACCTTGACTCCGTCCAGTTTCCTCCTCAGCTGAGTCACGTGGATCTCCTTCTGTCTGATCCGGTTCAGGATGTCCTGCTCCGTCCTCGCTACCTGTTTCTGATCACACAGGACTCCATTCATTAAATCACTGATCTAACGTACTGAAGGAATAACGAGATTTTCCTCCTCGCTACCTGTTTTCCGATTCTCTCGGTCTGCACGGAGACGGTTTTGTGTGTTCGATGTTCCTCCAGGACGCAGATGGCACAGATGCAGCGCTGACATGTCCGACAGTACACCTGGACAAGTGAACACATCAGGAGGTCAACATGTTCAGGTGTGTACCAATTAATACAATAGTAAAGATAAACTGAGGGCGTATAAATCTTTGGATGTCTATAGTTAACTATCCTTCAGTAAAGTCAGTCACAAAGAGACTCGGACAATATGGGAGAAGCGTTTCAGAGACGGAGAGAAAGGGTTGCTAATAGTTTAGCCTTCTGCTAACAGCAGCCAACGGCTCACGGCTGCTGTTAGCAGAAGGCTAAATATGATCAACATTTACTCTCCATCTCTGAAACGCTTCTCTCATATTGTAGCTCTCTAGAGCCTCCAATCACAGTTTGTCATCTCAAATGTTTGTGATATCTGGATTCTGGCACCAACAACACAGCAAGATGACATTTTAGATGCTTTAGCCCACTGCTAGTGTTAGTTAGCCTCCAGTCTTTGGTTAGCCTCCAGCTAACACCGTGACCTCATCATGACCTCATCATGACCTCATCACTTAAAGGGTCTATTAAAACAGGATGTTGTTGTACTTTTAATGTATGAGGTCATAAACTGACGATGTCTCATCAGTGTGTGTTAGCGCTCACCTCCAGCAGGCGGCGGTGTGTTTGGCAGGTGCGGCCCCTGAGGGCCTCCTGCGGGTCCATCAGAGGGTGTTTGGAGTAGAACGGCGTGCTCTGGTGTGGCTTCACGTGCTCAGAGCAGTAGGCGACGGTGCAGGTGAGACAGGAGCTGACAGCGGGCTGTTTGATACCCGTACACACGTCACACCACACCACCTCCTCACCCGACGCACTCACAAACGGGTTTTTGCCGTCCGTGCTCGTCGGCGAGGCGCCCGTCGCGGCCGACGTCCCGTTTCCGACCGTCTTCGGTAACCACGCGGCGCCGTAACGATTCTGTTTGTATTTATCTGCGATGAGAGCGAAGACTTTGTTGACGCTGAGCTGAGGACGCTCTTCAAACTGGCGCTTACAGAGAGGACAGGTACACACCGGGCTGGACGCCCAGTAACCTCCGATACACGCCTGCAAATACACCACAGAAGAAGAAGTTCACATTGTGATGTCATGAAAAAATCTGATTTTAGAGTTGTTGTTCAGAAACAAATTCAATGTGAATACTTTTTATTAAGTATATCTCTATCATAAGATTAACTACAAGTATAAGCCAAGTAGACTTTTCTGTATACTTGTCAGTATAAGTCATCTATACTTAAGTATACTTTTGTCAAGTATATCTCTGATAAGTATATAAGAAGTAAACTGAAAGTTTACTCTGTTATTTGAAGTTTAAAAGGAGCAGCACACGTGATTAAAGTGAGCTGAAGGAGTCACCTGACAGAAGTTGTGTCCACAGGGAGTCGAGACGGGTTCATCGAACAGGTCCAGACAGATGGAGCAGGTTAACTCCTGCTCTGAGAACAGATCTGGAGCCGCCGCCTCCGCCATCATCATACTGCTGCTGGACCGCCAACAGGAAGTGTGAGCGCTGCTGGGCGAACTGTTAGCTTACTGGGATCCTTCCTGTCAGTTCTAAATTATATACAAATTAAATAAAGTTAAATACAAACACCAAAGTCACACCGAATATATATATATATATATATATACACAGCAACCAAACGGTGCTAGCAGCAACCAAACGGTGCTAGCAGCAACCAAACGGTGCTAGCAGCAACCCAACGGTGCTAGCAGCAACCCAACGGTGCTAGCAGCAACCAAACGGTGCTAGCAGCAACCCAACGGTGCTAGCCGCCACCAAACGGTGCTAGCAGCAACCAAACGGTGCTAGCAGCAACCAAACGGTTCTAGCAGCAACCCAACGGTGCTAGCAGCAACCAAACGGTGCTAGCAGCAACCCAACGGTGCTAGCAGCAACCAAACGGTGCTAGCAGCAACCAAACGGTGCTAGCAGCAACCAAACGGTTCTAGCAGCAACCCAACGGTGCTAGCAGCAACCAAACGGTTCTAGCAGCAACCAAACGGTTCTAGCAGCAACCCAACGGTGCTAGCAGCAACCAAAGGGTGCTAGCAGCAACCAAACGGTGCTAGCAGCAACCAAACGGTTCTAGCAGCAACCAAACGTTTCTAGCAGCAACCCAACGGTGCTAGCAGCAACCCAACGGTGCTAGCAGCAACCAAAGGGTGCTAGCAGCAACCCAACGGTGCTAGCAGCAACCAAACGGTTCTAGCAGCAACCAAACGTTTCTAGCAGCAACCCAACGGTGCTAGCAGCAACCCAACGGTGCTAGCAGCAACCAAACGGTTCTAGCAGCAACCAAACGTTTCTAGCAGCAACCCAACGGTGCTAGCAGCAACCAAACGGTGCTAGCAGCAACCAAACGGTGCTAGCAGCAAACAAACGGTGCTAGCAGCAACCAAACAGTGCTAGCCGCCACCCGTGCTAGCAGTGCTTACAGTGTAAACAACGGCATCAGTGCTGACAGAGCTAACAGTGTTAACAGTATCTGTGAACCTTCAGCTCTTTGTGTAGATACAGGTTTGATGTAAAACAGGAACCAGTCAGGATGAAAGAGGAAGTGTGATGTCACAGCGTTTTAAATAGGACTGTCGGTTAGAGAAGGACCAGGTCAGACTACATTCCTCCTGCTGCAGCTGAACTCCGACACACTGACAGACTCAAAGCCGTCAGGTGAGTCACACAGGTGGAACGCACCTGAGAGGACTGACAGGTGTACTCCTCTCGGAGCTATACCTACAAACAGTCTGAAACACCAGAACTCACCAGGAGACCGTCTGAAACCATCGCTGAGGTCCAAATCTCATACTTTTACTTTTAGTACATACAAGGTACTACTGTAGCATGCAGTACAGTATGCATACTATTACTACATTGATCCTTGACCTTTGACCCCCTTGCAGAGGATTGTGGGTCAAAATAACCAGGACAGCATGCTGGCTTCATACTGCAGAATGTGCTCACGTGCATCATCTGCAGCAATGCATCATGGTCTATAAGATCACCATGTGTCTGTAGTTTAATCTGCAGCAATGCATCATGGTCTGTAAAATCATCATGTGTTTGTAGTTTAATATGCAGCAATGCATCATGGTCTATAAGATCACCATGTGTCTGTAGTTTAATCTGCAGCAATGCATCATGGTCTGTAAAATCATCATATGTTTGTAGTTTAATCTGCAGCAATGCATCATGGTCTATAAAATCATCATGTGTTTGTAGTTTAATCTGCAGCAATGCATCATGGTCTATAAAATCATCATGTGTTTGTAGTTTAATCTGCAGCAATGCATCATGGTCTATAAGATCACCATGTGTCTGTAGTTTAATCTGCAGCAATGCATCATGGTCTGTAAAATCATCATGTGTTTGTAGTTTAATCTGCAGCAATGCATCATGGTCTATAAGATCATCATGTGTTTGTAGTTTAATCTGCAGCAATGCATCATGGTCTATAAGATCATCTCATATCTCCAGCCTGTTTTCAGCTTTGTGACGATGTATTTAGCAGCTGATCCAAGAGGCTTTTTAAAGAGTTTATTTAGCTTCAGAAGGACGAAGAGGAGGATTTACTCTTCATCCTTCAGTTTATCACAAACATTCAACACCAACACATCTGGACACACCTGGTTCTACCTGGACAGGAAGCACTGATATCATATATGATGAAACAACCTGATTCTAAACTGAAATCATGAAGAGCTGCTGAGGCCAACAGGAAGTTAACACGGTCACCATGACGACTGCATCAGAACAACATGAGATGGTTAGCATGTAGCATGTAGCATGTATTAGCCCCTGTCACACCTGTGTGTTTACAGAGTTTAAATCTCTTCATCAGACAGATTATTAATGAGAGCGTCCAGGAAATTAAACTTACTCTGGATCAGATTATCTGTGTCAGAACATCACAGTAGGAAATGTGGGAACAGTAAACAGAGAGAGACACGTGTTTGTGATGGTGACGATAATGTTTGTAACACTAACATGGACTCTCAGAGCTTCACACTTACTACACATCTGCTCGGCATGTTTTACAATCAGATAATCTGAACTACTGAGATCAATAGAGTCGATTAACAGAGTCCAGAGTGCTCAGTCTGCAGAGTTTAGCTGCTTAGCTTAGCTTAGCTTAGCTTAGCATAAAGACTGGAAACAGGGGGAAACAGCTAGCCTGGCACTGATCCCCTGTTCCTAGAGCGCCACCTTCTGCCGGTGAGCCTCCGTCCTCATTTACTGCATTCAGGTAACAAATGAACAAAGAAATAAAGAAATACACTTTTCACCGCTGTAACTCTCGCTGTAGTAGAACTGACGAAACACTTTGAAACCAACAATATCAGGGACCAACTGTTTATTTATATTATGATAAATACAGATATTTAGGAAAATTATAATCTTAATATCTGAATCTGGCCGAGGGCACCAACAGTCTGATTATTATTCTCTAAACTGATGGATTCATATTTGGTCTCAGATAGTGAGAGTGGTGATGTCTTTATTCACTTTAATGTGATATAAAACAGAGAAAATCTCCATATTTGAGGATGAAAACAGCATTTTCTGACATTTTTTCATGAATACTATTTGAAGGATTAATTGATTATCAGAATAGTTGATTGGTGATGATGTTTCTGTGGATGGACTGATGATTACTGACTAATAAAATGCATTTTAAATAAAGATCTCTGTCAGTAAACACCAGTTGACAAGTTTAATTATTGTGTGAAGAAGAATTCAGATCGTTTTAGTTTCTGTTGTGTTGAAACAGATCTCTGATCAGTTGATGACACACATTCATGGTTTGTGATATTGAGCTTTGTAAATAAAGTTGACTTGAATCAGTGATGATGAGACAGCAGATAATTTCAGCAGGTAAACAAAGAGATTGAGTTTGAAGACTAACACCTTTTCTCCTCTAATATTCAATATATATATCAAATATTAACATATTCCATGAACACAGGTTTAAAGTGAAGCATCAGCGGATGTATTTGAGAGAAAAGAGTTTACAGAGTTTCTTACCTTTCAGTCAGCAGCTCGACGTGTTTCTGTCTCAGAGCCTGAAACTCAGGTTGGCCTGTGACGTCACCAGTGGGCGGAGACTCTGTCAATCAAAGTTGTCAGGTGAGTTTAGCAGGTGGAGCTGATTGTTCATGTTTTCACAGGTTCGTATTTATTTATTCATTATTAAAAGATAAAGACAAAACAACTGAAAGGAAAAAATCTAAAATATCTGAACAATTATAAACAAATTCCTGATATGGAAATAAATGATTTTACCTCCACAGTGATGATTTAAAGGTTGTTTCACAGCCAGTGATTCAATAATTATGGGGGGGAAATAAATAAATAAATATTATTTTTTTATGTTTATATTTTTTTAAACCCTGAATTTCAGCAGGACTTTTTCAGAAGTTTTAATTATTTTTCTTTTTTTATATCTATTTTTTTCTTATTCAACATTTTTTTAATTTTAGTATTTTTACAAATAGTAAATAAAGAAAATCTGATAAAATACAATTTACAGAAAGAAGCATAAAATAAAAAATGACATAAATATAACAAAATGAATAAAAATGTATAGACTATAATTGAATATTGAATAAATACATAAAAATACAAATAAAAACATTTAGAAGAAGTGTTTTTATTTTTAGATTCATTCTCCGGTTCAAATAAAGAAGTTAAAATATCGTTGTGAAGTTTTGGCGTCTGATCAGAGCAGCCGGTCGGTCGCTGCCTTGCTCAAGGGCATTATTTTTAATAAGTCAGTATCATGTGACGGTTTATGTTGAACTGATCTTCATGTTTACACCTGAAGACACCTGAAGACAGACAGGACCGAGGACATTCCTGCTGTACGGGGGTGTGTGTGTGAACAGGTGAAGGTGTGTGTGTGTGTGTGTGTGTGTGTGTGTGTGAAGGTGTGAGGTGGTGAATCCTGTTTGGCGGTTGGTCCTCCTGGGCTGTGATTGGCTGATTCTTATCCTCTGTATTGTGTAACTCTGCTTTGCTTTTTTGCTCCAGATCAGTGAATGTAAATGGGTTCTATGGGTACCCACGAGTCTCCCCTTTACAGACATGCCCACTTTATGATAATCACATGCAGTTTGGGGCAAGTCATAGTCAAGTCAGCACACTGACACACTGACAGCTGTTGTTGCCTGTTGGGCTGCAGTTTGCCATGTTATGATCTGAGCATATTGTTTTATGGTAGATGCAGCACCTATGAGGGTTTCTGGACAATATTTTTTAATTTTTTCAGAATTTTTTGGGACATTTTTTAACATTTGTTAGACTGAATTGGGACATTTTTCCAATTTTTTTTGTTTTTCATTTTTTGGACATTTTTTTTTTTTACTTTTTCTTTTTAAATTTTACAAGTTTTTTTTCAAAATTATTAAAACTTTTTTTTTTTAACATTTTTCGGACATTTGTCAGACTTTTCTTGGGATATTCTTTGAAATCTTTTTTTTTTTTGACATTTTTGGGACATTTTTCATATTTTTTTTTTTCTTTTCTGTTTTTTTTTTTCTTTTTTTCATTTTTCAGACTTTTTATTGCTTTTTACATTTTTGGGAATTTTCTTTTTTTAATTTTTTTTTTTTAATTTTACGGATATTTTGAAAAAATTGTTTCGACATTATTCAATTTTTTTTTTTTTTTACATTTTTTGGAAATTTTTAAATTTTTTTTTCAACATTATTCAAACTTTTTTTTTTTTTTTTTTTTTTTACATTTTTCAGACATTTGTCAGACTTTTTTTGGGATATTCTTTGAAATATTTTTTTTTTTTGACATTTTTGGGACATTTTTCAGATATTTTTTTTTTTTTTTTTTTTTTTTTTTTTTTTTTTTTACATTTTTCAGACTTTTTATTGCTTTTTACATTTTTTAAATTTTTTTTTTTAATTTTTTTTTTAATTTTACGGATATTTTGAAAAAATTGTTTCGACATTATTCAATTTTTTTTTTTTTTTACATTTTTTTGACATTTTTCAATTTTTTTTTAGACATTATTCAATTTTTTTTTTTCATTATTCGGACATTTTTCAATTTTGTTTTCAATATTCCATTTTTTTAAAATTTTTTTATTACATTTTTCGGACATTTTTCAATTTTTTATTGTAAATTTTTTGGACATTTTTCAGACATGTTTTTTTTTTTTTTTTTTAATTTTTCGGACATTTGTCAGACTTTTTTGGGACATTTTTTTACCTTTTTTTTTTGTGACATTTTTGTGACATTTTTTTTGCTTTTTACATTTTTTGGATTTTTTTTTTTAAATTTTTTTTTTACATTTTACGGATATTGTGAAAAAATTCTTTCAACATTATTCAATTTTTTTTTTTTTTTTACATTTTTTGGACATTTTTCAATTTTGTTTTCGACATTATTCAAATTTGTTTTTTTTCATTTTTCGGACATTTTGCAATTTTTTTTTCGAAATTCAATTTTCTTTTTTTTTATAACATTTTTCAGAAATGTTCTTTTCTTTTAGTTTTTCTTTTTACATTTTACAATTTTTTTTTCGATATTATTCAAATTTTTTTTTTTTTTTTTAATTTTTCGGACATTTGTCAGACTTTTTTTGGGACATTTTTTTTACTATACTTTCACTTTAACACTTTAATTTTATTATTTTTTTATTATTTATTTTTTTTTTACATTTTTATGACATACTAAACTTTCAATTTAACATTTTAATTTTATTATTATTTATTATTTTTTTTTATTTTTGACATTTTTAGGACATACTAAACTTTCACTTTAACATTTTAATTTTATTATTATTTTACTTTTTTTTTTTATTTACATTTTTATGATATACTATACTTTCACTTTAACATTTTAATTTATTATTTTTATTATTTTTCACATTTTTATGACATACTATACTTTCACTTTAACATTTTAATTTGATTATTTTTTATTATTTATTTTTTTTACATTTTTATGACATAATATACTTTCACTTTAACATTTTAATTTTATTATTTTTTTATTTTTTTTTTATTACATTTTACATTTTTACCTTTTACATTGTAACCCTAACCCTAACCCTAACCCTAACCCTAACCCTAACCCACTTTAACATTTTAATTTCATTATTTTTTTATTTTTTTTTTATTACATTTTACATTTTTACATTTTACAATGTAACCCTAACCCTAACCCTAACCCACTTTAACATTTTAATTTTATTATTTTTTATTATTATTTTTATTTTTTATAAATTTTTGACATTCTATACTTTCACTTTAACATTTTAATTTTATTATTTTTTAATTTTTAATTTTTTTACATTTTTACATTTTACATTTTAACCCTAACCCTAACCCTAACCCTAACCCTAACCCTAACCCTAACCCACTTTAACATTTTAATTTTATTATTTTTTTTTATTTATTTTTTTTACTTACATTTTTATGACATGCTGTACTTTGCCTTTTTTTATTTGTTTTAATTACATTTTTATGATATAATATACTTTCACTTTAACATTTTAATTTTATTATTTTTTTATTTATTTTTTTATTACATTTTACATTTTTACATTTTACATTTTAACCCTAACCCTAACCCTAACCCTAACCCACTTTAACATTTTAATTTTATTATTATTTTACATTTTTTTTTTTACTTACATTTTTATGACATGCTATACTTTCACTTTAACATTTTAATTTTATTATTTTTTTATTTTTTATTTTTTTACATTTTACATTTTAACCCTAACTCTAACCCTAACCCTAACCCTAACCCACTTTAACATTTTAATTTTATTATTTTTTTACATTTTTTTTTTATTTACATTTTTATGATATACTATACTTTCACTTTAACATTTTCATTTTATTATTATTTATTATTATTTATTTTTTTTATATATTTTTGACATGCTATACTTTCACTTTAAAATTTTAATTTTATTATTTTTTAATTTTTAATTTTTTTACATTTTTACATTTTACATTTTAACCCTAACCCTAACCCTAACCCTAACCCTAACCCTAACCCAATTTAACATTTTAATTTTATTATTTTTTTATTTATTTTTTTATTACATTTTACATTTTTACATTTTACATTGTAACCCTAACCCTAACCCTAACCCTAACCAGCTTTAACATTTTAATTTTATTATTATTTTACATTTTTTTTTTATTTACATTTTTATGATATACTATACTTTCACTTTAACATTTTCATTTTATTATTATTTATTATTATTTTTTTTTTTTATATATTTTTGACATGCTATACTTTCACTTTAACATTTTAATTTCATTATTTTTTTATTTTTTATTTTTTTACATTTTTACATTTTACATTTTAACCCTAACCCTAACCCTAACCCACTTTGACATTTTAATTTTATTATTTTTTTTTATTTATTTTTTTTTAGGACATGCTATACTTTGACTTTTTTTATTTGTTTTAATTAAATTTTTAGGACATGCTATACTTTCACTTTAACATTTTAATTTTATTATTTTTTTCTTATTTTTTTTTTTTTTACATTTTACATTTTAACCCTAACCCTAACCCTAACCCTAACCCTAACCCACTTTACCATTTTAATCTTATTATTTTTTTATTTATTTTTTTATTACATTTTACATTTTTACATTTTACATTGTAACCCTAACCCTAACCCTAACCCACTTTAACATTTTAATTTTATTATTTTTTTATTTATTTTTTTATTACATTTTACATTTTTACATTTTACATTGTAACCCTAACCCTAACCCTAACCCACTTTAACATTTTAATTTTATTATTTTTTATTATTATTTTTATTTTTTATAAATTTTTGACATTCTATACTTTCAGTTTAACATTTTAATTTTATTATTATTTATTATTATTTTTTTTTTTTATATATTTATGACATGCTATACTTTCACTTTAACATTTTCATTTTATTATTTTTTTTAATTTTTTTTTTACATTTTACATTTTACATTTTTACATTTTACATTTTAACCCTAACCCTAACCCTAACCCTAAACCTAACCCACTTTTTTTTGACATACTATACTTTCACTTTAACATTTTAATTTGATTATTTTTTATTTATTTTTTATTTTTTTACATTTTTATGACATACTATACTTTCACTTTAAAATTTTAATTTGATTATGTTTTATTATTTATTTTTTTTACATTTTTATGACATACTATACTTTCACTTTAACATTTTAATTTTATTATTATTTAGTATTATTTTTTTTTTTATATATTTTTGACATCCTATACTTTCACTTTAACATTTTAATTTTATTATTTTTTTTTTTATTTACATTTTTATTTACATTTTTATGACATACTATACTTTCACTTTAACATTTTAATTTTATTATTATTTATTATTATTTATTTTTTTTATATATTTTTGACATGCTATACTTTCACTTTAACATTTTAATTTTATTATTTTTTTATTTTTTATTTTTTTAATATTTTTATGACATGCAATACTTTCACTTTAACATTTTCATTTTATTATTTTTTTTTATTTTTTTTTTACATTTTACATTTTACATTTTTACATTTTACATTTTAACCCTAACCCTAACCCTAACCCTAAACCTAACCCACTTTTTTTTGACATACTATACTTTCACTTTAACATTTTAATTTGATTATTTTTTATTTATTTTTTATTTTTTTACATTTTTATTACATACTATACTTTCACTTTAAAATTTTAATTTGATTATGTTTTATTATTTATTTTTTTTACATTTTTATGACATAATATACTTTCACTTTAACATTTTAATTTTATTATTATTTATTTATTTTTTTTTTTTATATATTTTTGACATCCTATACTTTCACTTTAACATTTTAATTTTATTATTTTTTTTTTTATTTACATTTTTATTTACATTTTTATGACATACTATACTTTCACTTTAACATTTTAATTTTATTATTTTTTTTATTTATTTATTTTTTCACATTTTTATGACATGCTATACTTTCACTTTAACATTTTAATTTTATTATTTTTTTATTTTTTTTTTTTTACATTTTACATTTTTACATTTTACATTGTAACCCTAACTCTAACCCTAACCCTAACCCTAACCCTAACCCTAACCCACTTTAACATTTTAATTTCATTATTTTTTTATTTTTTTTTTATTACATTTTACATTTTTACATTTTACATTGTAACCCTAACCCTAACCCTAACCCTAACCCTAACCCTAACCCACTTTAACATTTTAATTTTATTATTTTTTATTATTATTTTTATTTTTTATAAATTTTTGACATTCTATACTTTCACTTTAACATTTTAATTTTATTATTTTTTAATTTTTTATTTTTTTACATTTTTACATTTTACATTTTAACCCTAACCCTAACCCTAACCCTAACCCTAACCCACTTTAACATTTTAATTTTATAATTATTTATTATTATTTTTTTTTTAATATTTTTATGACATGCAATACTTTGACTTTTTTTATTTGTTTTAATTACATTTTTATGATGTAATATACTTTCACTTTAACATTTTAATTTTATTATTTTTTTATTTTTTATTTTTTTACATTTTTACATTTTACATTTTAACCCTAACCCTAACCCTAACCCACTTTAACATTTTAATTTTATTATTTTTTTATTATTTTTTTTTTTTTTACATTTTTATGACATGCTATACTTTCACTTTAACATTTTAATTTTATTATTTTTTTATTTTTTATTTTTTTAGGACATGCTATACTTTGACTTTTTTTATTTGTTTTAATGACATTTTTAGGACATGCTATACTTTCACTTTAACATTTTAATTTTATTTTATTTTTATTTTTTATTTTTTTTATATTTTTACATTTTACATTTTAACCCTAACCCTAACCCTAACCCTAACCCTAACCCACTTTAACATTTTAATTTTATTATTTTTTTATTATTTTTTTTATTTTTTTACATTTTTATGACATACTATACATTGACTTTTTTATTTGTTTTAATTACATTTTTATGACATGCTATACTTTCACTTTAACATTTTAATTTTATTATTATTTTACATTTTTTTTTTTTACATTTTTACATTTTACATTTTAACCCTAACCCTAACCCACTTTAACATTTTAATTTTATTATTATTTTACATTTTTTTTTTTATTTACATTTTTAGGACATGCTATACTTTGCCTTTTTTTATTTGTTTTAATTACATTTTTATGATATAATATACTTTCACTTTAACATTTTAATTTTATTATTTTTTTATTTCTTATTTTTTTTAGGACATGCTATACTTTGACTTTTTTTATTTGTTTTAATTAAATTTTTAGGACATGCTATACTTTCACTTTAACATTTTAATTTTATTATTATTTATTATTATTTATTTTTTTTATATATTTATGACATGCTATACTTTCACTTTAACATTTTCATTTTATTATTTTTTTTAATTTTTTTTTTACATTTTACATTTTACATTTTTACATTTTACATTTTAACCCTAACCCTAACCCTAACCCTAAACCTAACCCACTTTTTTTTGACATACTATACTTTCACTTTAACATTTTAATTTGATTATTTTTTATTTATTTTTTATTTTTTTACATTTTTATGACATACTATACTTTCACTTTAAAATTTTAATTTGATTATGTTTTATTTTTTATTTTTTTTACATTTTTATGACATAATATACTTTCACTTTAACATTTTAATTTTATTATTTTTTTTTTTTTTTTTTTTTACATTTTACATTTTAACCCTAACCCTAACCCTAACCCTAACCCTAACCCACTTTACCATTTTAATTTTATTATTTTTTTATTTATTTTTTTATTACATTTTACATTTTTACATTTTACACTCTAACCCTAACCCTAACCCTAACCCACTTTAACATTTTAATTTTATTATTTTTTTATTTATTTTTTTATTACATTTTTACATTTTACATTGTAACCCTAACCCTAACCCTAACCCACTTTAACATTTTAATTTTATTATTTTTTTATTTATTTTTTTATTACATTTTACATTTTTACATTTTACATTGTAACCCTAACCCTAACCCTAACCCACTTTAACATTTTAATTTTATTATTTTTTATTATTATTTTTATTTTTTATAAATTTTTGACATTCTATACTTTCAGTTTAACATTTTAATTTTATTATTATTTATTATTATTTATTTTTTTTATATATTTATGACATGCTATACTTTCACTTTAACATTTTCATTTTATTATTTTTTTTAATTTTTTTTTTACATTTTACATTTTACATTTTTACATTTTACATTTTAACCCTAACCCTAACCCTAACCCTAAACCTAACCCACTTTTTTTTGACATACTATACTTTCACTTTAACATTTTAATTTGATTATTTTTTATTTATTTTTTATTTTTTTACATTTTTATGACATACTATACTTTCACTTTAAAATTTTAATTTTATTATTTTTTATTATTTATTTTTTTTACATTTTTATGACATAATATACTTTCACTTTAACATTTTAATTTTATTATTATTTAGTATTATTTTTTTTTTTATATATTTTTGACATCCTATACTTTTACTTTAACATTTTAATTTTATTATTTTTTTTTTTATTTACATTTTTATTTACATTTTTATGACATACTATACTTTCACTTTAACATTTTAATTTGATTATTTTTTATTATTTATTTTTTTACATTTTTATGACATAATATACTTTCACTTTAACATTTTAATTTTATTATTTTTTTATTTTTTTTTTATTACATTTTACATTTTTACATTTTACATTTTAACCCTAACCCTAACCCTAACCCTAACCCACTTTAACATTTTAATTTTATTATTATTTTACATTTTTTTTTTATTTACATTTTTATGATATACTATACTTTCACTTTAACATTTTAATTTTATTATTATTTATTATTATTTATTTTTTTTATATATTTTTGACATGCTATACTTTCACTTTAACATTTCAATTTCATTATTATTTATTATTATTTATTTTTTTTATATATTTTTGACATGCTATACTTTCACTGTAACATTTTAATTTTATTATTTTTTTTTTTATTTACATTTTTATGACATACTATACTTTCACTTTAACATTTTAATTTTATAATTATTTATTATTTTTTTTTTTTTTTATATTTTTATGACATGCTATACTTTCACTTTAACATTTTCATTTTATTGTTTTTTTATTTATTTTTTTATTACATTTTACATTTTTACATTTTACATTGTAACCCTAACCCTAACCCTAACCCTAAACCTAACCCACTTTTTTTTGACATACTATACTTTCACTTTAACATTTTAATTTTATTATTTTTTTTTTATTTTTTTTTTTATTTATATTTTTATGACATGCTATACTTTCACTTTAACATTTTCATTTTATTATTTTTTTTAATTTTTTTTTTACATTTTACATTTTACATTTTTACATTTTACATTTTAACCCTAACCCTAACCCTAACACTAAACCTAACCCACTTTTTTTTGACATACTATACTTTCACTTTAAAATTTTAATTTGATTGTTTTATTATTTATTTTTTTTACATTTTTATGACATAATATACTTTCACTTTAACATTTTAATTTTATTAATATTTAGTATTATTTTTTTTTTATATATTTTTGACATCCTATACTTTCACTTTAACATTTTAATTTTATTATTATTTTACTTTTTTTTTTTATTTACATTTTTATGATATACTATACTTTCACTTTAACATTTTAATTTATTATTTTTATTATTTTTCACATTTTTATGACATACTATACTTTCACTTTAACATTTTAATTTTATTATTTTTTTATTTTTTTTTTATTACATTTTACATTTTTACCTTTTACATTGTAACCCTAACCCTAACCCTAACCCTAACCCTAACCCTAACCCACTTTAACATTTTAATTTCATTATTTTTTTATTTTTTTTTTATTACATTTTACATTTTTACATTTTACAATGTAACCCTAACCCTAACCCTAACCCACTTTAACATTTTAATTTTATTATTTTTTATTATTATTTTTATTTTTTATAAATTTTTGACATTCTATACTTTCACTTTAACATTTTAATTTTATTATTTTTTAATTTTTAATTTTTTTACATTTTTACATTTTACATTTTAACCCTAACCCTAACCCTAACCCTAACCCTAACCCTAACCCTAACCCACTTTAACATTTTAATTTTATTATTTTTTTTTATTTATTTTTTTTACTTACATTTTTATGACATGCTGTACTTTGACTTTTTTTATTTGTTTTAATTACATTTTTATGATATAATATACTTTCACTTTAACATTTTAATTTTATTATTTTTTTTTATTTTTTTTTTACATTTTACATTTTTACATTTTACATTGTAACCCTAACCCTAACCCTAACCCTAACCCACTTTACCATTTTAATCTTATTATTATTTTATTTATTTATTTTTAATTACATTTTTATGACATGCTATACTTTCACTTTAACATTTTAATTTTATTATTTTTTTATTTTTTATTTTTTTACATTTTTACATTTTACATTTTAACCCTAACTCTAACTCTAACCCTAACCCTAACCCTCTTTAACATTTTAATTTTATTATTTTTTTATTTTTTATTTACATTTTTTATGATATACTATACTTTCACTTTAACATTTTCATTTTATTATTATTTATTATTATTTATTTTTTTTATATATTTTTGACATGCTATACTTTCACTTTAAAATTTTAATTTTATTATTTTTTAATTTTTAATTTTTTTACATTTTTACATTTTACATTTTAACCCTAACCCTAACCCTAACCCTAACCCTAACCCTAACCCAATTTAACATTTTAATTTTATTATTTTTTTATTTATTTTTTTATTACATTTTTACATTTTACATTGTAACCCTAACCCTAACCCTAACCCTAACCAGCTTTAACATTTTAATTTTATTATTATTTTACATTTTTTTTTTATTTACATTTTTATGATATACTATACTTTCACTTTAACATTTTAATTTTATTATTATTTATTATTATTTTTTTTTTTTATATATTTTTGACAGGCTATACTTTCACTTTAACATTTTAATTTTATAATTTTTTTATTTTTTATTTTTTTACATTTTTACATTTTACATTTTAACCCTAACCCTAACCCTAACCCACTTTGACATTTTAATTTTATTATTTTTTTTTTTTTTTTTTTTTAGGACATGCTATACTTTGACTTTTTTTATGTGTTTTAATTACATTTTTATGACATGCTATACTTTCACTTTAACATTTTAATTTTATTATTTTTTTCTTATTTTTTTTTTTTTTACATTTTACATTTTAACCCTAACCCTAACCCTAACCCTAACCCTAACCCACTTTACCATTTTAATCTTATTATTTTTTTATTTATTTTTTTATTACATTTTACATTTTTACATTTTACATTGTAACCCTAACCCTAACCCTAACCCACTTTAACATTTTAATTTTATTATTTTTTTATTTATTTTTTTATTACATTTTACATTTTTACATTTTACATTGTAACCCTAACCCTAACCCTAACCCACTTTAACATTTTAATTTTATTATTTTTTATTATTATTTTTATTTTTTATAAATTTTTGACATTCTATACTTTCAGTTTAACATTTTAATTTTATTATTATTTATTATTATTTATTTTTTTTATATATTTATGACATGCTATACTTTCACTTTAACATTTTAATTTTATTATTTTTTTTAATTTTTTTTTTACATTTTACATTTTACATTTTTACATTTTACATTTTAACCCTAACCCTAACCCTAACCCTAAACCTAACCCACTTTTTTTTGACATACTATACTTTCACTTTAACATTTTAATTTGATTATTTTTTATTTATTTTTTATTTTTTTACATTTTTATGACATACTATACTTTCACTTTAAAATTTTAATTTTATTATTTTTTATTATTTATTTTTTTTACATTTTTATGACATAATATACTTTCACTTTAACATTTTAATTTTATTATTATTTAGTATTATTTTTTTTTTTATATATTTTTGACATGCTATACTTTCACTTTAACATTTTAATTTTATTATTTTTTTTTTTATTTACATTTTTATTTACATTTTTATGACATACTATACTTTCACTTTAACATTTTAATTTTATTATTATTTATTATTATTTTTTTTTTTTATATATTTTTGACATGCTATACTTTCACTTTAACATTTTAATTTTATTATTTTTTTTTTATTTTTTGTTTTTTATATATATTTTTGACATGCTATACTTTCACTTTAACATTTTAATTTTATTATTTTTTTTTGTTTTTTTTACATTTTACATTTTACATTTTTACATTTTACATTTTAACCCTAACCCTAACCCTAACCCTAACCCTAACCCACTTTTTTTTGACATACTATACTTTCACTTCAACATTTTAATTTGATTATTTTTTATTTATTTTTTATTTTTTTACATTTTTATTACATACTATACTTTCACTTTAAAATTTTAATTTGATTATGTTTTATTATTTATTTTTTTTACATTTTTATGACATAATATACTTTCACTTTAACATTTTAATTTTATTATTATTTAGTATTATTTTTTTTTTTTATATATTTTTGACATCCTATACTTTCACTTTAACATTTTAATTTTATTATTTTTTTTTTTATTTACATTTTTATTTACATTTTTATGACATACTATACTTTCACTTTAACATTTTAATTTTATTATTTTTTATTATTTATTTTTTTTACATTTTTATGACATAATATACTTTCACTTTAACATTTTAATTTTATTATTTTTTTATTTTTTTTTTATTACATTTTACATTTTTACATTTTACATTGTAACCCTAACTCTAACCCTAACCCTAACCCTAACCCTAACCCTAACCCACTTTAACATTTTAATTTTATTATTTTTTTATTTTTTATTTTTTTTACATTTTTACATTTTACATTTCAACCCTAACCCTAACCCTAACCCACTTTTTACATTTTACACTCTAACCCTAACCCTAACCCTAACCCACTTTAACATTTTAATTTTATTATTTTTTATTATTATTTTTATTTTTTATAAATTTTTGACATTCTATACTTTCACTTTAACATTTTAATTTTATTATTTTTTAATTTTTTATTTTTTTACATTTTTACCTTTTACATTTTAACCCTAACCCTAACCCTAACCCTAACCCTAACCCACTTTAACATTTTAATTTTATAATTATTTATTATTATTTTTTTTTTAATATTTTTATGACATGCTATACTTTCACTTTTTTTATTTGTTTTAATTACATTTTTATGATATAATATACTTTCACTTTAACATTTTAATTTTATTATTTTTTTATTTTTTATTTTTTTACATTTTTACATTTTACATTTTAACCCTAACCCTAACCCTAACCCTAACCCACTTTAACATTTTAATTTTATTATTTTTTTATTATTTTTTTTTTTTTTACATTTTTATGACATGCTATACTTTCACTTTAACATTTTAATTTTATTATTTTTTTTTATTTTTTACATTTTTAGGACATGCTATACTTTGACTTTTTTTATTTGTTTTAATTACATTTTTATGACCTGCTATACTTTCACTTTAACATTTTAATTTTATTTTATTTTTATTTTTTATTTTTTTTATATTTTTACATTTTACATTTTAACCCTAACCCTAACCCTAACCCTAACCCTAACCCACTTTAACATTTTAATTTTATTATTTTTTTATTATTTTTTTTTTTTTTTTACATTTTTATGACATGCTATACTTTGACTTTTTTATTTGTTTTAATTACATTTTTATGACATGCTATACTTTCACTTTAACATTTTAATTTTATTATTATTTTACATTTTTTTTTTTTTACATTTTTACATTTTACATTTTAACCCTAACCCTAACCCACTTTAACATTTTAATTTTATTATTTTTTTTTTTTTTTTACATTTTTATGACATGCTATACTTTGACTTTTTTTATTTGTTTTAATTACATTTTTATGACATACTATACTTTCACTTTAACATTTTAATTTTATTATTTATTTATTTCTTATTTTTTTTAGGACATGCTATACTTTGACTTTTTTTATTTGTTTTAATTACATTTTTAGGACATGCTATACTTTCACTTTAACATTTTAATTTTATTATTATTTATTATTATTTATTTTTTTTATATATTTATGACATGCTATACTTTCACTTTAACATTTTCATTTTATTATTTTTTTTAATTTTTTTTTTACATTTTACATTTTACATTTTTACATTTTACATTTTAACCCTAACCCTAACCCTAACCCTAAACCTAACCCACTTTTTTTTGACATACTATACTTTCACTTTAACATTTTAATTTGATTATTTTTTATTTATTTTTTATTTTTTTACATTTTTATGACATACTATACTTTCACTTTAAAATTTTAATTTGATTATGTTTTATTATTTATTTTTTTTACATTTTTATGACATAATATACTTTCACTTTAACATTTTAATTTTATTATTTTTTTTTTTTTTTTTTTTTACATTTTACATTTTAACCCTAACCCTAACCCTAACCCTAACCCTAACCCACTTTACCATTTTAATCTTATTATTTTTTTATTTATTTTTTTATTACATTTTACATTTTTACATTTTACATTGTAACCCTAACCCTAACCCTAACCCACTTTAACATTTTAATTTTATTATTTTTTTATTTATTTTTTTATTACATTTTACATTTTTACATTTTACATTGTAACCCTAACCCTAACCCTAACCCACTTTAACATTTTAATTTTATTATTTTTTTATTTATTTTTTTATTACATTTTACATTTTTACATTTTACATTGTAACCCTAACCCTAACCCTAACCCACTTTAACATTTTAATTTTATTATTTTTTATTATTATTTTTATTTTTTATAAATTTTTGACATTCTATACTTTCAGTTTAACATTTTAATTTTATTATTATTTATTATTATTTATTTTTTTTATATATTTATGACATGCTATACTTTCACTTTAACATTTTCATTTTATTATTTTTTTTAATTTTTTTTTTACATTTTACATTTTACATTTTTACATTTTACATTTTAACCCTAACCCTAACCCTAACCCTAAACCTAACCCACTTTTTTTTGACATACTATACTTTCACTTTAACATTTTAATTTGATTATTTTTTATTTATTTTTTATTTTTTTACATTTTTATGACATACTATACTTTCACTTTAAAATTTTAATTTGATTATGTTTTATTATTTATTTTTTTTACATTTTTATGACATAATATACTTTCACTTTAACATTTTAATTTTATTATTATTTAGTATTATTTTTTTTTTTATATATTTTTGACATCCTATACTTTTACTTTAACATTTTAATTTTATTATTTTTTTTTTTATTTACATTTTTATTTACATTTTTATGACATACTATACTTTCACTTTAACATTTTAATTTGATTATTTTTTATTATTTATTTTTTTACATTTTTATGACATAATATACTTTCACTTTAACATTTTAATTTTATTATTTTTTTATTTTTTTTTTATTACATTTTACATTTTTACATTTTACATTGTAACCCTAACCCTAACCCTAACCCTAACCCACTTTAACATTTTAATTTTATTATTATTTTACATTTTTTTTTTTTTTAAATTTTTATTATATAATATACTTTCACTTTAACATTATAATTTTATTATTATTTATTATTATTTTTTTTTTTTATATATTTTTGACATGCTATACTTTCACTTTAACATTTCAATTTCATTATTATTTATTATTATTTATTTTTTTTATATATTTTTGACATGCTATACTTTCACTTTAACATTTTAATTTTATTATTTTTTTTTTTATTTACATTTTTATGACATACTATACTTTCACTTTAACATTTTAATTTTATTATTATTTATTATTTTTTTTTTTTTTTATATATTTTTATGACATGCTATACTTTCACTTTAACATTTTAATTTTATTGTTTTTTTATTTATTTTTTTATTACATTTTACATTTTTACATTTTACATTGTAACCCTAACCCTAACCCTAACCCTAAACCTAACCCACTTTTTTTTGACATACTATACTTTCACTTTAACATTTTAATTTTATTATTTTTTTTTTATTTTTTTTTTTATTTATATTTTTATGACATGCTATACTTTCACTTTAACATTTTCATTTTATTATTTTTTTTAATTTTTTTTTTACATTTTACATTTTACATTTTTACATTTTACATTTTAACCCTAACCCTAACCCTAACCCTAAACCTAACCCACTTTTTTTTGACATACTATACTTTCACTTTAAAATTTTAATTTGATTGTTTTATTATTTATTTTTTTTACATTTTTATGACATAATATACTTTCACTTTAACATTTTAATTTTATTAATATTTAGTATTATTTTTTTTTTATATATTTTTGACATCCTATACTTTCACTTTAACATTTTAATTTTATTATTTTTTTTTTTATTTACATTTTTATTTACATTTTTATGACATACTATACTTTCACTTTAACATTTTAATTTGATTATTTTTTATTATTTATTTTTTTTACGTTTTTATGACATAATATACTTTCACTTTAACATTTTAATTTTATTATTTTTTTATTTTTTTTTTATTACATTTTACATTTTTACATTTTACATTGTAACCCTAACCCTAACCCTAACCCTAACCCTAACCCTAACCCACTTTAACATTTTAATTTCATTATTTTTTTATTTTTTTTTTATTACATTTTACATTTTTACATTTTACATTGTAACCCTAAACCTAACCCTAACCCTAACCCTAACCCTAACCCACTTTAACATTTTAATTTCATTATTTTTTTATTTTTTTTTTATTACATTTTACATTTTTACATTTTACATTGTAACCCTAACCCTAACCCTAACCCTAACCCTAACCCTAACCCTAACCCACTTTAACATTTTAATTTTATTATTTTTTTTTATTTATTTTTTTTACTTACATTTTTATGACATGCTATACTTTGCCTTTTTTTATTTGTTTTAATTACATTTTTATGATATAATATACTTTCACTTTAACATTTTAATTTCATTATTTTTTTATTTTTTATTTTTTTACATTTTTACATTTTACATTTTACATTGTAACCCTAACCCTAACCCTAACCCTAACCCTAACCCTAACCCACTTTAACATTTTAATTTTATTATTTTTTATTATTATTTTTATTTTTTATAAATTTTTGACATTCTATACTTTCACTTTAACATTTTAATTTTATTATTTTTTAATTTTTAATTTTTTTACATTTTTACATTTTACATTTTAACCCTAACCCTAACCCTAACCCTAACCCTAACCCTAACCCACTTTAACATTTTAATTTTATTATTTTTTTTTATTTATTTTTTTTACTTACATTTTTATGACATGCTATACTTTGCCTTTTTTTATTTGTTTTAATTACATTTTTATGATATAATATACTTTCACTTTAACATTTTAATTTTATTATTTTTTTATTTTTTATTTTTTTACATTTTTACATTTTACATTTTAACCCTAACCCTAACCCTAACCCTAACCCTAACCCACTTTAACATTTTAATTTTATTATTATTTTACATTTTTTTTTTATTTACATTTTTATGATATACTATACTTTCACTTTAACATTTTCATTTTATTATTATTTATTATTATTTATTTTTTTTATATATTTTTGACATGCTATACTTTCACTTTAACATTTTAATTTTATTATTTTTTTATTTTTTATTTTTTTACATTTTTACATTTTACATTTTAACCCTAACCCTAACCCTAACCCACTTTGACATTTTAATTTTATTATTATTTATTATTTTTTTTTTTTTTTATATTTTTATGACATGCTATACTTTCACTTTAACATTTTAATTTTATAATTATTTATTATTTTTTTTTTTTTAATATTTTTATGACATGCTATACTTTCACTTTAACATTTTAATTTTATTATTTTTTTATTTTTATTTTTTTTTTTTATTACATTTTACATTTTTACATTTTACATTGTAACCCTAACCCTAACCCTAACCCACTTTAACATTGTAATTTTATTATTATTTTACATTTTTTTTTTATTTACATTTTTATGATATACTATACTTTCACTTTAACATTTTAATTTTATAATTATTTATTATTTTTTTTTTTTTATATTTTTATGACATGCTATACTTTCACTTTAAAATTTTAATTTTATTATTTTTTTATTTTTTTTTTATTACATTTTACATTTCTACATTTTACATTGTAACCCTAACCCTAACCCTAACCCTAACCCTAACCCACTTTAACATTTTAATTTTATTATTTATTTACATTTTTTTTTTTATTTACATTTTTAGAACATGCTATACTTTGCCTTTTTTTATTTGTTTTAATTACATTTTTATGATATAATATACTTTCATTTTAAGATTTTAATTTTATTATTTTTTATTTTTTTTATTACATTTTACATTTTTACATTTTACATTTTAAGCCTAACCCTAACCCTAACCCTAACCCTAACCCTAACCCACTTTAACATTTTAATTTTATTATCTTTTTATTATTTTTTTTTTCTTTACATTTTTATGACATACTATACTTTCACTTTAACATTTTAATTTGATTATTTTTTATTATTTTTATTTTTTACATTTTTATGACATGCAATACTTTCACTTTAACATTTTCATTTTATTATTTTTTTACATTTTTTTTTTACATTTTACATTTTACGTTTTTACATTTTACATTGTTACCCTAACCCTAACCCTAACCCATCATAACATTTTAATTTTATTATTTTTTATTATTTTTTTTTTTTTTACATTTGTATGACATACTATACTTTCACTTTAACATTTTCATTTTATCTTTTTTTTTTTTTTTTTTATTTACATTTTTTTTGACATACTATACTTTCACTTTAACATTTTAATTTAATTTTTTTTTTTCATTTTTTACATTTTTAGGACATGCTATTCTTTGACTTTTTTATTTGTTTTAATTACATTTTTATGACGTGCTATACTTTCACTTTAACATTTTAATTTTATTATTTTTTTTTTATTTTTTACATTTTTAGGACATGCTATACTTTCACTTTAACATTTTAATTTTATTATTTTTTTTTATTTTTTACATTTTTAGGACATGCTATACTTTGCCTTTTTTTATTTGTTTTGATTACATTTTTATGATATAATATACTTTCACTTTAACATTTTAATTTGATTATTTTTTATTTTTTTTTTATTTTTTGACATTTTTATGACATACTATACTTTCACTTTAATATTTTAATTTTTTTTTTTTTTTCAGATTTTTATGACATACTATACTTTCACTTTAACATTTTAATTTTATTATTATTTTTTATTTATTTTTTTTTACATTTTTTTTGACATACTATACTTTCACTTTAACATTTTAATTTTATTATTATTTTTTTTTTTTTATTTTACATTTTTATGACATTCTAAACTTTCACTTTAACATTTTAATTTGATTGTTTTTTTTTTATTTGTTTTTTTTACATTTTTATGACATACTATACTTTCACTATAACATTTTCATTTTATTATTATTTATTATTTTTTTTTAATTTTTACGTACTATACTTTCACTTTAACATTTTATTTTATTATTTTTTTTTTAATTTATTTTTTTTTACATTTTTATGACATACTAAACTTTCACTTTAACATTTTAATTTTATTATTATTTATTATTATTTTTCTTTTTTTACATTTTTGGGACACGCTATACTTTGTCTTTTTTTATTTGTTTTAATTACATTTTTATGACATAATATACTTTCACTTTAATATTTTAATTTTATTATTATTTATTATTTTTTTTAATTTTTACATTTTTATGACATACTATACTTTCACTTTAACATTTTAATTTTATTATTATTTATTATTTTTTTTTAATTTTTACATTTTTATGACATACTATACTTTGTCTTTAACATTTTATTTTATTAGTTTTTTCCATTTTTTTTTTTTCCATTTTTATATTTTGTTTTCGACACCATTTAAATTTTTTTGACATTTTTGGGACATTTTTCAGATATTTTTTTTTCTCTTCTTTTTTTTTTTGACATTTTTCAGACGTTTTTTTTGCTTTTGACTTTTTTTGGAATTTTTTTTTTTTAATTTTTTTTTACATTTTACGGATATTGTGAAAAAATTGTTTCAACATTTTTTAATTTTTTTTTTTTTTAGATTTTTCGGACATTTTTCAAAAAAAATTTCGGAATCATTAATTTTAATTTTTTTTTTTTACATTTTTTGGACATTTTTCAATTTTTTTTTCGACATTATTCAAATTCATTTTTTTCCTTTTTCGGACATTTTTCAATTTTGTTTTCGACATTCAATTTTTTAATTTTTTTTATTACATTTTTCGGACATTTTTCAATTTTTTATTGTACATTTTTTGGACATTTTCGACACCTCTGACCTCCAGATATGTGAATGTAAATGGGTTCTCTGGGTACCCACGAGTCTCCCCTTTACAGACATGCCCACTTTATGATAATCACATGCAGTTTAAATGTGATATTGTGTCCTATTCTAAAATGGTGTATCTGAATATTCCTGCATACTGGGGTTCATAAACAGTGTTGATTAATATGTATTTCTTATTAATGACTAGAACAACTTGACACACAGCGCTGAGCTGCATCTCAAATTAATCTTCAGGTTCCAGCTTTCAGATGATGTACATCACTTCTATGTGACATCTACTGTTGACCTGCTATCTCCCCCTAAAAACCCCCTGGACCCCCCTGAAGACCCCCTGAAGACCCCCATAAAAAAAGACTAAAACGGCTCTATTGAGGGTCTCAGAGGGTTAATTGATTTCCAATAATAAATATATACATACATTTGCATAAAGCAGCATATTTGTCCACTCCCATGTTGATAAGAGTATTAAATCTAATCTCCCTTTAAGGTTCATTTAGAACAGATCATGAATGTGTGATTAATCGCAATTAATATTTTAATCGATTGACAGCCCTAATATATATATATATAAATATAATATAATATACAATGTTGTCTATAATGCAGTGAGAGCATGCACAGTGTGCTGCAGCTGCACTGCACGTCCTCGCGCTCAGGTCACGTGCTCCTGTGTGTTGACTGGAGAGAAACAAAAAAAAAAAATCTCAGTAGCAGCAGGTTCTGCAGCAGAGAGGCTAACGGCTAACGGCTAACGGCGGAGCTAGCTGTCCTCTGAGGATAAACCACGCAGAGACAGAGACATGAGGACACTGAGCAGCCTGATGACAGCATGAGATCACCTGCAGGGAGCCGGTAACCTTCACAGGTAACAGTTATCATCTCACCTGTGAGGATGTACAGACCTGCAGCTAATGCTAACACAGCTAGCTGCTGAGCTAACTCCGCACACAGTCAATAAGAGTTTACCTGTCTGTCTGTCTGTCTGTCTGTGTGTGTGTGTCTGTCTGTCTGTCCGGACAGATGTTCACTGTGATAAAGTAAACATCTGGAGGAGAGCTGAGCAGAGAAGCTAACGTGTTAGCTTAGCAGTGAAGCTAACGTGTTAGCTTAGCATCCTGCAGAGAGTCAGGCCGGTGCTGATGATGCTAGCTGCTGAGCTAACGCAGCTAACTGACGATGCTGAGGAACAGCAGTGAGATCTGTGCTGTTCTCATGCAGCTGCTGGAACAAACATCTGGATCCGGGTGTGAAACCGTCTCTCAGAGACATCCTGGGGATCTGGTCCAGGTCTGACCGGGCTCACATGTTGTGTTCTGGATCTGGATCTGGATCTGGATCTGGATCTGGATGGAGAGGAAACAGAGACATTGCTCTTTTTCTATTTCAGAAAGAGAATTAGAGTCTGATTTTTAATGTCTGAGGACTTTATTTGAGGACAGAGACCTGGTGATGAGGTCTGATGTGGTCTGGATGGGGTCTTATGGGGTCTGATGGGGTCTGATGTGGTCTGGATGGGGTCTGATGGGGTCTGATGTGGTCTGATGGGGTCTGATGGGGTCTGATGTGGTCTGATGTGGTCTGATGGGGTCTGATGGGGTCTGATGGGGTCTGATGAGGTCTGATGTGGTCTGATGTGGTCTGATGTGGTCTGATGGGGTCTGATGTGGTCTGATGGGGTCTGATGGGGTCTGATGTGGTCTGATGTGGTCTGATGTGGTCTGATGGGGTCTGATGGGGTCTGATGTGGTCTGGATGGTTGCCCTGTCTTTACATAAAGGGTCTCCATGTTTGAATAACTAATTGTACAAGAACAATAGTCATTAATAAATGTGTCTACGAATGAATAAATGGACTAAAGTACAAAGTAATTCATGATTTGACATTTTAATGCTCAATAAAAAGAAGAATTATATAAAGAATTTACAAATGAAATATTAATCCATCAATAAACAGTTCAAATTAAAAATGGATTAACAAAAACACCATAAAACAGTCAATAAGTACATCATTCAAAATACATTAATTAATTAATTAATTAAATAATGGAAGAACAGAAATAATGTAGTTTTACTTGAGTACGTCTCTCTGTAGGAGGACGTTTTACTGACGTCTGGTCGTCTCTTTCAGTCCAACATGGTGGAAGTGAAGCTCTGCAGCTGGGAGCTGATGTTGACATGGAACTAACTATTGATTTTCACTTCTTATCGATATACGTTGTTTGACTGCTGTTCCACTGACACCGGTGTTACACTGTATTCTGTCCCCCTCCTGATTTTGGGACCTGACTCAGGATTTTTTTTGCCTCGTCACAAACTAGAACGGTGAAATTTCTGTTTAAAATGAAACGATTTGATTGGCTGAATGAGAACAAGTTGTCCATCTACGTCGGGGTTTTCAAAGTGTGACAGACAGGAGGCGTTGTCATGACAACAGAATCAATTAGACCGAACAACGTATAATGATAAGAAGTGAAAGTCAATAGTTGGTTCCATGTCAACAAAGAGACGTACTAAAGTAAAACTACATTATTTCTATTCTAGTGTCTTTTTTGATGTCTCTACTCAAATGACCTGTGTTGAACAATAAAATATAATAAATATAATAAGTGCTTTCAGTCCAAAATGGCGGCAGCAGCTGTTGTCTCTTTGCTTCTTAACTCTTTGATTAGACTTCAGGTCGTCCTGTCTGGTTTCCATGGATACGACTAACAGTCCTGTGATGTGTGTTTGTGTGTTTCAGGGTGATCAGGTGTGTGTTGTACCAGCAGCAGGATGCCCATCCCCCCCGCTCCTCCCCCACCCCCCCCCACCTTCAGCCAGGTAACTCCTCATCATCATCATCATCATCATCCTCCAGAGTTAGCATGCAGCTTTAGCCGTGATGTCTAGCTCTGCTTTTCCTGTTAATGTGTGAAACCCAAAGTGTTTCCATCCTTTACTGGATGTGTAGTGATTACCACGCTGGATTTAACATGTGAGGGTGCAGGTCGTATCCACGACGACCCTCCAACGTTTTATACTTTCTGAGGTTTGTTTTGGTTGACGGATACGGAACGGATATGACGTCACGTTACTCAGACTACCACAATAAAAGTGGTAACTTCCTTCTACCTCCACATAGACTCAGATGAAGCAAATATATCGATTCTGGTATTAAAACATATTTTTCAAAATCGTTAAAAAAAAAATGGTGATACATAGATGAATCAATATTTTTTCCACCCCAGAGCTCAGTAGACTGATGGTGTAACCCCCCCCCCCCCCCCCAGGCCAACACCAGCGCCCCCAAGTTGAGCAGAGACGAGGCTAAAGGTCGCGGCGCTCTGCTGACGGACATCTGTAAAGGCACCGGGCTGAAGAAGGTGGCGGTGGTGAACGACCGCAGCGCTCCGCTGCTCGACAGTAAGAGCCAAACACCAAAGAGCCAAACACCTCCCACAGATCACCCATACATTCGCTTATACCAATACCTACACCAGCAACAGAGCCAGCCTCAGCAGCAGGGGGCGCCGTCTGAGGAGCAGCAGAGGACGGCCGCCGATAAGAGCTCCGCTCTGACACTAGAGAGTAAGACCACCATCTTCTGTGATGTTAGAGACGACTGTAGGAGGCAGCAGGGTTTCAGCCAGCCGCCACTTCCTGTCCAGACGCTACACACATCCACACTCATATTAGAGACGTCCAAATTTAACATTTAAAGGTGCTAAATTCAACATCACAACATTATTATATCATCAACAACTGTTGTCTTTGTAAAGGTATAGAGAGCTGCAGGAAGGAGTCCTAACCAAGAAATGAGGAGGGAACCAGGGTGATGATCACTTCCTGTTAGTGGAGGGAACCAGGGAGATGATCACTTCCTGTTAGCGGAGGGAACCAGGGAGATGATCACTTCCTGTTAGCGGAGGGAACCAGAGAGATGATCACTTCCTGTTAGCGGAGGGAACCAGAGAGATGATCACTTCCTGTTAGTGGAGGGAACCAGGGAAATGATCATTTCCTGTTAGTGGAGGGAACCAGAGAGATGATCACTTCCTGTTAGTGGAGGGAACCAGAGAGATGATCACTTCCTGTTAGTGGAGGGAACCAGGGAGATGATCACTTCCTGTTAGTGGAGGGAACCAGGGAGATGATCACTTCCTGTTAGTGGAGGGAACCAGAGAGATGATCACTTCCTGTTAGTGGAGGGAACCAGGGAGATGATCACTTCCTGTTAGTGGAGGGAACCAGGGAGATGATCACTTCCTGTTAGCGGAGGGAACCAGGGAGATGATCACTTCCTGTTAGCGGAGGGAACCAGGGAGATGATCACTTCCTGTTAGCGGAGGGAACCAGGGAGATGATCACTTCCTGTTAGCGGAGGGAACCAGGGAGATGATCACTTCCTGTTAGCGGAGGGAACCGGAGAGATGGTCACTTCCTGTTAGCGGAGGGAACCAGGGAGATGATCACTTCCTGTTAGCGGAGGGAACCAGGGAGATGATCACTTCCTGTTAGCGGAGGGAACCAGAGAGATGGTCACTTCCTGTTAGCGGAGGGAACCAGGGAGATGATCACTTCCTGTTAGCGGAGGGAACCAGGGAGATGATCACTTCCTGTTAGCCTACAGAAATACATCATGTAGAGGAGTAATGTCTACCTGAGTGTATGATATCTGATCTCCGTTGGCTGCTAGCCGTGGCTCGTCGTCGCCATGTTGAGAGCCGTGTAGAAGCAATAGAAATGCTCCCAATCTCACATTTAGCACCTTTAAAACAAATTATTAGATGAACTGAAAACCTCAGAATACAATTTGGTGTTTTTTGTTTTCCATTTTGATTCAGTGAAACATTTAGTTTCTTCTCTCGTCAGTTATTATATTAATACTATCATGTTAACTGGCTACAAACTCAAAGTTAAGTCAGATAGTTGAAGGTGTTTTTGTTTTATGCTGCAGAGTGGGAAGAACAAGAATAACTATTATATGATAATTCTATAATTATTGTTACCCTCCATCTCTGGAAAGACACGTGGACATGAAGCACCGTGGTTAAAGATGAGCAGCTGTTACATTACAGTCACTTAGCTCATCGTTCAGGGCATCGTAACCATGGTGACATGACAGGATATTATGGTCTGTAATAGACATTCAGCAGGACAAAGACAGGGAGGCAAAGATCCTGCAGGAGGCGAATCAGAGTGAAAACTCTTCCTCCTCCTGTGATGACATCATCGCTGATGTCATCACAATAAATGTCTTCAGTCTCACTGAGACGGAGCTGATCTCAGATCAGTCAGCTCTCTGTTAATGGAGACAGTAAAATCCAGAGTATCTACCTGTAGCTGACATTACAACAGCACAGCACACATGTCATACACACATTTATCATTTTACATCTTTTATATGATACTATATATATTTATATATATATATATTTACTTGTTTGTTCATGTTTTACCACTTTTTTCTGTCCCTCCACGTCTGAGATGTTCCTGTTTGTGTCGTGACTTTTACTTTGACGATAATGATTTAACTTTTCTTTCCTTCTTCACTGATCTTTTCTGAATCGGAGCTGATTGTGATTGTGATCATACGTAGGGTCGGGAACCAGAACCTGCCGACAATATGCCAAACCGGTTCCTGTATTTTCCTTTATTCTGGTTTCTACCGGACAGAATGGCAACGCAGATTTTGGTTCCTCAGTCAGTGACACATTAAAGCAGCAGTAGGTAGAAACGGAGCAAATATGATTCAAAACTCCTCCGGTGCTCCTAACGGCGTCTGTAAGGCTTCACAGACTGGAGGAAAACAACCAATTAGAGCTGATCTGGAGTCTGCCGTCTCTGAGCAGCTGTCAATCACTCACCAGCTCTGATCAGATCTGAATCAATATTCTGTTACGTTAATGACTAATCCTCTCCTTTTTCAATAGTTTTATAACCACACTTGTGAATAAATGATCTACTAAGTGTCTTATTATAATTTTAGTTCTACATTTGTAAACCTCAACCTCAGAGCAGACAAATCCTGGCCCCCCCGGTGATCTTTGGCACCCAGACCCCAGGATGGGAACCACTGGTTTACAGCACCGTAAATATATGGTTTTAGCACCGGTATCGGTAAAAACAGGTTAAATCCAGATCCACTGCTGGACGGGTGGTGGAGCGGCTGGTTCGAACCCATCCTGCAGCGTCCTGCAGAGCTCCTGTTCAACTGATCATACTTGTGTTACTCAGAGTTTCACTTCATTTATTATTCATTAATTATGATTGTTTCATCTGGACACAAACAGAAATATATAAAACCACAGAGAGAGTTACATGTTGGAACTATTTCTTGACTGTGTGAATCCTCCTCGTCCTTCCTCAGAATAATGAAACCAGACTGCAGAAATACTGTCTCATTATTTGTTAATAATTCTCTTTGGAACACTTAATGTCGTCATTAGAGAGACGACAGTAGAGATGTTAGGGTGAGGAGCTCAGAGTAGAGTCCATGAGGTGGTTCCACATCTGATCTGGATCCTCCTGGGCTCCTTCCTTTGGAGGGTTTCTGGGCAGAACCAGAGCTCGCTGGAGGGATTATACATCTCACCTGACCTGGGAACAGCTCGGGATCAGAGCTGGAAAACGTAGCTGGGGAGAGGACATTTATTCAGTTAACTGTTCAGACATCTTGTCTGTTGAGTCCGTTAACTGATCGCTGGTTCCACAGAGAGTTAATCGACAAAACAGCACTGGGCGGATGGATACACAAGTTTGACCAGAAATAGTTCCAGCATGTGACTCAGCACAAGCAGTGTGTTAGAGGAAGTATCAGTCACACGTTTGGAGTGAAACTCTGTCCTGTTAGCATGCTAGCTTGTTAGCTACTAAATCAGCACTTGCAGCAGCTGCTGCACGTAGCTGTAACGCGGCTATGCTAAGCTAGCTGATGACTCACCTGCTGGCTGACGCACATCCTGCTTCCTGTTTACACCTGACTGACTCTTAAAGGATCAATCTGAGTTATTCCAACGCTGCTCTCATTCTGCTGCTGTTGTATCACGAAGAATCATAATACTAATAATAATATTATAGTTTTTAGTGTTGGCTACAAGATATACAGAGGTGGAAGAAGTACTCAGATCTTTTACTGCAGTAAAAGTACTGATACCACAGTGTAAAAATACTCAACTAAAAGTCCTGCATTCAAAATGTTACTAAGTACAAAAGTATCAGATAAATGTAGTGCAGTAAAAAGTACTATATTTACTCTGAGATGTAGTAGAGTAGAAGTAGAAAGTAGCAGGAGATAGAAATACACCAGTAAAGTAGAAGAACCTAAAAGTTGTACTTATGTACATGAGTAAATATATTTATATAGTATACTATATACACTATGAGCATCTAGTACATGGAAGTGAAGCATGAAGAAATACATACACACCAACGTAAATAGTCAAAAGTAAGAATAGCTCCTGATAAATGGACTTATAGCAGCAACATAACAATCATTTGACTGTTTGACATTTTAAATTCCAAATAAATGAGATGAAAATGAGCCGCGTGTTGGAATAAAGCAGTCAGTTCCAGGTGTTTTCAGTCAGGTGGGAGGTGGGCGGAGCTATGCTGGGAATAACATGGTGTCACTAAACTATGTACTAATCATAATGATGATTTTTATTTTTAGATTCATAATAATTTATAGTATTTATATTCCTTATATTTTTTTATTTCTATTATTTGTAGATTACATTTTTCTTTTTTGAATATTTTCTTATATATTTCTTGTATATTTACTAATATATTTTTTTGCATTTTATATATATATATATAAATATATATATTTTATCTTGAAGTAATTAATACATTATTTCTATTATTTAACATTTTTATTTTGTTCTTTTTTATTTATTTTTTTAAATTAATTTGTTGGATTATATATATCTTTTGAAGTTGTCCTGCTCCAACAGGTGAGACAGAAGCAACAGAAAGGTGAGGGAGGTGAACTGCAGTGAAAACACACTGTAGATGTGTGTGTGTTTGAACTAGAGATGCCCCCCCGATGCCGATCGTTTGCCGATGCAGCTGTATGTCCGCCAGGAGGCAGCGGAACTAGAAATGCCTCTAAAGTACTCGTGACTCTACGGGATGCGGGGCTCGGCAGTGGGGTTGCCAGGTTGCCATGGGTAACCATTTAGAGTAATTGGCATCCAATCCTTGGCCTTTGGTTGCCACTTTTTAACATGTAAAAAATAAGGACAGCAAACAGCAAAAGGTGCACCCCAAGATAAATATTTTTTATTATTTTTTACTTCGTCAGGTGTCGTTAGCCGTGCGGTGTACGGCGGGGGGGCGGGGGGGGGGGCGAGGCCGGCAACGATCGGCGGCATCACTAGTTTAAAGCGAATCAACACAAACTGTTGAGGTTAAATTTCCGCTTCGCTTTCTGTCTGAACTGGTGAGAAAATGTGTCTCAGATCTATTTGGAGAAATGCAGGTAGTTTACTAAAGATTCTGTATTTCTGTGTGATGATGTCATGGATTATAATGTTATGTAATGATTTTGACCGTTTGTTACTCATGTTGTGCTGTCGATGATGTCATCGGAGCCGCGTGGGAGCGTAAACACTTCATTCAATTCTACCGTCTCACTTCATCTCACCTCACCTCACCTCAGTGTTAGACGTCGTCACCTGATCTCACCTGCATCCCCCCCCCCCACCTCACTCACTCATACAGTCAGTGATGTCATCGTAGTGTCATCGTAGTGTCATCGTAGAGTGTAGTGACATCGTTGTCCTCAGGAGGCGGAGCCCTCACTCACCTGTCCAATGGTTGTGGTTCTCAGAGCCCAAAGGAGGCGGAGCAGCAACAGGGGGAGCCAATGGCAGCGCAGCAGGAAGTCCGTCGGGTTCTGTTCCACCAATCGGAGGGCTGTTCACGGGCGGAGTCCCCAAACTGAGACCAGTCGGAGGTGAAGGCAATGTTTTCAACTTATTCTGTTATTTGTAATTTTTTTACTTTTGTAATATGTATTTATTTTGATATTTAAAAAAAATATTTTCTACTATTTATTTATATTTAAATTTTTTTATTATTTTCTCAATTATTTCGATTATTTATTAATACTTCTATAAAATAATTATTTTTATAGAAGTACATTATTTTTATTTTTTTCATTTAATTTTAAATTAATTTTGTTATATTTTTTTTTATTTATTATTTTGGATCATTTAAATATAAAAAAAAAATGTCTAAAAAAAGTCTGAGAATGTCCGAACAAAAAAGTATGAAAAATATCAGAAAAATAAATGTCTAAAAAATGTCCCAAAAAAAGTCTGAAAAATGTCCAAATAAAAATGTCTGAATAATGTCTGAAGAATGTCCGAAAAAAAATAGTCTGAAAAATGTCAGAAAAACAGTCTGAAAAATGTCAGAAAAAAAAGTCTGAAAATGTAAGAAAAACAAAAAGTCTGAAAAATGTCCGGAAAAAAAGTTTGAAAATATCCAAAAAAAAAAGTCTGAAAAATGTCTTAAAAAAAAAGTCAGAAAAATGATAGAAAAAAAAAGTCTGAAAAATGTCAGAAAAAAAGTCTGAAAATGTCCGAAAGAAAAGTCAGAAAAATGTCTGAAAAAAAAAAGTCAGAAAAATGTCCGAAAGAAATGTCTGAAAAATGTCCAAATAAAAATGTCTGAAAAATGTCTGAAAAAAAAAGTCTGAAAAATGTCTGAAAAAAAAGTCTGAAAAATGTCTGAAAAAAAGTCTGAAAATGTCAGAAAAACAAAAAGTCTGAAAATATCCCCCAAAAAAGTCAGAAAAATATAAAAAATAAAAGTCAGAAAAATGATAGAAAAAAAAAGTCTGAAAAATGTCAGAAAAAAAAGTCTGAAAATGTCCGAAAGAAAAGTCTGAAAAATGTCCGGAAAAAAGTCAGAAAATATCCCCAAAAAAAGTCTGAAAAATGTCTGAAAAAAAAAGTCTGAAAAATGTCCGAAAGAAATGTCTGAAAAATGTCCAAATAAAAATGTCTGAAAAATGTCCGAAAACAAAAAGTCTGAAAAGTGTCTGAAAAAAAAGTCTGAAAAATGTCTAAAAAAAGTCTGAAAATGTCCGAACAAAAAAGTATGAAAAATATCAGAAAAATAAATGTCTAAAAAATGTCCCAAAAAAAGTCTGAAAAATGTCCAAATAAAAATGTCTGAATAATGTCTGAAGAATGTCCGAAAAAAATAGTCTGAAAAATGTCAGAAAAACAAAGTCTGAAAAATGTCAGAAAAAAAAGTCTGAAAATGTCCGAAAGAAAAGTCTGAAAAATGTCCGAAAGAAATGTCTGAAAAATGTCCAAATAAAAATGTCTGAAAAATGTTGGAAAAAAAAAGTCTGAAAAATGTCTGAAAAAAAAGTCTGAAAAATGTCTGAAAAAAAGTCTGAAAATGTCAGAAAAACAAAAAGTCTGAAAAATGTCCGGAAAAAAAGTCCGAAAATATCCCCAAAAAAAGTCAGAAAAATATCTAAAAAAAAAAGTCAGAAAAATGATAGAAAAAAAAAGTCTGAAAAATGTCAGAAAAAAAAGTCTGAAAATGTCCGAAAGAAAAGTCTGAAAAATGTCTAAAAAAAGTCTGAAAATGTCCGAACAAAAAAGTATGAAAAATATCAGAAAAATAAATGTCTAAAAAATGTCCCAAAAAAAGTCTGAAAAATGTCCAAATAAAAATGTCTGAATAATGTCTGAAGAATGTCCGAAAAAAATAGTCTGAAAAATGTCAGAAAAACAAAGTCTGAAAAATGTCAGAAAAAAAAGTCTGAAAATGTCCGAAAGAAAAGTCTGAAAAATGTCCGGAAAAAACTCAGAAAATATCCCCAAAAAAAGTCAGAAAAATGTCTGAAAAAAAAAAGTCAGAAAAATGTCCGAAAGAAATGTCTGAAAAATGTCCAAATAAAAATGTCTGAAAAATGTTGGAAAAAAAAAGTCTGAAAAATGTCTGAAAAAAATGTCTGAAAAATGTTGGAAAAAAAAAGTCTGAAAAATGTCTGAAAAAAAAGTCTGAAAAATGTCTGAAAAAAAGTCTGAAAATGTCAGAAAAACAAAAAGTCTGAAAAATGTCCGGAAAAAAAGTCCGAAAATTTCCCCCAAAAAAGTCAGAAAAATATCTAAAAAAAAAAGTCAGAAAAATGATAGAAAAAAAAAGTCTGAAAAATGTCAGAAAAAAAAGTCTGAAAATGTCCGAAAGAAAAGTCTGAAAAATGTCCAAATAAAAATGTCTGAAAAATGTCTGAAAAAAAAGTCTGAAAAATGTCCGGAAAAAAAGTCAGAAAATATTAAAAAAAAAGTCAGAAAAATGTCTGAAATAAAGTCGGAAAAATGTCAGAAAAAAAAGTCTAAAAAATGTCCAAATAAAAATGTCTGAAAGGAGCCAGTTGAGATGATTTGGGCATCTAGTAAGGATGCCCCCCCCCGGAACAGATGGAAGAGCCAGGACTAGATGGAGAGATTATATCTCCACACAGTGAACGCCTCAGGATCCAGTCAGAGCTGGTTAATGTGGCCCGGGAAAGGGAAGTTTGGGGTCTCCTGCTGGAGCTGTTGGCCCGCGACCCGACCCCGTAGAAGAAGTTGAAGATGACTGACTGACTATTTCTAATATTTATTTATATGTTTATGTATTTCGTTGTTATTTAGTTATATTATTCTTATTATTGAGGAGTTGGTTTGTTTTTTCCTGACAGACGGGTCTTCTGGGCGTTCTCGAGCTGCAGCGCCCCGCCCCCCCAGCCATCGTCATGACGACACAGAGAGCCCCTCCCCTCAGGCGCTGTCCCCCGTGGAGACGAGTCGCTCCCAGCGTCCCTCTCTGCCCAACCTGACCTCCTCTCCCTCCCCCTCCTCCCCCTCCTCTGCAGCCTCCTCCCCCTCCAGCAGCATGAAGCACTCCTCCTCCGCCCCCCCTCCGCCTCCTCCTCTCTGTCGCCGTGGTAACGCCCCCTCCCCTCCTTCCTCCTCCTCCTCTTACAACAGGGAGAAGCCCCTCCCCCCGACGCCTAGCAACACCCCGCCGCTCCCCTCCAAACCTCCTCCGTCTCCTGGCAACAGCAGACGCCCCCCCACCTCAGGAGGAAACCCCGCCTCCTCCACCTCCTCCTCCTCCCTGGCTCCGCCCCCTCCACCTTACCGCATCACTAACGGGCCGACAGGTGGCGGCGAAGCGGCGCCCGAGCTGCCGCAGCGTCACAACTCCCTCAGCAACAAGAGGACCGCCCCCTCACCGGGAGGCCACACCCCCACCAGAGGCCCCGCCCCCCCTCCCCCCCCCGCCTCCCCCACCCCCTCCCAACAGGGCGCCAGCAGGCCGCCGCCCCCCGTCAGAGAGACGCCAGGTAGAGGAGCAGGTGAGGCTCAACATCATCACACTACAAACACACAGTACATCACATACTATCTTCCTTTGATCAGCTGTACTGATCAGCTGTACTGATCAGCTGTATTGATCAGCTTTATTGATCAGCTGTACTGATCAGCTGTATTGATCAGCTGTATTGATCAGCTGTACTGATCAGCTGTACTGATCAGCTGTACTGATCAGCTGTATTGATCAGCTGTATTGATCAGCTGTACTGATCAGCTGTACTGATCAGCTGTACTGATCAGCTGTACTGATCAGCTGTATTGATCTCCGTCCTCAGCTCCTCCTGTTCCCGTGCAGCCGTCGTCGTTGAGAGCCGGCGGTAGAGAAGCTCCGCCCCCTCCTCCTTACAGGACTCATGGTAGCCCCTCCCTCTCCGCTGACCCCCCTGCGAGAGGGAAACCTCCCCCCCCGCCCACCCGCACCCCCGCTGCTCCTCCCCCGCCTCCTCCTCCTCTCCGCAACGGACACTCCTCCTCCTCCTCCATCCCTCGTTCATTTGTGGGTGAGTCTCTCCTCTCTGTTTCTAATGTAGTAATACACCAAGTACTACTGTAGTAATACACCAAGTACTACTGTAGTAATACACTGACTACTACTGTAGTAATACACCGACTACTACTGTAGTAATACACCGACTACTACTGTAGTAATACACTGACTACTACTGTAGTAATACACTGACTACTGTAGTAATACACTGACTACTACTGTAGTAATACACTGACTACTGTAGTAATACACTGACTACTACTGTAGTAATACACCGACTACTACTGTAGTAATACACTGACTACTACTGTAGTAATACACTGACTACTGTAGTAATACACTGACTACTACTGTAGTAATACACCGACTACTACTGTAGTAATACACTGACTACTACTGTAGTAATACACTGACTACTGTAGTAATACACTCACTACTACTGTAGTAATACACTGACTACTACTGTAGTAATACACCGACTACTACTGTAGTAATACACTGACTACTACTGTAGTAATACACTGACTACTGTAGTAATACACTGACTACTACTGTAGTAATACACTGACTACGGAGAACTACTCATACTATGGAGGACCGAACCTCCCAAAATCAAATATAAATAAATCAATGACTCGATCAATAACTAAATATGTCATTAAATGTAGCAAAAATCATATTCAAAATAAAAGTAGTCATTAATTAATTGATCAAATGTGACATAAACTGATATTTCTGTTTTAATTTGCTTCTTTATTTATTTATCTTTGTATTAATTCCCTTATTTATTTACTCTTCTGTTTAATTTTCCCTTTTATTTAATTATGTATTTATTTTGCATTCATTTGTAATTTGTTTTTGCATTTATTATTTATTTATTTTATTTAAATTTTTAAATGTATGTATTTATTTAAGTATTTATACATATATTTACCTTTATTTATTTCTCCATATAAATAAATAAAGAAGCAAATTAAAACAGAAATATCAATTTATATTCAACATTTTCAGTTAATTAATGACTACATTTATTTAGAATATTATTTTGCTACATTTAATGACTATTGACTATGAATATTTATTTATTGATTGAGTCATTTATTGATTAATTATTTAGTATTTTGTCCGGTTCCATCCTCCATACATACAAACACACAGAAACAGCACAACGATCCCTTTAGAGGTCAATTCATTCCATTTGAAATAAAATACATTTTCTATTAACTGATTAATTAACTCATTATTTTAGCTCCAGTTTGTTGCCACGGCAACAACTTGTGTCTGTCTCTATGCCAACTAATATGAATAGATTTTTTTCTAATGCTAAAGATGAATTCAGCTTCTCTTCTCTGTTTTTCTATTCAGTCTCTATTTGTTGCTGTTTGCTGTTTGAATGCCAGCTTTTATTTAAGAATATAGATTCATCAACGATTTGAATTCTGTTTAGTTTCTGTTTGGGCGCCACGACTTCCTCCTCTTCTTCCTCTTCCTCCTCTTCCTCCTCTTCCTCCTCTTCCTCCTCTTCCTCCTCTTCCTCCTCTTCCTCCTCCATCATTCTCTCCATCCTCTGACCTTTGAATCTTCCTTTATTTGTCTTCCACCTCCGAGTTTCTTGTTGTTGTAGCAGAAACCGGAGATGACGTGTCGTCTGTTCTCCTGCAGATGATTTTGAGTCCAAGTATTCGTTTCATCCTCTGGACGACTTCCCTCCTCCAGACGAGTACCGACACTTCGCCAAGATCTACCCGAGCAAGGCCAACAGAGGTACACACACAGTAACAGTACTACTACAGTACTGTGTATTTATACACAACTACATGAGGGTTAGTTCTGGGACAATTCACCTATCACCTGATCAATACTATCACCTGATCAATACTATCACCTGATCAATACTATCACCTGATCAATACTATCACCTGATCAATACTATCACCTGATCAATACCATCACTACTGTCTTCTTTTTAATTTATAAGGGACATGTAATGTTTTATACTTCTGGTGAATATAATCCAATCAATCTTATTTCCATAGATGTATTTTGTATATACAGTTCCCTTTGTTAACACCTTATTTTGAAAAGCGGACGTAGTCCCACGTGTCTACTTCCTCTAACTTCTCCAAGTCCGTCTCTAGCTCTCCCGTCAGCTCCTTCTCTTTATCCATCCATGGTCAGCTCCATCGGGGCCGTTTCAATGCATTTAACAGAAATGTCAGTATATGGGTGCTCTACAGTTGTATCGTCGGCCCATTTGACCACGGAGACGAGAGCGACGGCCGGCTGGACCGCACGTTACCGCGATACGATAACGTTTCCTGTCCGTGACAGAGTTAGCATGCAGCTTTAGCCGTGATGTCTAGCTCTGCTTTTCCTGCAATGTGTGAAACCCAAAGTGTTTCCATCCTTTACTGGATGTGTAGTGTTTACCACGCTGGATTTAACATGTGAGGGTGCAGGTCGTATCCACGACGACCCTCCAACGGTTTATACTTTCTGAGGTTTGTTTTGGTTGACGGATACGGAACGGATATGACGTCACGTTACTCAGACTACCACAATAAAAGCGGTAACTTCCTTCTACCTCCACATAGACTCAGATGAAGCAGATATATCGATTCTGGCATTAAAATATATATTTAGAAATCATAAAAACAAAAATCACGATACAGGTTAATCTGTATTTTTCCCGCCTTTTGTTGATTTGGTTGATTTGGTTGATTTGGTTGATTTGGTTGCTGATCCACTGAGCTGTGAGTCTGTCTGTGTGTTGCAGTGATGAGAGGAGCTCCTCCACTTCCTCCTGTTGGGAGGTGAACCACACACACACACCTCCATCCTGTCTGATGACATCACATCCTGTCTGATGACATCACATCTGCAGCATCCAGCTTCGTCATCCTCGACGTCCTGCGTCGGCGCCTCATCTATGCTCACAGCTGATTGGCTGAGGAGAGGTCTGATCATGTGACTTTGACCTCAACTTGTTTCTTCTTCTTCTTCTTCCTCTTCTTCTTCTTCTTCTCTGGACAGCATGAACTCCTTCAGGTGTTTGTTTCGAGCTGCAGGTGTGAGCAGGTGAATCACATCCTGCAGTGCTTCAGCTCTGGATGGACGGATGACAAACTGAAAATGAAGGAGTGATTCATTTCATCCCTTTAAAGGAATCCTTTGACATTTGGTGAACCGCTCTCTTTCTCTCTCAGATGGATGAAGCCTCAGGTCTGTGTTCACTTCTATCATCACTATAAAGTTACAGTAGTTTAAAGTTTAACTTTGTCTTATTCATTTTACAAAACCATTACATTAAAACTTCAAAACGTTGTCTTCATTCGTGGAATATAACTTTCAATCTGACATGAACTGATCTGATAATATTGACATTTGAAAGCTGAGCAGCTTTTCTTACTGCACGTCTTTGTGTTGTGTTTAAAGTTATACTAATATTATTAGTATTATTTTAGGGCTGTCGATTGATTGAAATAGTTAATCACGGTTAATTTTGAAAAAAAGATTCCAACAAAATATTTTACTTCAATCTGTCTTTGTTGGCATTTAGCCTTTAAAAACATCATTTTCACTGCGGTCAAACAACACAAAGGGAGTCTAACAGCACCAGAAATGAGATTTATTTAACCACAATAACACGAAAACAGTTTATTTCCATTTTTGTTGGAGTGATGACATCATAAAATATGACAACAGACATTCAGAACTTGTCCTGTAATATTCTGATTTAAGATTATTTGATGAAGTTCAGAGCTGGAGACGAAACCCACAAACTAGTTTTATACATTTCAGTTTGTGTGCAGATGAAACAGATGTTGGTAGATTGTGTGTTTAAACTTTGGACAGAGCCAGGCTAGCTGTTTCCATCTACTTCAAGTCTTTATGCTAAGCTATGCTAACCACGTCCCAATTTTATTGTTTCACGTCAACAGTTTGTGGCTGTTCACAAACTCTCAGAAAGAAAGAGAATAAACGGACTCAAAATGTTGAACTGTTCCTTTAATATGTCCTGATAAACCATGAAGACAAACTCTGGATCTGGATCTGGATCTGGATCTGGATCTGGATCTGGGGTCCAGAAAAACTGGAGTGAAATCAGTTCCTGTGGCGTTCTGTTTCCACTCAGACCGACGTGTGAAAACACCTGTAAATACTTCACCTGCGTCCTCAGCAGCCTCACCTGTCCCGGTGATGTCAGCGATGTGACGCGTCTTATTTTGGCGGGACATGACCCTGATGTGACGCGGATCACTTCCTGAAGTGATCGAGTCTTTAAGTGCCAAGATGGACGAAACTCACCTGAGCTCACCTGACTCCTCCTCCTGCTGCAGCGGGTCGTACCATGTGACGGCGTGGGGGGGGGGGGGACAATCAGTCAAACAGGAAGTCTTCTTCCTGCAGCAAGGACTCTTCTATCCTCCCTCCCTCCCTCCCTCCCTTCCTTCTTTGTCTCCTCTAACTACAAACTGAACTTGTTGCATGTCGTCTTTATTTGAGCGTTTTGTGTCGAGTCGGCACGGCGACGCCTACATGCAGTGTTAGATAATTACCCAGAATTCAAACTGTTGAACTTCTGAGCTTCAGAGCTGCTGTCAGGAAGAACGTTATGAGAAAATAAACATTACAAGAGTTAATGTTTGTAATTTTATGAAGTAAAAAGTCACTTCTGAATGATAAAAGTCGTAATATTATTAGAAAGTTCGGAGAAACAAGTTCATTTAATTTAATTGAAATAAAGTCAAAAGTTTTCAGAAGTCAGTGGTTTGAATAAACAGTCACAAAGTTTATCGTCGTCATTTTACAAATAAAACACGATATTATGAGAATTAAGTTGTATTTTATGATAAAAGCCGCGATGCTTTTTAAAATATAAGAATTAAAATGGATTTAAAATTCTGACTTTATCTCATAATATTGTGATTTATGTGTTAATTTTATGATGTTATGACTTCACAGCTAAAATTAGAACTAGTCCTTTAATATTGTGACTCTTTTCTTAGAACACGTTTTTATTCTCATGATATTAAGACTTTAACTCCAACACTTTATTACAGTAATATTGATTTGTTAATAATTCGGACTTGATTCTCCGTCTCAATAAATGTGAAGCCGTTTTCTCTCTCACTGCTGGTTCATGTTTAAAACTGCAGGTTTGGATTTAAATCATGTGACAGTTTTCTGTTTTCATCTTTTATTGATTTAAAAACAAAAAGGTTAAAAGATATCAAACAGCCTCATTAATGTTATTAAGTGATTATTTAATGATCTTTGTGTCTGTGTGGAGCTCCAGTCGCAGTTAAACATGTTTATTTATTCACATTGACTGTTTACGGCCCCAGAAAGTTTTTATAAAGATTTATTGAACAAAATAAAGAGATATAGAGATAATATCAGGGGAAGTAAATTACACAATATATATATAAAAAAGTAGAAAGTACAAATACAGGAATAAAATGGGTAACAAATACTAAATTGTAAAAATAAATGGTAGAATTCTTTATGGAAAGCAGAACATCAGATTTTTCTTGGTGAATTTTGATTTTTAAATTTGAAATCATTAAAGACCAATGATGTATTAATAATTCATTATTTTTCTATCATAACTGAAACTTACATTTTTAAAAAGTGATGAATTTTCACACATTACCATTTTGTTTTCATCCTATTGTGACTTTTTACTCATAAGATTATGACTCCGTGTTGTAATGTTGTGATTATACATATTCTGTATGACACCAGAATATGTTTTAATATGATGGGAAGTACGTTTGTACAAGACTGCTGGAGAGATGTGTGGAGGGAACTTCTCACCAGACCCGGTTCAAATATCTGCTAATTTAATGTTCTCTTACTAATTAGCTAAATGACTTGTGTCTGAGAACCAAATGTGAAACCTTTAAAGATTCTCCAGGTGTCTCAGGTAACTTCGGCTCATTTATCTACAGACATCTAACATCTGACTACATGTTTTAGTCTGTCTACTGTCTTACTGAGTATCTATTTTCATTGCAAAAAACTATGACTGTAGTTGACAAAATCCCTTTGTCTCAGAGCAACATGTGATGACTCCTGATAAGTTTATTTCAGGTCTGGCTCACAAGACAAGACAAGATGTTTTCTACCAGACTCAATAATTAGCTCATTTAAGGTTCTCTGGGTTTTGAGCAGAAGTTCTTGTATCTTGACGGGTCTTTAAGTCCGGTGAAGAGTTCCTGTAGCTCTTCTTCTGTTATATTTGACATGTGCAGTTGAGGTAACGATGGATTTTTAACTGCGACAGGAAGCCCCCCCCCCCCCCCCCGTTTGCCTTACAAACTGTTTGCTGTAAATCTTGTTCAGTCATTGTAAAAAGATACTAAACAAACAGAAACACATTAATAATAACAATGATTATTAAAAAGTGACTTATTTCCTCTGCTGGAGGACAGAGCGTAGTGCTAACTGTAGTGATGATCGTAGCTTTAGATTCATACCGGGACTGATGCTTTGTTCTGATCCCAGTTTAACAGCATGTTCTCTGTATTTTAACTGCAGCTGTCGGAAATAAACTCTCCATCATTTTCTGATTCTCTGATTTTTCCTCTCGTCAGTCTCAAGTTTAAAATATCTCTACACACATTCAGAGATCTACAGCTGAATTCATCTGACAGAATAACCAAGAATCACCAGCTTGAATGAATAAATTAATACAATAATGTATTCATTCAGTCATACATCATTTACAAAAGTCAGTTTATTCATAGAGCACATTTAGAAAGTTCTTTACAGGGAGAGCATTAAAATGAATCAATAAAGGAAAGAATATCAGTAATTATAGAAACCAGGTTTTTATCTTATAATGAGGAGCAACAGTGAACAATGAGAAATGAAAATTAAAGTATTATTATTATTTATAAACATCAGTCAACAGTGAATATTATTTTATCCAAAGCTTTTTTCTACTTTGATAATTGTCTCCTTTTTTTATTATTTTTTTTAGTATTGTGATTATTTTTATCAATGTTTTGTATGAGTTTCTTTTGTATTTTGTATAATTTTATTCATATTTTGTATTATTTTATTAGTATATCACATCATTTTTATTAGTATTTTAATTGGTATTTTATATCAGTTGTATTAGTATTTGTATTTTTTTTTTTATTATTTTGTATTAGTTTTTTTTTATATTTTGTATTAGTTTTTTTTATTAGTGTTTTAATGAGTATTTTATATTAGTTGTATTAGTATTTGTATTTGTTTTTATTATTATTTTGTATTAGTTTTTATTTTAATTTTATATTAGTTGTATTAGAATTTGTATTTGTTTTTATTATTATTTTGTATTAGTTTTTATTTTTATTAGTATCTTATATTAGTTGTATTAGAATTAGTATTTGTTTTTTATTATTATTTTGTATTAGTTTATATTTTTATTAGTATTTTATATTAGTTGTATTAGAATTTGTATTTGTTTTGTATTATTATTTTGAATTAGTTTTTATTAGTGTTTTAATGAGTATTTTATATTAGATGTATTAGTATTTGTATTTGTTTTTATTATTATTTTGTATTAGTTTTTATTTGTATTAGTATTTTATATTAGTTGTATTAGAATTAGTATTTGTTTTTTATTAAAATTTTTATTATTTTTTATTTTTATTAGTATTTTATATTAGTTGTATTAGTATTAGTATTAGTATTTTATTATTATTATTATTATTATTATTATTATTTTATATTAGTTGTAAAGTATTTGTATTCGTTTTTAAATATTATTTTATTTCTATTAGTATTTTGACTTAAGAACCTCCCAAACAAGGAGCTAAAGTTAACAGTGACCACTGGGGGGCAGGCTTTTATTTTCCCAGGTTCAGAGGTCACCTTCCCGGAAACACATGAAGAAGAACACTGCTCTCCACATGTGCAAACACTAGCTGCTGTTTGTAGATGGAAAACAGAAAGATTAACTGTATTTCACACATAAATCTGTAGTTTTCTGTGAGGAGTTTGGTTTGGAGAACATGGAGGAGGTTAATGTGATCAAGCTGCCGGTGCTGGAGGAACGGGAACCGGCCCGGAAGAGGACCCGAACACCGAAACATGACCCAGAAGAAGAGGAGCAGAAGCGGCAGAAGAACGCTCAGAGTGTGTCGGTGCTGGGAGAGAAGGACAGATCCGTGAAGCTGCTGGAGGAGCTTCTGTTCGGAGAGGAGGAGCAGCTGCTGCAGAGACTGGGAGAGGTGAGCTGAGAAACCAGAACCGGTTCAGAGATCTGAGAAACGTTTGACATAGTAGTAATCTACAATCAGTAATCTACTGCTTCCTACCAGACTCCATACAAAATATCTGCTAATTTAAAGCTGCAGTACGCAACAATTTTTTGTGCATAATTTGGCAAAAACTCCATAATAACCTTTCAGCATATTGTAATTCAAGTGTTCTGAGAGAAAACTAGACTTCTGCTCCTCCTCATGTCTCTGTTTTCAGGCTTTAGAGAAATCTAGCCCTTGATGGCAGATTTTGACCAATCACAGGTCATTTCAGAGAGAGAGAGCGTTCCTATTGGCTGTGCTCCGGTCATGTGACCAGAACTTGGCTTCCTTCAACAGATTTTATTTACAATGGCGGCCGCATCACAAACGTTCTCATTTTACAGCTAAACAGTAACTACAAGATGATTCTGAGAACATCTGAGGAGAGAAATAGTCATTACAGTAACAGAATATTGATTCATATCTGATCAGCGCTGCCTAGTTTGACCGTTTGGTCGGAGTTCAGAGTGATTGACAGCCGGCTCTCATAGACTGCAGCTGGGCAGCGGACCTTGTTTTCCTCCGGTAAGTGAAATCCTTCAGATGCCGTTAGGAGCACCGGAGGACACAGTAGGACACAGAGGAACAGGATTTAACTCAGGTTACCTGTTTCATGTACTACTGTCACCATATAGCGGCCGTTTAATAAAAATAACTTTATTAAATCATATTTGCACCAATTTCGCATACTGCAGCTTTAATGTTCTCTTGCTAATTAGCTACATTACTTGTGTCTGAGAACAAAATATGGTAACTTTAAAGATTCTCCAGGTGTCTCAGCTAACTTCGGCTCATTTATCTACTGACATCTAACTACATATTTCAGTCAAGCTATTTGCTGTCTACTGTCTTAGTGTGTATATATTGTCATTGCATAAAGCCATGACATCAGGTGAAACACACAACAGGTTGGATTCATGCAAAATTACTGAATTTGAACTTTTGTGTGAGAGACTTTAGACAGCAGGTTATTTAGATTTAATTAGTTCGAAGCAACAATGAGATCATATTAATGAATCATACGCAGTCTAATGTGTTGTTATACCAGAGAGATGGAGTCACAAGCAAAGGAATTTAAATTGTATACTTTTTGAATGGAGTTTGGCTGTCTGAGCTTTATTTGTTCACCTCATGAAGAGTCTCCTGTTACTGTTGACATGTCAGGCTGCTGTAACTGTTTAACTGGATCTTCCTCTGACATCACTTCCTGTTGAGCAGCAGCACGAGGAGCAGAAAGGAACCTTATTGGTGGAGGACGACGGGGACGATGAGTCGGCCGAATCGGAGGCCGAGGACGAGGCTCGTGTCCACCGGCAGCCGAAAAGAGAGGCCGTCTGGGTGGACGAGGATGACGAGCGGGAGGAAGAGTGAGTGCTGCTGTTTCTCAGCTTTTATCTCAAGGTTAAAACAGCTGCATGTGTTTCTATTTAATAGAAAATATATTGATTTCTGCAGCTTTTACTCTGAAAGAACCAGGTTTAAGATGTTCCTGTCACACTGTAATAGTAGTAATAATAATATTAGTAATAATAATAATAATAATAATAATGATGATGGTGTAAATATTGAGAGTCTTTAATGTGTTTAATGTTTCAGGGTGGACATGAAGCATCGTTACCGTAGAGACCTGATCAGAGGAGAGGCCGAGTCCACCATGTCCAAACACAAACTGCAGCAGAGGATGAGAGAGCAGTGAGTACACACACACACACACACACACACACACACACACACACACACACACACACACACACACACACACACACACACACACACACACACACACACACTCACACACACACACGCGCGCGCGCACGCACGCACTTAATGTTATTTTAACATTGTGATCATCATTCATTTTTATTTTTATAATCATTCATGTGATAGTCATTATTACGGTTATATTGTGTTTATGAAGACTGTTGTTCATATTGTTGTTAGAGGTTTGATGAATATATTATTGATTAGAAATGGCTGATAAAGTTCACTGGACCAGTAACTATATAGTGTTCTGTATGTTCATGAAACAACAGGGAGAGGACACCACAATGCTTTTTGACCATTTATTTTTCTTGGATCACTTGTCTGCTGGGGGAGAAAGAAATAGCCATAACTAATACATTGTGTTACTGTGTATATTTACAGTGTACATTGAAATGATCACTTACTTCTCTTTCTGATCCCCTCAGTATGTATTGTTAAGTGTGTGCTGTACAGACATCTGACAGTTTGTGAATTCTGTAAAACACATATCACTTCTTAATTCTGCATGGTGTGTGGATGTCCTACACTCACTACGATGTCAGGCTGCTCTCAGGCTGTACAGTATCTGGGTCCTGTTAAAATGATGTTTTCTATGAGCACCACATCACTGACTTCGTATCCATTATGGACTAAATAAGTATTTCCACTAGACTGACATGTAGGCTGCATCCAGCCTTCTTTCTTTCTTTCTTTCTATATAAATAATGGTCGTAATAGGGCACACCATGCACAATTCCTGCTGTGCTGATTAATTTGTTTTAAAGAATTGACAAACTGTCAGATGTCTGTAGGCATACAGCACACACTTAAAAAAGCAAATATAGTTTGCAGAGGTGCAAATATCAATGAAAAAAATGATTTATTCAAAAAGAGTTGACTTTTAAAACCACAAAAAACCCTGCAGGACTTGGACCTGGATGTGAAGATAAAAAGACATTGAGGAACTTAGAAAGAGAAGTAGTGAATATTCCAGTGCACACTGTAAGCATGCATGTAACATAATGTGTTAATAATGGTTATATATATATATATATATATATATATATATATATGGTATTGTCGTATTCTATCTTTGTGGATTAGTGGTTGTAATTAATCTTCATGGTAAATTTCCTAAATAATATATTAACCTCCACCTCTCACTTTTAAGGTGAAGTGACAGTAACTCCTTCAGTGGTTTAATAATGTTTCAGTTAACAGCAGTGGTGAGTGAATGTAACGTTACAGGCTATTTTTGGACTACTTACGCGTTGAATCGCTCCGTTATTGTCTGACACTTTGTTTTTCTCGCTGTTTTATTACAGCTGCCGACGGCCGTGTCTCCTTTTCTACATATTATATGTTTTACTTACTC
>CAKAOJ020000486.1:365000-372500 GCA_916701645.2 Sebastolobus alascanus
TGCAGAATTCAATATAGTGCAGATCTCTGATGTCGTCTGGAATTTGATTGTCAACACATTTGATGCGTCTGACCACATCATAACTTTAACACCATTTTGACTGTTAATATTTTAAATATATGAAACATGAACCAAAGTTAACTGAGATTATCTTCTGTCTGTCTGTCTGTCTGTCTGTCTGTCTGTCTGTCTGTCTGTCTGTCTGCCTGTCTGTCTGTCTGTCTGTCTGTGTTCAGGTTGCTTCATTACAAAGACTTCTGAGGATTACAGGACCTCTCCACTGTTACAGCACCTTCTTCCTTATGAACACAGAATACTTTCACTGCATCTAATCATTTAATAAATCAGCACATCATACGTTGCATCCTTGAAAGCACCAGCAGGGAAATATTCAAAAATTCAGCTTCAAGTCTGTGAAAGCTGAGAAGTGCTGGGGGATTTAGAAAGTGCTCAGCAGGAGCAGCAGGTTGATCAGATGTGTTGTTCATGGAGCTGAAAGGTGAAAGATCTCTGTGGAGTTCTGCTCAGATGTTGGATGGACTGACGGGACTGAGAGGTGGAACCAGATCAACCATCTTTGTTTTTTATTGTTTGTGTGAAGTGATTTTATAAAAGAACTAAAACAATTCAACGTGTGTTGTGTCTGTTTTTACAGGAGGAAATAGTCACTGTCACTAGATGTCACTGTGAATGTCGATCTAAAACTTTAACTATAAAGTTTTTTTTTTAAAGAATTCCTGTTGGGCAACAGTAATAATAGAGATAAATTAATTATTTTATAAGTATTTATTTTTTTTAAATTTAAATTATTATTATTTTCCTGCCAAACTCCTGCTCCAAGTAGTCCAGCAGGTGGCGGTAATGCGCCTCCGAGCTGGTTTACCAACCGCCAATAAGCACCAAAGAAGAAGAAGAAGCAGAATTCCTGATTGGCCCAGCGTGCTCTGACGTACTACAACGTCGCCGTCAAGCAGCCAATCAGATCGCTCGTGTTGCCGCGGATATTTGAAAACAGAAATGGCTGAAGCTCGAGCGTAAGTCCCTAACATTTAACGCTTTTTATTCACATTAAAGGTCTAACTGCGATTCAGATAAAGTGTTTTAAATGTTATAAAGTGTTATAAAGTGTTATTTAACGTCCAGACGGTGTTTTCACGTCACAGCGATGAAGAGTTTGTAACTCAAGCGGCTGAAAACTCGAGAATTAACCGAAGCTAACAGTGAGCTAACAGATCATTCTCTTGTGTGTGAGGAAACATCAGGCCTGACTTTAACATAGTTTTCTTAACTTTGTAAAACAAAATGTAACATAATAAAAAAAATATATTTTATTTATACACATTTTATTTTATTTTTAAAATAATAAATCGTATACTAACAACTTGGTAAACATTTTTCAAAAGTAAAAGAATTTAATTTAATTTTTTAAATAATAAATCGTACACCAGAAACTTGGTAAAAAAATCTTCAAAATTAACAGACTTTTTTAAAATTTATTATTAAAATAATAAATCGTATACTAGCAACTTGGTAACATTTTTAAAAAAATTAATAGAATTTTTTTATTTATTATTAAAATAATAAATCGTATACTAGCAACGTGGTAATTTTTTTTTTTTAAATAAACTGAATTTTTTATTTATTATTAAAATAATAAATCGTACACCAACAACTTGGTAAAGATTTTTCAAAATTAACAGAATTTTTATTTATTAAAATAATAAATTGTGCACCAGTAACTTGTTAAGAAATCTTCAAAATTGACAATTTTTTAAATATTTATTATTAAAATAATAAATCGTACACCAACAACTTAATACAGAATTTTCTAAATTAACAGAATTTTTATTTTATTAAAATAATAAATTGTGCACCAGTAAATTGTTAAGAAATCTTCAAAATTAACAATTTTTAAAAATATTTATTATTAAAATAATAAATCGTACACCAACAACTTAATAAAAAATCTTCAGAATTAACACAATTTGTATTTATTATTATCGATCAAGATATTTGAGTCATTATCGACCCGATATCCGATCCGGTAACAGTGTCAGTGCATCCCTTGTAAAAATACAATATTTCCCTCTGAGATGTAGTAGAGTAGAAGTAGAAAGTATAACATGGAAATACTCAAGTAAAGTACAAATACCTCATACATAAGTACAGTACTAGAGTAAAGGTACTTAGTTACTTTCCCCCCCCTGGCAGATACAGTGTTGTGTTCATGGAGCTGTGTTTGTTTGTGTGTCAGTGTGCTGCAGCGCTGTGATCCGGATCTCCTGGATCCGGATCTCCTGGATCCCTGCAGAGACTCGGAGCAGCTGGACTGTGCTGAAGCAGCCCGGATGATCCTCTACCTGACGGTCTGTCTGCTCTCTCTCCACTCTGCTCTCTACCTGACGGTCTGTCTGCTCTCTCTTCACTCTGCTCTCTACCTGACGGTCTGTCTGCTCTCTCTTCACTCTGTTCTCTACCTGACGGTCTGTCTGCTCTCTCTTCACTCTGCTCTCTACCTGACGGTCTGTCTGCTCTCTCTTCACTCTGCTCTCTACCTGACGGTCTGTCTGCTCTCTCTTCACTCTGTTCTCTACCTGACGGTCTGTCTGCTCTCTCTTCACTCTGCTCTCTACCTGACGGTCTGTCTGCTCTCTCTTCACTCTGCTCTCTACCTGACGGTCTGTCTGCTCTCTCTTCACTCTGCTCTCTACCTGACGGTCTGTCTGCTCTCTCTTCACTCTGTTCTCTACCTGACGGTCTGTCTGCTCTCTCTTCACTTTAAAATTAGTAATACCAGTGTATAAATCCTAGGGTTGGGAAGATTCACCTATCTCCTGATCAATACTATCACCACACCTGGGTGCTGATTCCATATGTATTGTGATTTTTAAGTATTGTGATTTTTGTTAACTTCTTTAACTCTAAAGTGATGTCATTTTCTGAACTCACCAGACTGTTGTTGCTGTTCTATTATTTTCCTTTTACACTCAGTCATTATAGCCACAGTATTGATGATTTATCAATAATCGTGTGTGTGTGTGTGTGTGTGTGTGTGTGTGTGTAGGACAGCCGTCGTGTTCAGAAGGTTCTGGGTCGTCAGCTGTTTGTTCTGGACTCCATGATGTCTCTACTGGAGGGTCTGGAGTCTGCCCAGCAACTGATGACACAACCCGGCCCCCCCCAACCTGGTACACATTCAGTACACACAGTACACACAGTACACGCAGTTAGAGCTGCAACGATTAATCAATTAGTTGTCAACTACTAAATTCATCACCAACTATTTTGATAATTGATTAATTGGTTTGAGTCATTTCTTAAGAAAAAATAAAGTCTAAATTCTCTGATCTCAGCTTGTTAAATGTGAATATTTTCTGGTTTCTATGACGGTGAACTGAATATCTTTGAGACATTTGAGGACGTCGTCTTGGTCTTTAGGAAACACTGATCAACGTTTTATAGACCAAACAACTAACTGATTAACGGAGAAAATAACCAACAGATTAATAGACAATGAAAATAATCGTTAGTTGCAGCTCTACATACACAGAAATACTGAGATGATGACCTGAGAACTGTTTTATCACATTTCACTTTTCATCTATAGTAAACTACAGTGTGTGTATAATATATATACTGTATATACATATATGTGTGTGTGTGTGTGTGTGTGTGTGTGTGTGTGTGTGTGTGTGTGTGTGTCAGAGGGCGGGGCTCGCAGCAGGTGGAAGGCGCTGAAGGTGGCGAGCAGGTCGGCGGTGGAGGAGACGGAAACTCTGCTCAGATCTCTGCAGGAGAGAATCCAACAGATCCATAACAGACGACACACACTCACACAGCTGGTCCAACATCTGCACAACAAGGTGTCCACACACACACACACACACACACACACACACACACACACACACAAAAACACACACACACACACACACACACTCACACAGCTGGTCAACTTTGTAAAAAAAATGTAACAAATAATACAAAAAAATATTTTATTTATACATTATTTTTTTATTTTTAAAATAATAAATCGTACACCAGAAACTTGGTAAAAAAAATCTTAAAAAATTAACAGACTTTTTTTTATTTATTATTAAAATAATAAATCGTATACTAGCAACGTGGTAACATTTTTAAAAAAATTAACAGAATTTATTTTTTTATTATTAAAATAAAAAATCATATACTAGCAACGTGGTAATTTTTTTTTTTTAAATTAACAGAATTTTTTATTTACTATTAAAATAATAAGTCGTATACCAACAACTTGGTAAACATTTTTCAAAATTAACAGAATTTTTATTTATTGGACACAGCTGGTCCAACATCTGTACAACAAGGTGTCAACACACACTCACACACACACACACACACACACACACACACACACACACACTCACACAGCTGGTCCAACATCTGTACAACAATGTGTCAACACACACACACACACACACACACACACACACACACACACACACACACACACACTCACACAGCTGGTCCAACATCTGTACAACAAGGTGTCAACACACACTCACACACACACACACACACACACACACACACACACACACACACACACACACACACACACACACACACACTCACACAGCTGGTCCAACATCTGTACAACAAGGTGTCAACACACACTCACACACACACACACACACACACACACACACACACACACACACACACACACACACACACACACACAGCTGGTCCAACATCTGTACAACAAGGTGTCAACACACACTCACACACACACACACACACACACACACACACACACACACACACACACACACACACACACACACACACACACACAGCTGGTCCAACATCTGCACAACAAGGTGTCCACCTCCTCCAGAAGCCTCCTCTCTCCTCTCTCCTTGTCTCATTTCCTCCTCTCGTCTCCTATCTTTATCTCCTTGTCTCCTTCAGAAGCAGCAGTATGAACAGCTGGAGGAGTCTCTGCAGAAGGCCCAGAATGCATTGCAGTCGTGCGATCATCAGCTGACCCAGCTGAGGGCGGAGTCAGAGGCGGTGCTCGGTCAGCTGGTCAGCTGGCAGCCAATCAGAGACGAGTGAGTGTCATCGGGTCACATGGCCCTCGTTGGGTTGTTCTGGTTGGTCACTAACTCCTGCTCACCTGTCAGGCTGCAGGTGTACGTCTCCACCGTACAGGACGTCATGCAGATCAACCTGCTGTCCTTCAACCAATCAGAGCTGTGTCTGGAGCTCAGGCCACGCCCCTCCTCTGACCTGTCGTCCAATGAGCCGGAGCCACTGAAGCTGTCCGTCACCTGGAGCCATGACAACCGCTTCAGACTGCAGGTAACACCGTCATCAACTACTGCTGCTAACACCATCCTGTGTGCTGATTGGTTAGCCCTTCTTAAAGGGACAGTGTGTCTGTGTGCTGATTGGTTATCCCTTCTTAAAGGGACAGTGTGTCTGTTTGCTGATTTGTTATCCCTTCTTAAAGGGACCGTGTGTCTGTTGGCTGATTGGTTATCCCTTCTTACAGGGACAGTGTGTCTGTTGGCTGATTGGTTATCCCTTCTTAAAGGGACAGTGTGTCTGTTTGCTGATTTGTTATCCCTTCTTAAAGGGACAGTGTGTCTGTTTGCTGATTTGTTATCCCTTCTTAAAGGGACAGTGTGTCTGTTGGCTGATTGGTTATCCCTTCCTAAAGGGACAGTGTGTCTGTTGGCTGATTGGTTATCCCTTCTTAAAGGGACAGTGTGTCTGTTGGCTGATTGGTTATCCCTTCTTAAAGGGACAGTGTGTCTGTTGGCTGATTGGTTATCCCTTCTTAAAGGGACAGTGTGTCTCTTTGCTGATTGGTTAGCCCTTCTTAAAGGGACAGTGTGTCTCTTTGCTGATTGGTTAGCCATTCTTAAAGGGACAGTGTGTCTCTTTGCTGATTGGTTAGCCATTCTTAAAGGGGGAGTGTCTGTTTGCTGATTGGTTAGCCCTTCTTAAAGGGAGAGTGTCTGTTTGCTGATTGGTTAGCCCTTCTTAAAGGGACAGTGTGTCTGTGTGCTGATTGGTTAGCCCTTCTTAAAGGGACAGTGTGTCTGTGTGCTGATTGGTTAGCCCTTCTTAAAGGGAGAGTGTCTGTTTGCTGATTGGTTAGCCCTTCTTAAAGGGAGAGTGTCTGTTTGCTGATTGGTTAGCCCTTCTTAAAGGGACAGTGTGTCTGTGTGCTGATTGGTTAGCCCTTCTTAAAGGGACAGTGTGTCTCTTTGCTGATTGGTTAGCCCTTCTTAAAGGGACAGTGTGTCTGTGTGCTGATTGGTTAGCCCTTCTTAAAGGGACAGTGTGTCTCTTTGCTGATTGGTTAGCCCTTCTTAAAGGGACAGTGTGTCTGTGTGCTGATTGGTTAGCCCTCCTTAAAGGGACAGTGTGTCTGTGTGCTGATTGGTTAGCCCTTCTTAAAGGGACAGTGTGTCTGTGTGCTGATTGGTTACCCCTGTGTGCAGGGCAGCGAGGGCCCAGCGGGTCTGGTGGAGGACGGCGTGTCGGGCAGACGGTCTGAGCTGAGTGCCGCCCTGCTGGAGGTGATGCAGTGTTACGTGGGTCAGTTCCAGCTGCTCTCTGAGATCCAGGGGCTGAGATCCAGGTGAACCTCCACTTTCTGCTTGTTTAAAGATCAAACCTGCTGACTGGTGATGATGATGATGAGCGAGACCTCTGATGGTTCTGATCCGACTGAAATCTGTCAGATCAATAACGGTGATGGCAGCTAACAACGGCAACAGCGCTGACAGAGCCAACAGTTTTAACCTGGGGGGAACTGGAGCTACGCTAACAGTTTCCCCCTGCTTCCAGTCTTTGTGCTAAGCTAGGCTAACAGCTTCCCCCTGCTTCCAGTCTTTGTGCTAAGCTAGGCTAACAGTTTCCCCCTGCTTCCAGTCTTTGTGCTAAGCTAGGCTAACAGCTTCCCCCTGCTTCCAGTCTTTGTTCTAAGCTCGGCTAATAGTTTCCCCCTGCTTCCAGTCTTTGTGCTAAGCTCGGCTAACAGTTTCCCCCTGCTTCCAGTCTTTGTGCTAAGCTCGGCTAACAGTTTCCCCCTGCTTCCAGTCTTTGTGCTAAGCTAGGCTAACAGCTTCCCCCTGCTTCCAGTCTTTGTTCTAAGCTAGGCTAACAGCTTCCCCCTGCTTCCAGTCTTTGTGCTAAGCTAGGCTAATAGTTTCCCCCTGCTTCCAATCTTTGTGCTAAGCTCGGCTAACAGTTTCCCCCTGCTTCCATTCTTTGTGCTAAGCTCGGCTAACAGTTTCCCCCTGCTTCCAGTCTTTGTGCTATGCTAGGCTAACAGTTTCCCCCTGCTTCCAGTCTTTGTGCTAAGCTAGGCTAACACATCTCTGTACTGGACGCTGTTCTCCATCTTCTGTGTGTTTTTTCAGTTTTGCCATCGACTGGCGTCCTGCTCAGCGTGTGCTCGTCTACCTGAAGTCGGCGCTGCTGGTGTGTCACCTGGAGGTGGAG
>CAKAOJ020000486.1:377500-390000 GCA_916701645.2 Sebastolobus alascanus
TGACACAGCAGCGGTTGGAATTATTCCCTCTTGTACAACATTAAACAGACCAGCATGTATGATCCACAAATATTTATTTATAAGATAATAAAGGTTAAAACACAATATTAATCTAACTAAATAACTAAACTAAAACAAACCAAACACAGTGTGTGAGCATGTGTGTGTGTGTGTTTGAGAGAGAGAGAGAGGGAGAGAGAGAGAGAGGGAGGGAGACAAAGACAAGATGGCTACTTGTCTTTGATGTCAGCATGGCCTACAAAACAAAATGGCGAGCACTGTAAAACTACAAAGATGGCCGGATCAAAGATGGCCGCCAGGGTGTCACCACATGACCTCTTTGTCCTTTGGAGCACATGGGCTCAGGGAGAACAAAGAGGTGTGATGTGGGGGTTGGGGTTATCTGAATGTGTATGTTTGTGTTTAAAACCAATTCACAATTTATGTAAGTGATCTTAATGTGTGTCAGATGATGCAGATAGTTAGAAAAGATGGTTAGTTTGCATGCAAGACCCTATGTCTGTGTGGAGCATAAACTAAACACATCAGATGTGGCGAAGCCAGCTAACCAAATATCCTGACTACAACACTATCACAACAGTAAAACTTAATTAATTACATCAAACCAAATCAATACATGTACATTTACAGAAGTTAAGTTGAACAGTCTTGCTCAGCCGTGTGCAATTACTAATGCTAAGGTAAAGCCCAGTACGTTACCGCTACATGGAAGAAAGGGGTTGTAATTCCAAGGAGGGATTGGAGAAAGCCGACTGGAGAAGGTTGTGGTTCCAGGGTCGAAGTTGTGGTCGTCCTTGCTGTGTGAGATCCAGTTGTGCAGCTGGAAGGAAACTGGTCCAGTCCTGTTTCTGCAGCTTGGTGGCTTGGTGCTAACTTCTTGGTTGAAGTTAGTTGATCAAAAGGCAGGCACTCGTGTCTTCTGCCTTTAGAAGTTCCTTGTGTTTCTATGTCTGTCTGCTAACAAGACATAGATCAGAGCAGAGCTGCTTCTTCATGCAGTCTCTGGCTGGAGAGCTTAGGTGAGAAGGGCCGCAGCTGACCTCCTGCGGGGCAGGGGTGTTGAAAGGCCAGGAACCAAAGAGCAAAGAAAAGACTGACCTTCCTCCAGGTCAGCAGCCAAATTCACATGTACTTGTGAATGAGTCATCATGTTAAAGTGGAAATGGTTAATGAGGCCATGGGTGGAGCTACTCAATGAGTGACCCAAAGGAATCCTGTGAAGTGCAGTTCATGTCTTTGCCACCATCTTGGATGGTCAGGTCCCAACAATAATAATAAATGCTGTGAAAAAATAAATCTTAAAACATCAGCACTGAGAAAAATGTGCAGCTTACACAGAAGTATTTGAAATGATTATTTATTGATTATTTATTAAATGTACTGCATTACTGTAAATATCAATAATGTAGTCACGAGTCTGACTTTACTGTAAATCCTTTAAAACACCCACAAGACAAGTCTGAGTTAAAACACCAATAATATCAAGATGAGATCGAGTTAAAAGACCATCAAGCTGTAAACATCTGTAATACCTGGACGAGTCTGAGAAAAGACACCAAAGAGACGAGTCAGAGTTAAAAAGAAACAAAATCAACATGAGTCATGGTTCTCCTTGTGGTGTTTTATTTAACCTTTATTTAAGCAGGTTAGTCCCATTGAGATTAAGAACCTCTTTTCATAGGGAGATCTGACCAAGACAGTCAGCAGCAAGAACACAAATTTGCAGACAGAGACACAAACAGAGACAAAAATACAGTTCACACTAAAAGCGCTAAAATTTGCATTAAAAGAGAACTATCTAAAGACAAAGGGGGGACAAAAGGACCTTTTCTGGGAGTCAGCTGTACATCAAAGCAATCTAAAAACATTGGCATGCCATAGAGTCTGCTTCTAAAGCCTTCATTTTAGATTTAAAAACATGCTGTATGTGTATGTGGTGTATCTCTGTATGTTGATCATCTCTCTCATCACACATTAAAGGATCCTCTCTGATCAACCAGACTCTGCAGGTTCTCTCCTACATCACTGAAGTGCTGATGAATCTCACCCTTCTGCCTGCCGTACCTGTGATCATAATAAGCCTCAAAAAATTTCTCATTGCTGATCCAACGACGCTTTTTATAGGACTCTGAATCTCCACCCATCCTTAGTCTAGGGATCGTGATGATCACCCATCTGCCATCGTCCTTTTCTTTCTTCACCTCTCTGTGCTTGATGAACAGTGTGTCCAGGTCGCTCTGGTAAGTTGAGAGGATTGTCTTTACCGGGTCGCAGGTTTGAATCCCCCCGAGTCTCAGCAGGTGAATCAGCATCTGGATGTGGAAGGCCGCCCCGTTCACCCAGGCCTTCAGAGCCTGAGAGGACATGTGCCCGTCCCTCATCATGGAGTTCTTCAGCTTGGTGAGGGCGACGCTCAGCTGGCGCTCGATCCGTTCGATGTCGCTCCTCAGCTCGTCTTTGTTCTGAATGTGCATCATGCATCTCTTCAGGCACTCGTCGATCTGATCCCAGACCTCGGAGGCCTTCTCCTCAGCAAACACACATCTCAGAGCCTCCTTCGTGCTGTCCTCAGGCGGACTGGAGGAAACCGTGTCAATGAAGACGGCGATGGCCAGCGCTCCGAGGCCGGCCAGTTCAGGAGCTGATGTCAAGGCACCCAGCTTCTCCGCCAGGTTCTTGATCCAGTCGGGAGCACAGTCGCCCAGCTCCATCTTCCTCGTCTCATAGTGTTGTCTCAGATTGTCTGAAGACGAAAGACTGGTGAACTTCTCCATGTTCTTGTTGACTCTCAGATCCCGACCATCTTTGACATTCTTCACATAATCGTGCAGTGCTTTTTTCTCTTGCTCCTTCATTTCCTCCTCAGTCCCTGTGAGTTCCACACATCTTCTCGGCATCCTATTACCCATCTTCTTGTTTTCAGGATCAAAGATGGAGGTTGTAGATTTTGTGTAACACTGCAACACACGAAAACAACACTTTAGCCTCAGTCTGTTAGCATGATATCATGGACTGGGATGGACTTAACTAGGATTTTGAATGCAGTACTTTACTTATTAATGAAGTATATTTATAGTGTGGTATTACTTCCTTCCCTTTAGTAACTGATCATGAATACTTCTCCCAGCAGTGCAAACAGGTTACAGACTTGAGATCAGCTGTAAAAGATGATTCCAGTTGTTGTTGATCAGAGTGTGAAGTGGTGAACAGATCAGTGACTAAACATCTCATCATAAATCTTTAGACAGTAAAGTTTCTACCTCAGGTCCAGTTCCAGATGTGATCTCAGGTCCAGTTCCAGATGTGATCTCAGGTCCAGTTCCAGATGTGATCTCAGGTCCAGTTCCAGATGTGATCTCAGGTCCAGTTCCAGTCTGCTGGAGGTTTTCTGACAGACTCAACAGAGTGATGGTGAAGATTTGGTTTCACTTTAAGCCATTGAAGCTCCACCCTGACCAGCTGCACCATTAAAGGGACAAACACATGGATAAAGAATCACAGTTCAGTAATATAATATTTATTATTATGAACCATTCTGCATAATGAATACTTCAACTTTATTTAGTCAGCCTTTAATGCCTGAATAAAAACAAATCAAGCAAAGACATAAAGTGAAATATAACACACTTATGTATTTCCATTTCATGTATGGATTTACTGTCATAATTAAAAGGACATTATTTGTCTTTCTGTCTTCACTAACTCTCTATATGAAGGGGACACATGTCACACTGAGTGTTGTATTTCACCTTTTTCTCCTTGTTTGATTTGTTTTCATTTTAAATCTTTCATCAGACTTCAGAGAGGACGACCCCCCCCCCTGCTGGTCAAACTGCTGCTTCTTAAAATGTAATACAAGTTATTTATTCATCAATAAATAAAACAAAATGCGGAATTTAATTCACAAATAAATAAATTGGCATTTTTTAATTAGTAAATAAAAGAGTGAAAATGCTGAAATTAATTCACAAATAAATAAATTGGCATTTTTAATTAGTAAATTAAAGAAAGAAAATGCTGAAATTCACAAATAAATAAATTGGCATTTTTAATTAGTAAATAAAAGAGAAAATGCTGAAATTAATTCACAAATAAATAAATTGGCATTTTTAATTAGTAAATTAAAGAAAGAAAATGCTGAAATTCACAAATAAATAAATTGGCATTTTTAATTAATAAATAAAAGAAAAAATGCTGAAATTAATTCACAAATAAATAAATTGGCAATTTTAATTAGTAAATTAAAGAAAGAAAATGCTGAAATTCACAAATAAAGATATTGGCATTTTTAATTAGTAAATTAAAGAAAGAAAATGCTGAAATTCACAAATAAAGATATTGGCATTTTTAATTAGTAAATTAAAGAAAGAAAATGCTGAAATTCACAAATAAAGATATTGGCATTTTTAATTGGTAAATTAAAGAAAGAAAATGCTGAAATTCACAAATAAATAAATTGGCATTTTTAATTAGTAAATTAAAGAAAGAAAATGCTGAAATTCACAAATAAAGATATTGGCATTTTTAATTAGTAAATTAAAGAAAGAAAATGCTGAAATTCACAAATAAATAAATTGGCATTTTAAATTAATAAATAAAAGACAGAAAATGCTGAAATTAATTCACAAATAAATAAATTGGCATTTTTAATTAATAAATTAAAAGAAAAAGCTGAAATAATTTGTCAAGTAATCTAGACATCAATATCTTTATTAATTGTTATTTTTCTATATTTCTATACATCAACATTTTACATTTCTTCATGTAAGTCTGAATTAATTTTTTAATTTATGCTTTTCTTAAATGTTATATCTAAATGTATATCTCTACACGATATTCCGTTTTAGTCATTTATGTATTTTTTAAAATTAATTTATGCCTGATTTTATTTATGCATCTGCATGATTTTCTCTTTGCATCCCTTATCTATTCTTTCATTCTTCTTTCTACATATTTTGGCAGGTTTCATCCTCCATATTAAAGCACTTATGTGAATAATAATTCCTTTAAAGGGGACATATCATGCTCACTTTCAGGTTCATACTTGTATTTTGGGTTTCTACTAGAACATGTTTACATACTTTAATGTTTAAAAAAAACTTTATTTTCCTCATACTATCTGCCTGAATATACCTGTATTTACCCTCTGTCTGAAACGCTCCATTTTAGTACATTTCAATGGAATTGCAACAGAATTGCGTTGCTAAGCAACAGCTTGGGTCCATGTTTACTTCCTGTCAGCTGATGTCATTCACATACACTGCAACAGGAAATAAACTGGGACACATTTAGAATGTTTCAGTTTAAAACTTTGAAATGGTCTAAATATTGTAGATTTGTGACATCACAAATGGACAGAAATCCTGACGGCTTGTTTCAAAAGCTCGGTTTCTGAATACGGGCTGTGTGTATTTCTCTGTGGATTGAGTGTTTTGATACTTTCACAGTATTTATATACAACTTAAACATGCTTTATAAAATAAAAGCAGTGAAAATGTTACTTTTTACAATATGGGACCTTTAAGACTAACATGGATTTTTAGCCCATAACAAAGAGACGGTGAGGACCAGAGCTCCCAGCAGAACCAGAGCTCCCAGCAGAACCAGTGCTCCAGCAGAACAAGAGCTCCCAGCAGGACCAGAGCTCCCAGCAGAACCAGTGCTCCAGCAGAACAAGAGCTCCAGCAGAACCAGAGCTCCCAGCAGGAGCAGAGCTCCCAGCAGAACCAGTGAGTGGCTCTTAGGAGAGCCTTTGTGTTGTTGGTGTCTCAGCAGCAGCTACTTGGAGCTGGTCTACTTGGAGCTGGATCTACTTGGAGCAGGTCTACTTGGAACTGGTCTACTTGGAGCTGGTCTACTTGGAGCTGGATCTACTTGGAGCGGGTCTACTTGGAACTGGTCTACTTGGAGCTGGTCTACTTGGAGCGGGTCTACTTGGAGCTGGTCTTCTTGGAGCTGGTCTACTTGGAGCTGGTCTACTTGGTGCTGGATCTACTTGGAGCGGGTCTACTTGGAGCGAGTCTACTTGGAGCGAGTCTACTTGGAGCGGGTCTACTTGGAGCGACTCTACTTGGAGTGGGTCTACTTGGAGCGGGTCTACTTGGAACTGGTCTACTTGGAGCTGGTCTACTTGGAGCGGGTCTACTTGGAGCAGGTCTACTTGGAGCGAGTCTACTTGGAGCGGGTCTACTTGGAGGGAGTCTACTTGGAGCTGGATCTACTTGGAGCGGGTCTACTTGGAGCGAGTCTACTTGGAGCTGGGTCTACTTGGAGCGAGTCTACTTGGAGCGAGTCTACTTGGAGCGAGTCTACTTGGAGCTGGATCTACTTGGAGCAGGTCTACTTGGAGCGAGTCTACTTGGAGCGGGTCTACTTGGTGCTGGATCTACTTGGAGCAGGTCTACTTGGAGCGAGTCTACTTGGTGCTGGATCTACTTGGAGCAGGTCTACTTGGAGCGAGTCTACTTGGAGCGGGTCTACTTGGAGCTGGGTCTACTTGGAGCGGGTCTACTTGGAGCGGGTCTACTTGGCGCGAGTCTACTTGGAGCGAGTCTACTTGGAGCGGGTCTACTTGGAGCGGGTCTACTTGGAGCGAGTCTACTTGGAGCTGGGTCTACTTGGAGCTGGTCTACTTGGAGCTGGATCTACTTGGAGCGGGTCTACTTGGAGCGAGTCTACTTGGAGCGGGTCTACTTGGAGCGGGTCTACTTGGAGCGAGTCTACTTGAAGCGGGTCTACGAGTCTTGGAGCTGGTCTACTTGGAGCTGGTCTACTTGGAGCTGGATCTACTTGGAGCTGGATCTACTTGGAGCTGGTCTACTTGGATCTGGATCTACTTGGAGCGGGTCTACTTGGAGCGAGTCTACTTGGAGCGAGTCTACTTGGAGCGGGTCTACTTGGAGCGAGTCTACTTGGAGCGGGTCTATCTGGAGCCACAAAACGTATTTGTGGATGTGTGTCTAGTGTGTGTGTGTGTGTGTGTGTGTGTGCACGTGTGTGTGTATATGTAGTGTTTATTGTGCACGTGTGTGTGTGCACGTGTATGTAGGTAGTGTGTATGTGTGTGTAGTGTGCACGTGTTTGTGTGTGTGTGTGTGTGTGTGTGTGTGCACGTGTGTGTGCACGCTTGTGTATGTAGTGTGTATTGTCCACGTGTGTGTCAGCACATTTGTGTATGTGTGTGTGGGGGGGGGGATGACATCATAGCAGTGGTGGCATCATCCCTGCATCGTTACATCACCAGATGGAACAATGTGATGTATTAGAGCAGTGGTGACATCAGTGGTGACATCATCAAGGAGTGGTGACATCATCAAGGAGTTTTCACATATAGGAGAGAATCACAGAATTTTAGAATTTCAGTTGCATCTGAAGACTCTATCAGACAGACACACATCCACTGACAGCTCCAGTTGGCTGAAGAGAAAGAGGTATGAATTATATTAATTTTATGAATATAATGAATATTATGAATATTATGAATATTTTGTATATTATGAATATTATGAATGCATTGCTTTAGATTAAACCTAACAGCCTAACAACCTAACCAACAGTATATGAAGCAGTTAAAATTAGCCCCAATATTTAAATGCAGCTTACATGTTAGTTAATAATAATTAAGGCTGCAACTACTTTTATCTTCATTTCCGATTAATCTGTCAATTAGTTACTTGATTAATCGATTAGTTGTTTGGTCTATAAAATGTCAGAAAATGGTTAAAAATGTGGATCAGTGAAGCCCAAGATGACAAATGTCTTGTTTTGCCTCCACAACTCAAAGATATTCAGTTTACTGTCATAGATGGGGAAAGAAACCAGAAAATACTCACATTTAAGAAGCTTGAATCTCAGAATTTATACTTTTTCTTTTGTTAAAAATTGCTGTACCTGTATCTTACAGTTTGCCTTTGTATGTTTTTTTTTTCCAACAGATTACAAACGTCAAACAAAGGAAATATTTCAGAGAGATGGCAGATTCAACCTTCCTTGATTCTATCCAGGTTAATCTTGACGACCAGTTCAACACTGTGTCAAGGTACGAGGATGAGGAACACTCCATGTCAGAGTTCGGTGTGTATCGCATCAACTGGAAGGTTGAGCAGTATTTGAGCAGGTTTTTTAACCTCCGGCGAGCTTTTGCGGAGCACCAAGAAGAGGAAGACCTGTTCATTTGGGTGGATGAAGGCAGACCAAGCAGGTTGAACAGGAGGAAGAAGGCGCCTTTTTGGAGGCCCTGGCCTAAATGGACACCACGGAAAAAGGCCCAGCGAGCAATACAGCAGGATTCTGATAAGGCTATCGAGTCGGCACTCGTGAACGCCTTCCTCGACAGAGACTCAAAATCTGTCCCTCCGTGTCCTGAGACGCCTGCCACTCCCTCAATCGGCTCCAGTGAGGACAACAAGGCTGCTAGTGAAGCCGACTTGACCTCTGTGTTAAATGCGGATTCGGATAAGACTGTCGAGTCAGTACTCGTTGATGACTTACTCGACAGTGACTCAAAATCCGTCCCTCCGAGTCCTGAGACGCCTGCCACTCCCTCAATCGGCTCCAGTGAGGACAGCAAGGCTGCTAATGAAGCCGAAATGACCTCTGTGATAAATGAGGATTCGGATAAGGCTATCGAGTCGGTACTCGACAGTGCCTCAAAATCCGTCCCTCCGAGTCCTGAGACACCTGCCACTCCCTCAATCGGCTCCAGTGAGGACAGCAAGGCTGCTAATGAAGCCGACATGACCTCTGTGATAAATGCGGATTCAGATAAGGCTATCGAGTCGGTACTCGTTGACGCCTTCCTCGACAGGGACTCAAAATCCGTCCCTCCGTGTCCTGAGACGCCTGCCACTCCCTCAATCAGCTCCAGTGAGGACAGCAAGGCTGCTAATGAAGCAGACTTGACCTCTGTGTTAAATGCGGATTCAGATAAGGCTATCGAGTCGGTACTCGTTGACGCCTTCCTCGACAGGGACTCAAAATCCGTCCCTCCGTGTCCTGAGACGCCTGCTACTCCCTCAATCAGCTCCAGTGAGGACAGCAAGGCTGCTAGTGAAGCCGACTTGACCTCCGTCCCTCTGGAATCGATAGTAGTGCCAGATAAAGATGTCCAACTAGAGAGTGACAGTGGCAGACATCAAACGAAGATCAACAGCAAGAAGAAGAAGTCTTTTTGGAGGCGCTGGCTTAAATGGAAACCTTGGAAAAAGGCCCAGCGGGAATCAGAGCAGGATTCAGATAAGACTGTCCAGTCAGAACCCGTTGATGACTTACTCGACAGAGACTCAAAATCTGTCCCTCCGTGTCCTGAGACGCCTGCCACTCCCTCAATCGGCTCCAGTGAGGACAGCAAGGCTGCTAATGAAGCAGACTTGACCTCTGTCTCTCTGGAATCGATAGATGTGCCAGCTAAAGATGTCCAACTAGAGAGTGACAGTGGCAGACATCAAACCAAGATCAAAAGCAAGAAGAAGAAGTCTTTTTGGAGGCGCTGGATTAAATGGAAACCTTGGAAAAAGGCCCAGCGAGAATCAGAGCAGGATTTGGATAAGACTGTCGAGTCAGAACTCGTTGATGACTTACTCGACAAAGACTCAAAATCCATCACTCCGTGTCCTGAGACGCCTGCCACTCCCTCAATCGGCTCCAGCGAGGACAGCAAGGCTGCTAATGAAGCAGACTTGACCTCCGTCCCTCTGGAATCGATAAATGTGCCATCTCAAGATGTCCAACTAGAGAGTGACAGTGGCAGACATCAAACCAAGATCAACAGCAAAAAGAAGAAGTCTTTTTGGAGGCGCTGTCTTAAATGGAAACCTTGGAAAAAGGCCCAGCGAGAATCAGAGCAGGATTTGGATAAGACTGTTGAGTCAGAACTCTTTGACGTCGTACCCGACAGTGACTCAAAATCCGTCCCTCCGAGTCCTGAGACAACTGCCTTTCCCACAATCAGCTCCAGCGAGGAGAGCAACGCTTCTAATGAAGCAGACTTGACCTCTGTGTTCAATGTGGATTCAGATAAGACTGTTGAGTCAGTAGTCATTGATGACTTACTCGACAATGACTCAAAATCCGTCCCTCCATGTCCTGAGACAACTGCCACTCCCTCAATCAGCTCCAGCGAGGAGAGCAACGCTTCTAATGAAGCAGACTTGACCTGTGTGATAAATGCAGATTCGGATAAGACTGTCGAGTCAGAACTCTTTGACGTCGTACCCGACAGTGACTCAAAATCCGTCCCTCCGAGTCCTGAGACAACTGCCTTTCCCTCAATCGGCTCCAGTGAGGACAGCAACGCTTCTAATGAAGCAGACTTGACCTCTGTGTTCAATGTGGATTCAGATAAGACTGTTGAGTCAGAACTCTTTGACGTCGTACTCGACAGTGACTCAAAATCCGTCCCTCCGAGTCCTGAGACAACTACCATTCCCTCAATCGGCTCCAGTGAGGACAGCAACGCTTCTAATGAAGCAGACTTGACCTCTCTGATAAATGCAGATTCGGATAAGACTGTTGAGTCAGAACTCTTTGACGTCGTACTCGACAGTGACTCAAAATCCGTCCCTCCGAGTCCTGAGACAACCACCATTCCCTCAATCGGCTCCAGTGAGAACAGCAACACTGCTAATGAAGCAGACTTGACCTCTGTGTTCAATGCGGATTCGGATAAGACTGTCGAGTCAGTACTCGTTGATAATTTACTCGACAGTGACTCAAAATCCGTCCCTCCGAGTCCTGAGACAACCACCATTCCCTCAATCAGCTCCAGCGAGGAGAGCAACGCTTCTAATGAAGCAGACATGACCTCTGTGTTCAATGTGGATTCAGATAAGACTGTTGAGTCAGTACTCGTTGATGACTTACTCGACAATGACTCAAAATCCGTCCCTCCATGTCCTGAGACAACTGCCACTCCCTCAATCGGCTCCAGTGAGGACAGCAAGGCTGCTAATGAAGCAGACTTGACCTCTGTGATAAATGCGGATTCAGATAAGGCTATCGAGTCGGTACTCGTTGACGCCTTCCTCGACAGGGACTCAAAATCCGTCCCTCCGTGTCCTGAGACGCCTGCTACTCCCTCAATCAGCTCCAGTGAGGACAGCAAGGCTGCTAGTGAAGCCGACTTGACCTCTGTGTTCAATGCAGATTCAGATAAGACTGTTGAGTCAGAACTCTTTAACGTCGTACTCGACAGTGACTCAAAATCCGTCCCTCCGAGTCCTGAGACAACTGCCTTTCCCACAATCGGCTCCAGTGAGGACAGCAACGCCGTACTCGACAGCGACTTAACATCCATCCCTCCGTGTCCTGAGACGCCTGCCACTTCCTCAATAGGCTCCAGTGAGGACAGCAAGGCTGCTAATGAAGCAGACTTGACCTTTGTCCCTCTGGAAACGATAAATGTGCCAGATAAGGATGTCCAACTAGAGAGTGAAAGTGGCAGACATCAAACCAAGATCAACAGCAAGAAGACAAAGTTTTGGAAGCGCTGGCCTAAACGTTATCCATGGAAAAAGGCCCAGCGAGAATCAGAGCAGGATTCGGATAAGACTGTCGAGTCAGAGAGTTACTCAAAATCTCAACTCAAAAAGTCCTGTGATTCTCACAGGACAGACAAGACATCTGCAGGCAAGACTTGTACGAAGGAGCGGAAGGGTCTATGGAAGTACTTGCATAAATGGAAAGCCCAGAAAAACGCCCAGCGCGCAACACAACAGGATGTGGATAAAACCGTTGAGTCGCACAAGGACGTCACACCAGAGGTCATGCAAGCCTCACAGAGTGAAGGATCTTCAAATTTCCATTGTTGCCGCAATAAACCAACCAAGAAACCTCCCAAACCTACCAAAAGGGCGCCTTGGTGGCGCTTCTTTTCCAAACGCCGGAACAATAAGGTCCATCCGGAATCAAACACACAAATGGACCAGGCTGTCATGTTGTCATCAAGTGAACAGTCATCTGGACCCAAATGCTCCTCATCTCCTCCTCGAGCAACATCCTGCATCAGCCCCAGAGAGTGTAACAGCACCCCTCTGGTGTTACTGGATTATGATGAAGAAGAGGATGAGGATAAGACATCGGAGGACACCAGAAACACCCCACCTGTGAGCTCACTTCCGTCCGAGGCTGCTTCTTGCATGGTCTCCACATCCCCCGTCAACTCCAGAGAGTCGAACAACAGCCCTCTGGTGTTACATGATTATGATGGAGATGACGAGGATATGACATCGTCGGACATCAGAAGCACCAAACCTTGGTACACCATTATAGAGGGTGATGACAACATCCCATGTGACTATGTGAGCTCACTTCCGTCCACATCGGGGGAGGGTGTCATGGCTGCTTCTGACTCGGACGCCAAGAAGACCCAGGATGACGTAACAGTCCACAGTCTCTTCCTGACCTGCAAGGTATGTATGCATTTACCTGGAAAATGAAATCGATTAGACCAGATTTAAAGACAAAAAATCGTCTCTTTATAT
>CAKAOJ020000486.1:395000-425000 GCA_916701645.2 Sebastolobus alascanus
GCTCTTTTTAAACTGATGGAGCTAAAGAGAGTAGACGTGATGTTTTTACAGGAAACCCACAGTACTGAAGACAATGAGAGTGACTGGAGGAGGGCTTTTAATGGGGAGGTCATTTTAAGCCACAAGTCCAGCTGCAGTGGAGGAGTGGGGATTTTATTTGCCAGAAGGTTTTTACCTATTTCCTATGAAGTGGAGGAGATTATTCCAGGTGTTTTAATGAAGGTCAAAGCTCAGTTTGAAAAAGTGAAGATGGTGTTTTTAAATGTCTATGCTCCCACCAATGGGGTGGATAGGATGGCATTTTTAGACATTTTATCTGATACTTTTAGAGCTTGTAATAGTGATGATTTTATGTTTTTAGGGGGTGATTTTAACTGCACAGAAAATCCGAACCTCGACAGGAATCATCCTGAACCTCATCCTGCCTCATCCCACAGAATCAGACAGCTGACTGAAGCACATGAGCTGTCTGATGTGTGGAGGGTTTTTAACAGAAATCACAGGCAGTACACCTGGAGCCACTCAAGGGGAAATGTTTTATCTCTGGCCAGACTGGACCGCTTTTATTGTTTTAACCAACATGTGAACATTTTTAAAAGATGTCACATTCAGCCTGTGGGTTTTACGGATCACTGTCTCGTCTCTTGCTCTGTTTTTATTAATAATGTACGTTTTAATAGTGCCTATTGGCATTTTAATATTGGCCTTTTAAATGACCAGGTTTTTAAAACTGCTTTTAAATTTTTTTGGTCGACCCACAGAGAGAGCAAACCTGTTTTTAGCTGCATTCAGCAGTGGTGGGATGTTGGCAAAGCAAAAATTAAACAGCTTTGCCAACAGTTCACTCGCAATGTCACTAGAGACATAACCCGGTCTATGAAGGATCTGGAGACTGAGGTAGCAGAACTGCAGTCTTTAGCAGAGTCTACAGGAGATCGAGGGCTTTTAGACTCCCTCAAATCTAAAAAGTCGGCCATAGCCAACCTGCTGGGCGTTACAGCACAGGGAGCTCTGGTCAGGTCTCGGTTCATGAACATCTCGCAGATGGACGCCCCCTCTCAATTCTTCTTTGGGTTGGAGCAGAAAAATGGACAAAGGAAGATCATTCATTCTTTACGCACGGGTAGCGGCTCTGAGATCTCAGACTCTTCTGAGATCAGGAAGTGTGCTGCCGGTTTCTACAGAGACCTTTTTAAGAGTGAATGGTCGCATAATCCAGATGTGCACAGCAGATTCCTCAGTGGTCTCCCTCAGGTAAGCACAGAGGAAAGCTCACTACTGGAGGCAGACTTAACGCTGCAAGAGCTGTTCACAGCTTTAATGAGTCTGCAGAGCGGCAGAGCTCCGGGGCTGGACGGCCTTCCTGTAGACTTCTATAAGTCTTTCTGGTCTGAACTAGGAGAAGACCTGCTCGAGGTGCTGACTGACAGTCTCCAGAGAGGAAGACTTCCTCTGAGCTGCAGGAGGGCCGTCATCACTCTGCTGCCTAAGAAGGGAGACCTACAGGACCTTAAAAACTGGAGGCCGGTTTCTCTGCTGTGCACGGATTATAAACTCCTGTCCAAAGCTCTGGCCCTGAGAATGAGAGAGGTGATGGCGTCCGTCATCCACCCCGACCAGACTTACTGTGTGCCCGGCAGGCTCATAAGTGACAATGTCACTTTAATTCGAGATGTTTTGGAAGTCTCCAGTTCGTTGGCTGTAGACACTGGTCTTATTTCCATAGACCAGGAAAAGGCTTTTGACCGGGTTGAACACCAGTACTTATGGCAGACTCTGGCTGCCTTTGGGTTCAACCCAGGCTTTATAGCCAAGATACGGGTTCTCTATAGTGACATTGCGAGTGTCCTGAAAATAAATGGTGGCCTGAGTGCTCCTTTTAACATTCAGAGGGGGGTAAGGCAGGGATGCTCTCTCTCTGGCATGCTCTACTCTGTAGCCATCGAGCCTCTGCTCCACAGACTGAGAAGCAGTCTTAATGGTGTGTGTTTCCCTCATTGTGATGTGTCTTTTAAACTGTCTGTATACGCTGATGACCTCATTGTGTTGGTCAACACACAGAAGGACATTGACTTTTTAACGGACGCCATCAGTGAGTTTGGCCTCATTTCGTCTGCTAAGGTGAACTGGGGGAAGAGCGAGGCTGTGATGGGGGGGGAGAGGCTGGGGGATCGGCTCAGGCTCCCTGGTGTTCTAGTCTGGAAGAAAGGAGGTCTGAAATACCTCGGAGTCTTCCTCGGCGATGAGACTTTCCAAAGAAAGAACTGGGACAACGTCCTGGAAAAGGTTAAAGGTCGGCTCTCAAGATGGAAGTGGCTTTTACCCAAAATGTCCTTCAGAGGCCGAACCTTGATCATCAATAACCTGGTCTCATCTGCTCTGTGGCACCGGTTGACCTGCGTCGATCCTCCAGTCTCTCTCCTGTCTCAGATACAGAGGGTTTTAATCCTCTTCTTTTGGGACAGGATGCACTGGGTTCCACAGAGTGTCCTTTTCCTTCCTAAGGAGGAAGGAGGGCAGGGCCTGGTCCATCTGGCCAGTAGGGGCGCTGCCTTCCGCCTCCAATTCCTCCAGAGGCTCCTCACTGGACCAAGGGACACTCTGTGGAGACCTTTTGCCTGCTGCATCCTGAAACGTTTTAACAACCTGGGACTAGATTTTAATCTGTTTTTAATGGACAGCACAAAGATGAGCACATCATCTCTGCCGGGTTTTTATAAGAGTGTTTTTACTGTGTGGAACCTGCTGAGGAGACAGAGACAGAAGCAGGCGGACTCCCTGTTCTGGCTCCTGCAGGAACCCGTCTTGTTCGGCACCCTGCTGGATAATCCCAGCTGGGGGGGGGCCACGCTGTCCAGACTGCTGCAGACTGCAGGAGTCTCCACGCTGGGACAGGTGGTGGAGCTGGCTGGGCCTCAGCTGGAGGAACCCGCTGCTCTGGCTACTCGGCTCGGACTAAGGTCCGTCCGAGTTACAAAGCAGCTGCTGGAGCACTGGACACATAGACTGACAGGACATGAGTGCCTGCTTTTAAACTCTTTTAATAACGGTACAATCTCTGCGGACAGACAGGATCCATACCCTGCCATTTTCCTGGCACCGGATTATAAAGACTGTAGTGGACCTCTGATAGAGCCTGCACATCCTGCCTCCCTGCAGGAGGCCTCAGGGAAAACCTTCTACAGGCTCATGGTAAAGACGTTGAACAGAAACAAACTGAATGGACGGACTGACACTCCATGGAGGACTTACCTGGGTCTGGATCCCAGATCAAGACCCTCGTGGGGGTCTTTATACAAACCTCCACTCTTTAAAAAACATGCAGACTTACAGTGGAGAATCCTCCATGGGATCATAGCAGTGAACTCCTTTGTGTCCATCATTAATACATCTGTGGAGGACAGATGTCCATTCTGTGACCAAAGAGAGACTGTCTTTCACTGTTTTTATGAGTGTCACCGTCTCTCTGCACTGTTTCTGTTTTTACAAACTGTCTTTACCACATGTGGAGAGGTTTTTAACAAGCAGCTTTTTATTTGTGGTTTTAAATACACTCGCCATCACAAGCACAAATGCCAGGTTTTAAACTTTGTTTTAGGACAGGCCAAGATGGCGGTGTATGTAAGCCGGAGGAGGAAGGTGGAGGAGGGATTGAACACTGATGTTGTTATTGTGTGTAAAAAGATGGTCAAATCCAGACTGCTGGTTGATTTCAGCTTTTATAAAGCTGCAGGTGATCTGGACTCGTTCCAACAGATCTGGGGTTCTGAGAGGGTTCTCTGTTCTGTAGCAGAGGAACAACTCATTTATGGAGATGTGCTTGAGGAATTTATGTTTTTATGGAACTGTTTTCTTAAAATAATTTATTAGGCTTTAATTGTACATTGTGTACGATGAAAAAAAGCGGAAAATAAAGTTGATTTCAAAAATCAAAAATCAAAAAATCTCTGTCTGTCTCTCTCTCTCTCTCTCTCTGTCTGTCTCTCTCTCTCTCTCTCTCTCTCTCTCTCTCTCTCTCTCTCTCTCTGTCTGTCTCTCTCTCTCTCTCTCTCTCTCTCTCTCTCTCTCTCTGTCTGTCTCTCTGTGTCTGTCTGTCTCTCTCTCTCTCTGTCTCTCTGTGTCTGTCTGTCTCTCTCTCTCTCTCTGTCTGTCTCTCTCTCTCTCTCTCTCTCTCTCTCTCTCTCTCTCTCTCTCTCTCTCTCTGTCTGTCTCTCTCTCTCTCTCTCTCTCTCTCTCTCTGTCTCTCTCTCTCTGTCTGTCTGTCTGTCTCTCTCTCTCTCTCTCTCTCTCTCTCTCTCTCTCTGTCTCTCTCTCTCTGTCTGTCTGTCTGTCTCTCTCTCTCCCTCCCTGTCTCTCTCTCTCTCTCTCTCTCTCTCTCTCTCTCTCTCTCTCTCTCTCTCTCTCTCTCTCCCTCCCTCCCTCTCTCTCTCTGTCTGTCTGTCTCTCAGCCTTATAAATCCTTCCCCAGTCTGACTGACTGGTTGGTGTATCTCTGCAGCTCTCCTCTCATCTGACAGACTCTCAATAAGACATTTTTGGAAACAGTTGGGTAAATGATTACATTTCCAAATGTGATGTTTGATATTAAATGTGCCTGTGGACACATGTACTGTTGTTTATTCCTGTTGGTGTTTATATAAAATATACAAAATAAACATTTTACACCAAGAAAAAACTGTGAAATATGATTTTTAAAAATATATATTAATCAAATCTGTGAAAGCATGTTAGTACTGGAGAAAAACACAGCAGACGTTACAGACGAATATAAACCAGCACTAACAAAAAGCTTGTTTGTATTTGAGGCTTTTATTTTGTAAAGCTGTCCCTGCAGTGATGCCCTCTGGCCACGAGGAGGCACTGTTTCCTGTTTCCTGTTTCCTGTTTCCTGTTTCCTGTTTCCTGTCTCCTGTTTCCTGTCTCCTGTTTCCTGTTTCCTGTCTCCTGTTTCCTGTTTCCTGTCTCCTGTTTCCTGTTTCCTGTTTCCTGTTTCCTGTCTCCTGTTTCCTGTCTCCTGTTTCCTGTTTCCTGTTTCCTGTCTCCTGTTTCCTGTTTCCTGTTTCCTGTCTCCTGTTTCCTGTTTCCTGTCTCCTGTTTCCTGTTTCCTGTCTCCTGTTTCCTGTTTCCTGTCTCCTGTTTCCTGTTTCCTGTCTCCTGTTTCCTGTGTCCTGTTTCCTGTCTCCTGTTTCCTGTGTCCTGTTTCCTGTTTCCTGTCTCCTGTTTCCTGTTTCCTGTCTCCTGTTTCCTGTTTCCTGTTTCCTGTCTCCACCATGGAGCTTCAACAGTGAAATGTAACTAGGTACATTTACTCAAGTACTGTAAGTAAAGTTTTCACACACTTGTACTCGACTTGAGTATTTCCATTTCCTGCTACTTTCTACTTCTACTCCACTACATCTCAAGTAAATATTGTACTTTTTACTGACAACTTTAGTTACTTTACAGATTCAGATTATTAAAACAAAATACAACCAATTAATAAATGATGATGTATTATTATAGATTAAACCACCAGCAGTATATAATAATAAATGATGTATTATTTTAGATTAAACTACAAGCAGTATATAATAATAAATAATGATGTATTATTATAGATTAAACTACCAGCAGTGTATAATAATAAATGATGATGTATTATTTTAGATTAAACTACAAGCAGTATATAATAATAAATAATGATGTATTATTATAGATTAAATCACCAGTAGTATATAATAATAAATGCTGTGAAAAAATAAATGTTAAAACATCACCACTGAGAAAAATGTGCAGCTTACACAGAAGTATTTGAAATGATTATTTATTGATTATTTATTAAATGTACTGCATTACTGTAAATATCAATAATGTAGTCACGAGTCTGATTTTACTGTAAATCCTTTAAAACACACACAAGACAAGTCAGAGTTAAAACACCAATAATATCAAGATGAGATCGAGTTAAAAGACCATCAAGCTGTAAACATCTGTAATACCTGGACGAGTCTGAGTAAAGACACCAAAGAGACGAGTCCGAGTTACGAGTCCAGGTTAGTCCCATTGAGATTAAGAACCTCTTTTCATAGGGAGATCTGGCCGAGACAGTCAGCAGCAAGAACACAAAGTTACAGACAGAGACACAAACAGAGACAAAAATACAGTTCACACTAAAAGCACTAACATTTGCATTACAAGAGAACTATCTAAAGACAAATGGGGGAACAAAAGGACCTTTTCTGGGAGTCAGCTGTACATCAAAGCAATCTAAAAACATTGGCATGCCATAGAGTCTGCTTCTAAAGCCTTCATTTTAGATTTAAAAACATGCTGTATGTGTATGTGGTGTATCTCTGTATGTTGATCATCTCTCTCATCACACATTAAAGGATCCTCTCTGATCAACCAGACTCTGCAGGTTCTCTCCTACATCACTGAAGTGCTGATGAATCTCACCCTTCTGCCTGCTGTACCTGTGATCATAATAAGCCTCAAAATATTTCTGTTCGCTGAGCCAACGACCCTTATTATCGGACATTAAAATTTCATGCATCGCTAATCTATAATGCTGGTAGAGGGCGATCACACATCTGCTATCGAACTTTTCTCTCTTCACCTCCCTGTGCTTGATGAACAGTGTGTCCAGGTCGCTCTGGTAAGTTGAGAGGATTCTCTTTACCGGGTCGCAGGTTTGAATCCCCCCGAGTCTCAGCAGGTGAATCAGCATCTGGATGTGGAAGGCCGCCCCGTTCACCCAGGCCTTCAGAGCCTGAGAGGACATGTGCCCGTCCCTCATCATGGAGTTCTTCAGCTTGGTGAGGGCGACGCTCAGCTGGCACTCGATCCGTTCGATGTCGCTCCTCAGCCTGTCTTTGTTCTGAATGTGCATCACGCATCTCTTCAGGCACTCGTCGATCTGATCCCAGACCTCGGAGGCCTTCTCCTCAGCAAACACACATCTCAGAGCCTCCTTCGTGCTGTCCTCAGGCGGACTGAAGGAAATGATGTCAATGAAGACGGCGATGGCCAGCGCTCCGAGGCCGGCCAGTTCAGGAGCTGATGTCAAGCAACCCAGCTTCTCCACCAGGCTCTTCATCCAGTCGGCAGCACAGTCGCCCAGCTCCATCTTCCTCGTCTCATAGTGTTGTCTCAGATTGTCTGAAGATGAAAGACTGGTGAACTTCTCCATTTCCTTGTTGACTCTCAGATCCAGACTATCGTTGAGATTCTTCACAAAATCATCCAGTGCTTTTTTCTCTTGCTGCGTCATTTCCTCCTCAGTCCCTCTGACGAACACATGAGGTGTTCTCGTTATCACATTACCCATCTTCTGGTTTTCAGGATCAAAGATGGAGGTTGTAGATTTTGTGTAACACTGCAACACACGAAAACAACACTTTAGCCTCAGTCTGTTAGCATGATATCATGGACTGGGATGGACTTAACTAGGATTTTGAATGCAGTACTTTATTTATTAAAGGGACTATTTGTAACTTATCACGCGCATAAATCTTAACGGGTCGGTATCCCATGCGCGCTCGCGTGTGGGTACGCGAGCGCGCAGCAGCTCTGCTCCTGCCTGTTTGCACACCGCGCTCGTTCTCCCTCGCTCCACCTCCACTTGAACGCGCGCACACTACACACTGCAGAAGAGTTAGTTTAGCTCTGAGAATATCTGGTGAATGTGCAGTGGACGTTTTTGCAGAAATAACTGCTCCAGCTCCTCCAGACCAACAGAGGTTTCCCGTGTCTTGTGAAGTGACGGAGCTCCGCAGAGAGTTACGTTATCGTCCCGACCAGGTGTCGGTCTCTCCCCCCCCCCCCCCCCCGTTCCCTCCGGATCGGGAGGAAAAGCCAACAATAGGATCAGCATTGATCCATGGAGAGACCTTCGTCTGGTCAGCTAACATTACTGCCAAGCAGGTGAAATACAGAGTGATATTGTGTTTTAGTTGACGTGTGTCGCCTTCACTGTTGAGACCGGTGCTCGTTCATGTCAATGTAGCGCGAGCACATGCGCGAGCGCGAGCAACGGGACGCTGACTTTCGTTGACATTGCGGCCACAGGTGTCGCTGTGAACAAGCAATTTCTGATTCTTACATATAGCCTCTTTAATGAAGTATATTTATAGTGTGGTATTAGTTCCTTCCCTTTAGTAACTGATAGTGATGTTACGTGCTGTGCCGAGGCTTCGGAGCGTGTGTCGAGTAATCCAGGAAGTTTTCCGCGATGCGCGTATCGAGGCTTGTATCGTTTTAGACAAATGACGTCATTGATGACGTCAGAAGCCTCGCTGCCCGGCCATACCGCGTCACTGGTTCAAGAAGTGGTTCAGATCTTGGCACACATAAGATGCATTACTCACAAAACAATTACAGTTTATTATACATGTATGTTATTTACTTCCTAGAAAATATACATATACTATATATTATATAGTTATAAATGGATTACATGGTAATAGATTTTTCTTCATTGTTTATAGACATTCCCAACAGACTTTACTGGCGCAAAATACAGATCACATGGTTAAGATCATATCTGCCTGTTTTACACTCTTTGGCCACCAGGTGGTTGCGTGTGCACATGAAGCCTCGAGTAATGAACCCTTTTTCGAACCAATTTGCTGGAAAGCTTCATCTCACCATCACTAGTAACTGATCATGAATACTTCTCCCAGCAGTGCAAACAGGTTACAGACTTGAGATCAGCTGTAAAAGATGATTCCAGTTGTTGTTGATCAGAGTGTGAAGTGGTGAACAGATCAGTGACTAAACATCTCATCACAAATCTTTAGACAGTAAAGTTTCTACCTCAGGTCCAGTTCCAGATGTGATCTCAGGTCCAGTTCCAGATGTGATCTCAGGTCCAGTTCCAGATGTGATCTCAGGTCCAGTTCCAGATGTGATCTCAGGTCCAGTTCCAGATGTGATCTCAGGTCCAGTTCCAGATGTGATCTCAGGTCCAGTTCCAGATGTGATCTCGGGTCCAGTTCCAGTCTGCTGGAGGTTTTTTGACAGACTCAACAATGATGGTGCAGATTTGGTTTCACTTTAAGCCATTGAAGCTCCACCCTGACCAGCTGCACCATTAAAGGGACAAACACATGGATAAAGAATCACAGTTCAGTAATATAATATTTATTATTATGAACCATTCTGCATAATGAATACTTCAACTTTATTTAGTCAGCCTTTAATGCCTGAATAATAACAAATCAAGCAAAGACATAAAGTGAAATATAACACACTTATGTATTTCCATTTCATGTATGGATTTACTGTCATAATTAAAAGGACATTATTTGTCTTTCTGTCTTCACTAACTCTCTATATGAAGGGGACACATGTCACACTGAGTGTTGTATTTCACCTTTTTCTCCTTGTTTTATTTGTTTTCATTTTAAATCTTTCATCAGACTTCAGACAGGACGACCCCCCCCCCTGCTGGTCAAACTGCTGCTTCTTAAAATGTAATACAAGTTATTTATTCATCAATAAATAAAACAAAATGCGGAATTTAATTCACAAATAAATAAATTGGAATTTTTAATTAGTAAATAAAAGAGAGAAAATGCTGAAATTAATTCACAAATAAATAAATTGGATTTTTTTAATTAGTAAATTAAAGAAAGAAAATGCTGAAATTCACAAATAAATAAATTGGCATTTTTAATTAGTAAATAAAAGAGAGAAAATGCTGAAATTAATTCACAAATAAATAAAGTCGATTTTTTAATTAGTAAATTAAAGAAAGAAAATGCTGAAGTTCACAAATAAATAAATTGGCACTTTTAATTAGTAAATAAAAGAGAGAAAATGCTGAAATTAATTCACAAATAAATAAATTGGCATTTTCAATAAATAAATTAAGAGAAAAAGAAAAAGCTGAAATAATTTGTCGGGAAATCTAGACATCAATATCTTTATTAATTGTTATTTTTCTATATTTCTATACATTAACATTTTACATTTCTTCATGTAAGTCTGAATTAATTTTTTAATTTATGCTTTTTTTTAAATTTTATATCTAAATGTATATCTCTACACGGTATTCCGTTTTAGTCATTTATGTATTTTTTAAAATTAATTTATGCATGATTTTATTTATGCATCTGCATGATTTTCTCTTTGCATCCCTTATTTATTCTTTCATTCTTCTTTCTACATATTTTGGCAGGTTTCATCCTCCATATTAAAGCACTTGTGTGAATAATAATTCCGTTAAGACTAATATGGATTTTTAACCCACAACAAAGAGACCGTGAGGACCAGAGCTCCCAGCAGAACCAGAGCTCCCAGCAGAACCAGAGCTCCCAGCAGAACCAGAGCTCCAGCAGAACCAGAGCTCCCAGCAGAACCAGAGCTCCCAGCAGAACCAGAGCTCCCAGCAGAACTAGTGAGTGGCTCTTAGGAGAGCCTTTGTGTTGTTGGTGTCTCAGCAGCAGCAGCAGCAGCGGGTCTACTTGGAGCTGGTCTACTTGGAGCTGGATCTACTTGGAGCTGGATCTACTTGGAGCTGGTCTACTTGTAGCTGGATCTACTTGTAGCTGGATCTACTTGGAGCGGGTCTACTTGGAGCTTGGTCTACTTGCAGCGGGTCTACATGGAGCTGGTCTACTTGGAGCTGGATCTACTTGGAGCTGGTGTACTTGGAGCTGGATCTACTTGGAGCTGGATCTACTTGGAGCTGGTCTACTTGGAGCTGGATCTACTTGGAGCTGGTGTACTTGGAGCTGGATCTACTTGGAGCTGGTCTACTTGGAGCTGGATCTACTTGGAGCTGGTGTACTTGGAGCTGGATCTACTTGGAGCTGGATCTACTTGGAGCTGGATCTACTTGGAGCGGGTCTACTTGGAGCTTGGTCTACTTGCAGCGGGTCTACATGGAGCTGGTCTACTTGGAGCTTGGTCTACTTGCAGCGGGTCTACATGGAGCTGGTCTACTTGGAGCTTGGTCTACTTGCAGCTGGTCTACTTGGAGCTGGTGTACTTGGAGCGGGTCTACTTGGAGCGGGTCTACTTGGAGCTGGTCTACTTGGAGCTGGATCTACTTGGAGCTGGTCTACTTGGAGCGGGTCTACTTGGAGCTGGTCTACTTGGAGCGGGTCTACTTGGAGCTGGTCTACTTGGAGCGGGTCTACTTGGAGCGGGTCTACTTGGAGCTGGTGTACTTGGAGCTGGTCTACTTGGAGCTGGTGTACTTGGAGCAGGTCTACTTGGAGCTGGTCTACTTGGAGCTGGTGTACTTGGAGCTGGTCTACTTGGAGCTGGTCTACTTGGAGCGGGTCTACTTGGAGCTGGTGTACTTGGATCTGGTCTACTTGGAGCTGGTCTACCTGGAGCGGGTCTACTTGGAGCTGGTGTACTTGGAGCTGGATCTACTTGGAGCTGGTCTACTTGTAGCTGGATCTACTTGGAGCGGGTCTACTTGGAGCTTGGTCTACTTGCAGCGGGTCTACATGGAGCTGGTCTACTTGGAGCTGGATCTACTTGGAGCTGGTGTACTTGGAGCTGGATCTACTTGGAGCTGGATCTACTTGGAGCTGGTCTACTTGGAGCTGGATCTACTTGGAGCTGGTGTACTTGGAGCTGGATCTACTTGGAGCTGGTCTACTTGGAGCTGGATCTACTTGGAGCTGGTGTACTTGGAGCTGGATCTACTTGGAGCTGGATCTACTTGGAGCTGGATCTACTTGGAGCGGGTCTACTTGGAGCTTGGTCTACTTGCAGCGGGTCTACATGGAGCTGGTCTACTTGGAGCTTGGTCTACTTGCAGCGGGTCTACATGGAGCTGGTCTACTTGGAGCTTGGTCTACTTGCAGCTGGTCTACTTGGAGCTGGTGTACTTGGAGCGGGTCTACTTGGAGCGGGTCTACTTGGAGCTGGTCTACTTGGAGCTGGATCTACTTGGAGCTGGTCTACTTGGAGCGGGTCTACTTGGAGCTGGTCTACTTGGAGCGGGTCTACTTGGAGCTGGTCTACTTGGAGCGGGTCTACTTGGAGCGGGTCTACTTGGAGCTGGTGTACTTGGAGCTGGTCTACTTGGAGCTGGTGTACTTGGAGCAGGTCTACTTGGAGCTGGTCTACTTGGAGCTGGTGTACTTGGAGCTGGTCTACTTGGAGCTGGTCTACTTGGAGCGGGTCTACTTGGAGCTGGTGTACTTGGATCTGGTCTACTTGGAGCTGGTCTACCTGGAGCGGGTCTACTTGGAGCTGGTGTACTTGGAGCTGGTCTACTTGGAGCTGGTCTACTTGGAGCGGGTCTACTTGGAGCTGGTCTACTTGGAGCTGGTCTACTTGGAGCTGGTGTACTTGGAGCGGGTCTACTTGGAGCTGGTCTACTTGGAGCTGGTGTACTTGGAGCGGGTCTACTTGGAGCTGGTCTACTTGGAGCTGGTGTACTTGGAGCTGGTCTACTTGGAGCTGGTCTACTTGGAGCTGGTCTACTTGGAGCTTGGTCTACTTGCAGCGGGTCTACATGGAGCTGGTCTACTTGGAGCTTGGTCTACTTGCAGCTGGTCTACTTGGAGCTGGTGTACTTGGAGCGGGTCTACTTGGAGCGGGTCTACTTGGAGCTGGTGTACTTGGAGCTGGTCTACTTGGAGCTGGTCTACTTGGAGCTGGTGTACTTGGAGCGGGTCTACTTGGAGCTGGTCTACTTGGAGCTGGTGTACTTGGAGCTGGTCTACTTGGAGCTGGTCTACTTGGAGCGGGTCTACTTGGAGCTGGTGTACTTGGATCTGGTCTACTTGGAGCTGGTCTACCTGGAGCGGGTCTACTTGGAGCTGGATCTACTTGGAGCGGATCTACTTGGAGCTGGATCTACTTGGAGCGGGTCTACTTGGAGCTGGATCTACTTGGAGCTGGGGTACTTGGAGCTCTCCCTCCTCTTGGTCCTCCTCTTCTTGCCGGTCTTGGTGGCTTTAGTCACGGCTTTCTTTGAGCCCTTCTTGGCGATCTTCGGGGCCGTGTCCGGCATCTTATAGTCGGTCAGAATCAAACTAATGACTCGGCGCCGCTCCGGACGCTTCTTGTATTTGCGCCTCATGCTAATCTCACTGTGCTGTTGCTCGCACGGGATTGGCTACTGCGTTCTCATGAGAGTGCGCATGCGCATTACAGAGAAGTCGTCTGACCAGTTTTTGAAAACTTGAATTACTGAAAAAGTGAGTATTAATATTCATCAGGCTCCTCATCCGGGACTTACAGTACTAGTAGTACTACAGTAGTACTACAGTACTATTAGAGTACTACAGTAGTACTGCAGTACTACAGTACTGCAGTACTACTGTACTACTACAGTACTACAGTACTACAGTAGTACTACAGTACTAGTAGAATCAGAAATACTTTATTGATCTCCGGGGGGATATTGGAGCGTTACAGTTGCTCTGGTATAAACATGAGAAAATAGAAATAAAAGAGTATGTAACATGTAAATATTGTACATAATGCTACAGTATAAACACAATATATGTAAAGAAATATAACTAAGTGATAAAATTAAAAATAAGAAATGAGGATATATGAAATATGTACAAATATTTGCATTAAGACGTGCAATATATAACATATAACCACAGATATACAAATACAAATAATAATACAAATAAGTAAATACAAATGCTGAGAAGTGTGACCTATTAAATGTGTTAAATATAAATGCAAGAATGGTAAAAATATAAATAGTATAAATGTAACAGTACTACAATAGTACTACAGTCGTACTACAATACACTGGAAATAAACAACATAATGAAATGACCAACATACAGAGAGAAAACAGATGATATTGAAATTTTATTATAACAATAAAAACGAAATAATGACCATCCATATCACTCAAGTTTTTTATAATATAAATTGTATTAGTCAGCTGATTAATGCACAACTTTAACCTTTATTGATTTGATTGATCCTGAGGGTCATCCATGTGTTCACCTGCTAACTTCTGTTTCCATGGAAACTAGATTTATGAATAAAACTTTTACTGTAGGATTAGTTCAGTGTGGCGGTAAGGAGTCAGGAGTGTGGGACAAAAAAAAAATCATATGATTAGTAAAGAAATAAATAATGTTAATATGGTGTAAAGTAATATGTATATGAAACAATTCCATTTGAAATAATCTCATATTATAATTGAATTAGCTCATTTTACATATCTCACAGTTGTGGGACATGAAGAAAAGTGGTGTTTGGACCCATAAAATGCTTCATAAATGTTATTAAATCACATTATTTAGTCATTATTTTCTAATGTCAAGATGGGTAATATATATATAAACTGATAGCATGTCTTGGTTAACAATAACGCCATTAGATTATTATTATTATTTTATAATTGCTGTATTATCACCATGATTTCAAATCATAACTAATATTATACACCATTATTTATTTATGTACTACTATTTGCCTGTTATTCCGCTCATTATGGATCAGATGGTAATAAATGATTTCACATCTGTTTCACCGCCACTATTTATATCTGATCTGCGGACGTAAGAGAGGACAGCTGACGTGACGTCAGGGGGCGGGGCCAAACTCAGCAGCCCTTCCCGCCTTATTCCTTCCTTTCTGATTATTATTTTGATTATTTCATTCTAATTATTATCATTATCATCATCAGAATATTCCTCCAGTTTAGTTCTTTACTTTATATTTATTATACTGAAACACTCTGATATGAATCAATACTAATTTAATTGTTAAATTATTTACAAACATGGACAATGTCAATGATAATACTAAACTTTATATGAGTATATGTGGAAGAAGTACTCTGGTATTTTACTCTAGTAAAGCTACTAATACCATAGTGTAAAAATACTACAGTAGTCTTGCATTCAAACCTGTACTGCAGTAAAATACAAAAGTATTGGCATCAAAAGGTACTTAACTTACTTGCTATTGTGTTTAATACAGTATAAGTCGGACAGTATTTACACCAAATATCTCAATCTAGAATAAATAATTATTATTATTATTACATAGACAGTGAAGTAAGGGATAATGTACAGCTAGAGGGTCATTGTTGTGAAAGAATCCCCTTCAGGGCGATGCTGCATCGCCCTGAAGGGGATTCTTTCACTACAATGACCCTCTAGCTGTACATTATCCCGCTTATTACACGGCTACTTACTGAAGAAATCAATATTTTGAGCAAAAACGGTCCGCCAGAGTCCGACATCAGAGCTGCGCCCATAGCAACGGTCTGTTCTACATAGCAACGGTCTGTTCTAAACGGTCTGTTCTACATAGCAACGGTCTGTTCTACCTAGCAACAGTCTGCTATACAGAAATAACAGCGGCAGAACGCCGTGATTGACCAATCAGAATCGAGTATTCAACACAGCCGTGTAATAAATAAGGATATTGGCTCTTTAGTTGTGGGTGTGTGGCTCTTAAAAGAGCCGTTGTTGTTGTATTGGTCTCAGCCGGTTCAGGGTCTTCACTTCTTGGCGGCCTTCTCGGCCTTCTTGGGCAGCAGGACCGCCTGGATGTTGGGCAGCACGCCGCCCTGAGCGATGGTCACTCCGCCCAGCAGCTTGTTGAGCTCCTCGTCGTTCCGGACGGCCAGCTGCAGGTGGCGGGGGATGATCCGGGTCTTCTTGTTGTCGCGGGCAGCGTTCCCGGCCAGCTCTAGGATCTCAGCGGTCAGATACTCCAGCACCGCCGCCAGGTACACCGGAGCTCCGGCACCGACCCGCTTGGCGTAGTTACCCTTCCTCAAGTGTCTGTGGACCCGGCCGACAGGGAACTGGAGCCCGGCCCGAGAGGAGCGGCTCTTTGCCTTGGCTCTAGCCTTTCCTCCTTTACCGCGTCCAGACATCTTCAAGCTTCTTCTTTGTTCAAACTCAAACGAGTATGTTAACGCTGTGCTCAGACCGGCTATATATGCCCACAGAGCTGCTCCCTGATTGGCCAGAGTGATCGTATCTGTGATCGTCCAATCAGGTAAGAGCTCAACCATAAGGCTTCCGCTTTACACGATGTTTCAAAATAAAACGTGATAAATTAAACCGGACGTTATTATATTGTATAGTGTTAATACTTAAAGTGGCAGTATGCAACAATTATCCCATAATAACCTTTCATCATATTGTAATTCAAGTGTTTTGAGAGAAAACTAGACTTCTGCTCCTCCTCATGTCTCTGTTTTCAGGCTTTAGATAAATCTAGCCCGTGACGGCAGATTTTGACCAATCACAGGTCATTTCAGAGAGAGAGAGCGTTCCTATTGGCTGTGCTCCGGTCATGTGACCAGAACTTGGCGTTCCTTCAACAGATTTTACAATGGCGGCCGCGTCACAAACTTTCTCATTTTACAGCTAAACAGTAACTACAAGATGATTCTGAGAACATCTGAGGAGAGAAATAGTCATTACAGTAACAGAATATTGATTCATATTTGATCAGCGCTGCCTAGTTTGACCGTTTGGTCGGAGTTCAGAGTGATTGACAGCCGGCTCTCATAGACTGCAGCTGGGCAGCGGACCTTGTTTACCTCCGGTAAGTGAAATCCTTCAGATGCCGTTAGGAGCACCGGAGGACACAGTAGGACACAGAGGAACAGGATTTAACTCAGGTTACCTGTTTCATGTACTACTGTCACCATATAGCGGCCGTTTAATAAAAATAACTTTTTTAAATCATATTTGCGCCGATCTCGCATACTGCAGCTTTAAAGTGCTCATTCGGATTGATAGCATGATATCATGACCTGGGATCTTTTAGCTTTAGTCTCAGTCTGTTCGCTGTTCTGTTTCTGAACTCAAGACATATTTGGTGTTTTTTTTCAACATGTGGACTCTTTCGCAGTTTGGTTTCACTTCAACTTTATTGGCCAAGAACACATGCAAGAAATCTGACTCTGGTTTTAAGTTGCTCTCAGTGATACACACAGAACAATTTACATTACAGTGACAACAAAGAGACATGGATATTAACATTATAACTATTATGCTCATGCAAGTAGGTGAAAATTGTATAAATATTACAAACAGACATGCATAAAAGTGGGACAGCTCCAGGATAATATCAAAAGGTCTGGAGACCCAGACCAGCGCACAACATCACGGAATCACATGTTCAGCTGTGACAGACTTCTGTCCTCCTGGTGTATCTCTGTATGTTGATCATCTCTCTCATCACACATTAAAGGATCCTCTCTGATCAACCAGACTCTGCAGGTTCTCTCCTACATCACTGAAGTGCTGATGAATCTCACCCTTCTGCCTGCTGTACCTGTGAGCATAATAAGCCTCAAAATATTTCTCATAGCTGGTGATCGGATCCATGACATACCACTTTGAATCTTCATCCACCAGAAATCTATTATTAGGGGCCATGCATGCAGCCTTCTCTCCCATAAAGCACTTTGCTTCTATGATTTCCCTGTGCTTGATGAACAGTGTGTCCAGGTCGCTCTGGTAAGCCAAGAGGATTCTCTCTACCGGGTCGCAGGTTTGAATCCCTCCGAGTCTCAGCAGGTGAATCAGCATCTGGATGTGGAAGGCCGCCCCGTTCACCCAGGCCTTCAGAGCCTGAGAGGACATGTGCCCGTCCCTCATCATGGAGTTCTTCAGCTTGGTGAGGGCGACGCTCAGCTGGCACTCGATCCGTTCGATGTCGCTCCTCAGCTCGTCTTTGTCCTGAATGTGCATCACGCAACTCTTCAGGCACTCGTCGATCTGATCCCAGACCTCGGAGGCCTTCTCCTCAGCAAACACACATCTCAGAGCCTCCTTCGTGCTCTCCTCAGGCGGACTGGAGGAAACCGTGTCGATGAAGACGGCGATGGCCAGCGCCCCGAGGCCGGCCAGTTCAGAAGCTGATGTCAAGCCACCCAGCTTCTCCGCCAGGCTCTTGATCCAGTCGGCAGCGCGTTTGCCCGCCTTCTTCTTCTTCTTCTTGAAATGTTGGCTCAGATTGTCTGAAGACGAAAGACCGGTGAACATCTCAATGCTCTTGTGGACTGTCACATCTGGACCCCGGGCGAGTCTCATCACAAAATGCTCCAGAAATTTCTCCTCAATCACCCTCATTTGCTCCTCGTTTGCCATCGTATTACCCCAAAAGTTACCCATCTTTTTTGTTTTCAGGATCAGATGAAAGACGAAGGATGTAGTTTTTCTGTAACACAGCAAAACAAAGAAACATCCAAATAATCTTAGAACATCGTGGCTGCATTCATGGAAGTTCATATTGTCTACATGGAACTGTAGTCAAAATGTTTACAAAGATTTTGGAGGGTCTTTTATGATAAAAAACACAGGAATAAGTCAGTGGAGTCAAATGAGAGTGGAACCTGTTAGCTTCAGTCTTTACTAGGATTTTGAATGCAGTACTTTACTTATTAATGAAGTATATTTATAGTGTGGCAAACAGGTTACAGACTTGAGATCAGCTGTAAAAGATGATTCCAGTTGTTGTTGATCAGAGTGTGAAGTGGTGAACAGATCAGTGACTAAACATCTCATCACAAATCTTTGGACAGTAAAGTTTCTACCTCAGGTCCAGTTCCAGATGTGATCTCAGGTCCAGTTCTAGATGTGATCTCAGGTCCAGTTCCAGATGTGATCTCAAGTCCAGTTCCAGTCTGTTGGAGGTTTTCTGACGGACTCAACAGAGTGATGGTGCAGATTTGGTTTCACTGTAAGCCATTGAAGCCCCACCCTGACCAGCTGCACCATTAAAGGGACAAACACATGACTGCATCAATAATCATAATACAATATATTATAAGTACTTTACTTCTACTCTACTCCACTACATCTCACACGTAAATATTGTACTTTTTACTCAACATTTATTTGATAACTGTAATTTCTTTCTAATATAATATATATAATATAATATAATATAATTATAATATAATATAATATAATATAATATAATATAATATAATTATAATACGATATAATATAATATAATATAATACAATACAATACAATACAATATAAAATAATATAATCTAATCTAATGTAATATAATATAATATAATATAATAATACAATACAATACAATATAATATAATATAATATAATATAATATAATACAATATAATATAATATAATATGATATAATACAATACAATACAATACAATACAATACAATACAATACAATATAATATAATATAATATAATATAATATATCATCTCTCCAGCAGGGGGCGGTAGAGTTTGTCAACAGAAAACACAGCAGCCGCCATTTCCCTGTGAGCGGAAGGAGGAAGAGCAGAGGGAAAACATTAAACGCTTGAAGTGAAAACCCTCCATAAACCTCTCCTCTGTGTGATGGAGGTCCCCGGGCCGGACAGCGACTGGAGGAGCCCGCAGTTCCGACAGAAAGTCGTCGCTCAGATGTGAGATATTCTGTTTCAGTGTTGTGTTTTTGGCTAAAATCACTGTTGCTGTTTCTGTTAGCTCAGGGAGCTAAGCTAACGTTAGCTTAGCCCAATGAGCTAACGTTAGCCCAATGAGCTAACGTTAGCCCAATGAGCTAACGTTAGCTCATTGGGCTAGCGTTAGCTCATTGGCCCAATGGGCTAACGTTAGCTCATTGGGCTAACGTTAGCTCATTGGGCTAACGTTAGCTCATTGGGCTAACGTTAGCTCATTGGGCTAACGTTAGCTCAATGAGCTAAGCTACCGTTAGCTCGGCAGGAAAGCACGTCACGTCAAACCGTGCTTAAAAAACCTGTAATTTAACACCGATTTGTAAAAAGCAAACTTAACACAGATCCACAGACACGACAGGAAACATATTACGGAAGATTTGGGTCGACTCTTTAATTCGGCGTTCATAACATTAACAAACCAAAGCTTAATGTGAATCTATATGTTATTATATTATTAGCATCTTTAGCTGCTAACGCTGAGTGAGGCAGTTCATACAGAGAGTTAGCTTCCGTCGTTTCAGTGAACATTTAACAGAAACATGTGTTGTTGTTGATTCAATGTTTTCCTTCTCATCATGTCAAACTAACTCTATTTACACACCAACACATTATATTTGACTGAATGTGTCAATATAACCACGTACTGCTGTATTAAACTATTAAACTACATTAAAACGAGACTGGAGTCTAAATATTAGTTTTGCACAGACATGATATTAATGTGGGCATACTGGGTTTTTCTAATATACAACATGTGCAATATTTCCCATATATTCAATATAAAGATGTGTTTTTAACATGTGTGATTTAACCATCTTCAGATCATATAAGCTTAATGAAAATATGGCTTCACATTACTTAAAGGAGACATATACTGCTCATTTTTCAGGTTCACACTTGTATTCTGGGTTTCTACTAGAACATGTTTACATACTTTAATGTTTAAAAAACCCTTTATTTTCCTCATACTGTCTCCTTGAATATACCTGTATTCACCCTCTGTCTGAAACGCTCTGTTTTAGCGCATTTCAACAGAATGGCAACAGAATTGCGTTGCTAGGCAACAGCTTGGGTCCATGTTTACTTACTGTCAGCTGATGTCATTCACATACACTGCAACCAGGAAATAAACTGGGACACATTTAGAATGTTTATGTTTAAAACTCTGAAATGTGCTAAATATTGTAGATTTGTGACATCAAAAATGGACAGAAATCCTGACAGCTTGTTTCAAAAGCTCAGTTTCTGAATACGGGCTGTGTGTATTTCTCTGTGGATTAAGTGTTCCAATACTTTCACAGTATTTATATTGAACTTAAACCTGTATTATAATATAAAAGCCATGAAAATGTCACTTTTTACAATATGGGACCTTTAATACAGGTGCATTAAATATGGATTACAGTTACCGTGCAGCCCACAGGGACAAGGATGTGTCATTTGCAATTTTCAGTGAGTTTTGTTAAACTCTTTATTGTTTGAAATATGCTCAGTAAATAAAGTAAAATAAATACATACACAGTTTTAGGGCTACAACTTATGGTTATTTTCATTATCAATGAATCTGGCGGTTATTATCCTGATTAATCAATTAGTTGTTTGTACTATAAAATCTCTGAAAATGACCATCACAATTTTCCAGATCGCAAGTAGAGATATTTATATTATTATTATTCTTATTATAATATGTCATAGAAGACTAAAAAACAGCAGCTATTCACATTTTAGGAGTTAAAAACTTAAATATTTGTTTAAAAATGAAGAAGTCGATCAACAGAAAATCAACTGAATAATCGTTTAATTTATTTATATCCAGTAAGAACGACTTCCTGTTATAATGTTATGAATTATTACAATTTAAAAACTGTTCAGAAAGGAGTTTATAACTGTTAGTGTATTGATCAGTTATTGATCAGTTATAACTGTTAGTGTATTGATCAGTTATAACTGTTAGTGTATTGATCAGTTATAACTGTTAGTGTATTGATCAGTTCTAACTGTTGTTAGTGTATTGATCAGTTCTAACTGTTGTTAGTGTATTGATCAGTTCTAACTGTTGTTAGTGTATTGATCAGTTCTAACTGTTGTTAGTGTATTGATCAGTTATAACTGTTGTTAGTGTATTGATCAGTTATAACTGTTGTTAGTGTATTGATCAGTGTGTTTCTTCCAGTGAGGAGGCGATGAGGAAGGCAGGAACCGCACACACCAAGTCGAGCAACGACATGGAGAACCACGTTTATGTCAAAGCCAAATCCAGAGTGAGTACTGGATCACTGCAGGACGTGTTTCAGGGAGCGAGTCTGGGTAAAGACGGGGTAACGGTCCTGTTCATGAAGGTTTTGTAACAGATCTCACTCTTTTTTCCCCAGGAGGAGTATTTATCTCTGGTGGCGAGGCTGATCATACACTTCAGAGACATCCGTAAGTATTTGACCTGAATGTGTATTTCATTTTATTTCGGGCTGTCACAGATTAGTGGTGTGATGAATGGGTATCCTTCCCACCCGTAATAACTTGTGTCTGATTTACAGACAAGAAGACACTTGGTGGTCCAGGTTAGTGGACTTTGTCTCTGTTTGAGTTCCTCTCTATTGGGTTTTTTCTTTGCTGTGTTCTATCCTCTGCTGGACCCGTCACTACCAGACTCATGGTGTTCATGGTGTTCATGGTGTTCATGGTTTCTGCTGTGCATGTTGGAGCTGCGTAATATGATCTGTTGTCTACCTTTCTGTTAGATCCCATGAATGCCCTGACTAACCTGACAGGGGTTGGAGGGGGCCCGGGCGCCATCGGCATGGGGCCTCGCCCCACCGGTGCTTCAGTGGGTGGCATGGGGGCCATGGGGCAGCTGCAGATAGGCCAGCATGCCATGGCAGGGGTGGCTGGAAACCCACAAGCCAGTGAGTGTGTTTCCTCCATGTGGTGTGTGTTTGCTGTTAGAGCCCATCCTCAGAGCGTGGGGGGGGCCGCTGGCTGCGTCTAAACTGAACCGGTGTTATCTTCACTCTCCGCTTTGGCACGTGTGTTTGATGCTCCAGACCTCAGACTCAGACTGGTTCTGAGCAGTAGACCGGGTCTGTCCTTCATCCTCTTCTCCCTCACTCTGCAGTCGGAGGTCCAGGACAGATGCCCATGCAGCAGATGGTGCAGGCGCAGCAGCAGCAGCAGCAGCAGTCCCTCCAGTTCCAGCAGTTCCAGCAGGCCCAGCAGGCCCAGCAGCAGCAGCAGCAGAACGCCATGCAGCAGCAGCAGCAGCAGCAACAGCAACAGCAACAGCAGCAACAGAACGCCGCCATCCAGCAGCAGTTCCAGGTGCAGCAGCAGCTGAGAGTGCAGCAGATGCAGCAGCAGCAGCACCACCAGAACCAGCAACTTCAGCAGCAGCAGCACCAGAACCAGCAGCAGCAGCAGCAGCAGCAGGCCCAGAACCAGCAGCAGCAGAACCAGGTATGCATTACACAGTGTCCACACAATGGGTACTGTAGTCCAGACGGAGAACATCCTCATCACAGTGCTCAACAGCATGGAGGCTGAACTCTTCAGGAGGATTGTCACTTTAATGTGTCACTAACAATCTGTTAGAAGTCAGTTAGTCAACTATTTCAAGTCTTTACCCATTACTTTTAGCTGACTTTTAGCTACACCCCTACACCCCTACACGTTTTCTAACCCCTTTCCTTCACCCACTAGCAGCAGATGCACCAGACGAGGATCCAGCAGCAGCAGATGGTGCAGCTGCAGCTCCAGCAACAGCATGCCCAGGCTCAGGCTCAAGCCCAGGCTCAAGCCCAGGCTCAAGCCCAGGCCCAGGCTCAGGCCCAGGCCCAGGCCCAGGCTCAAGCCCAGTCCATCCAGCACATGGTTCAGCAGCAGCAGCAGGTCCAGGCCCAGGCTCAGCCTCAGCCTCAGCCGAGTCAGATGCCTCCTCACCCTCAGCAGCAGCAGCAGCAGCAGCAGCAGCAGCAGCAGCAGCCCGGCATGGTTCCTCAGTCTCTGGCTGCTCAGCACGTTCCCATCAGCTCGCTCAGTCAGCAGCAGCAGCAGCAGCACCAGCTCAAGATCCAGGCCTTCCAGGTGAGACTGAGCAGGTCCCTGCAGGTGAGACTGAGCAGGTCCCTGCAGGTGAGTCTGAGCAGGTCCCTGCAGGTGAGACTGAGCAGGTCCCTGCAGGTGAGACTGAGCAGGTCCCTGCAGGTGAGACTGAGCAGGTCCCTGCAGGTGAGTCTGAGCAGGTCCCTGCAGGTGAGACTGAGCAGGTCCCTGCAGGTGAGACTGAGCAGGTCCCTGCAGGTGAGACTGAGCAGGTCCCTGCAGGTGAGTCTGAGCAGGTCCCTGCAGGTGTTGTTGGCTCTCTATGGATCCTGTTTGAATCAGATTAACACCGTCCATCCATCTGTGGATTATTATAGGATTTATCATTTACTGGGTAGAAATCTGTTGGGTCTCACTGCAGCTGATGAATCACAACGTAGCGTTCCAGTAGTCTTGCTTAACTCCCCCTGCTGCATGCTTTCCCTTGTGTGTGTGTAAGCAGGCCCGTGCAGCCTTGCAGCAGCAGCAGGTCCAGCAGGCGCAGCAAGCAGCGCAGCAAGCCCAGCAGGCCGCCGCTCAGGCTCAGCTCAACGCAGCTGCTGCAGCCGCCGCCGTACCTGGACAGGTGAGACTGCAGCCGCCTCAAGCTCAGGTGCTTCATGTGGAATAACTCTGAATGAAATCACATGATGCAAAGCAAACACCAGTAGGTTCACTACGGGTTGGGTTAAAACATCCATTCACCTGTGTTTTCTTTTTTTACTATTTCTAAACAGATATGATTTGTGTAACGAACTATTTACTAATATTATATTATATTATTCTGTGTTTCAGTCTTTTATTCTCTAATATTATATTATATTATTCTGTGTTTCAGTCTTTTATTCTCTAATATTATATTATATTATATTATTCTGTGTTTCAGTTTTTTATTCTCTAATATTATATTATATTACTCTGTGTTTCAGTTTTTTATTCTCTAATATTATATTATATTACTCTGTGTTTCAGTTTTTTATTCTCTAATATTATATTATATTATTCTGTGTTTCATTCTTTTATTCTCTAATATTATATTATATTATTCTGTGTTTCAGTTTTTTATTCTCTAATATTATATTATATTATTCTGTGTTTCAGTCTTTTATTCTCTAATATTATATTATATTATTCTGTGTTTCAGTCTTTTATTCTCTAATATTATATTATATTATTCTGTGTTTCATTCTTTTATTCTTTAATATTATATTATATTATTCTGTGTTTCATTCTTTTATTCTCTAATATTATATTATATTATTCTGTGTTTCAGTCTTTTATTCTCTAATATTATATTATATTATTCTGTGTTTCAGTCTTTTATTCTCTAATATTATATTATATTATTCTGTGTTTCAGTCTTTTATTCTCTAATATTATATTATATTATTCTGTGTTTCATTCTTTTATTCTCTAATATTATATTACATTATATTATTCTGTGTTTCAGTCTTTTATTCTCTAATATTATATTATATTATTCTGTGTTTCAGTCTTTTATTCTCTAATATTATATTATATTATTCTGTGTTTCATTCTTTTATTCTGTAATATTATATGATATAATTCTGTGTGAGTGTTTCAGTCTTGTCCTGTTTATTCTCACACTGTCACTCTGTCAGTGTGTTTGTTGACCACAGGAAGAACAGATGCTGCAGCTAACGGGGATAAACTAAAGTAAAAATATTTCTTCGCAATTAATCGCACAGTTTTTCCTCTTAAAAATGTAGCCTAGTACCGATGGGTTCTTTAGGTTTACTAGTTTCACGTGATACCAGTATCTTCACTCTAACTTTAGAACTGAGCCGCTACAACCTAAAAATCACAAGTAGCGTTATTGTGTTAAATAAATTAGTGCCGTTAAAACAAATTAGCTTTATGGTGTTATCATGGCTTTAACTTTCACCGTGTATATCACAGAGAAAGATGGTGCAGCTCCAGCTCGTGTGCGTCCTCTCTGCTCACCTGTCCTCTCTGCTCACCTGTCCTCTCTGCTCACCTGTCCTCTCCTCTCTGCTCACCTGTCCTCTCTGCTCACCTGTCCTCTCTGCTCACCTGTCCTCTCTGCTCACCTGTCCTCTCTGCTCACCTGTCCTCTCTGCTCACCTGTCCTCTCTGCTCACCTGTCCTGTCTGCTCACCTGTCCTCTCTGCTCACCTGTCCTCTCTGCTCACCTGTCCTCTCTGCTCACCTGTCCTCTCTGCTCACCTGTCCTCTCTGCTCACCTGTCCTCTCTGCTCACCTGTCCTGTCTGTTGTGTGTCCTCTCTGCTCACCTGTCCTCTCTGCTCACCTGTCCTCTCTGCTCACCTGTCCTCTCTGCTCACCTGTCCTGTCTGTTGTGTGTCCTCTGAAGTTGGTCCGTCCCGGGATGCAGATTCCCCCCCGGCTGCCTCGAGCCCTGAACCCGTCCATCCCTCCTCCCAATGCTGCCGCCGCCGCCGCCGCCGCAGCTGCTGCAGCAGCCGCCGCCGCCGCCGCTGCGGCAGGAGGACAGCCGATGACACAGCAGGTATTTATTCCCAGTGTGACCTCTGACCCCTCCCCGTCAGCTCGGTCCCCGCTGATTCCACCTCGTCAGGGTCGGCCCGTTCACTGAAGGATTCTTCTGAATACAAACCGGTGTTTGTACTCAGGATGGTGAAATAACAGCAGCTACCAGCTCAATGCTTCCACACTAGAACTCTAGTAGTCAGAACCAGCACCAGTGGACCTCCAGCATCCTCCAGTTAATGCACACAGCGCACTTTAATAGACTGAGCCACTTTAATTCTGCACACTACAAAAAACTTCTCTACCTCAGTTCTTATCCTGCATTATATTCCATATCTGACATTTCTTAATATCTGTTTCTCCTATATTTTATTATCCAGCACTATATCACTTTCTGCACTACATTCACTTTTTCTTTAAATAGTCCTGTATCTCAGTTGTTTACCCTGCACTATATTCATTTTTAACAGTTCTTCTGCACATTGCATATTTTGTTTTATACTCTGTATTACTTACATGTGTCTTGTTACTACTTCTGTCGTTTTACTAACATGTGTACTACTCACCTGTGACGTTTTTACTAACATGTTTGCACTATGGAACTGTGATGCTGGATTCAGAAATTAGCAGTGTGGTCTACTGGACCTTCTCACCTGATGCTCCCCTGTGAAGCAGCCTGACTAAAATAAATAATAAAAGTTAAAGGGACTATATGTAACTTATTACGTGCATAAATCATACCGGGTCGGTGTCCAATGCGCGCTCGCGTGTGGATACGCGCTGCTCCTGCAGCTCTGCTCCTGCCTGTTTGCACACCGCGCTCGTTCTCCCTCGCTCGGCTCGCTCCACCTCCACGTGCACGCGCGCACACTACACACTGCAGAAGAGTTAGTTTAGCTCTGAGAATATCTGGTGAATGTGCAGTGGACGTTTGTGCAGAAATAACTGCTGCAGCTCCTCCAGACCAACAGAGGTTTCCGTGTCTTGTGAAGTGACGGAGCTCCGCAGAGAGTTACGTTATCGTCCCGACGGGTGTCGGTGTCTCCCCCCCCCGACCGGGTGTCTCTCCCCCCCCCCCCCCCCCCGTTCCCTCCACGGTTGGCAGGCTGAAGCAGGAAAAGCCAACACTAGAATCAGCATTGATTCATGGAGAGACCTTCGTCTGGTCAGCTAACATTACTGCCCAGCAGGTGAAATACAGAGTGATATTGTGTGTTAGCTGACGTGTGTCGTCTCACTGTTTAGACCGGTGCTCGTTCATGTCAATGTAGAGCGAGCACGAGCAACAGGACGCTGACTTTCGTTGACATTGCGGCCACAGGTGTCGCTGTGAACAAGCAATTTCTGATTCTTACATATAGCCTCTTTAAATATAATCTAGATAATAATAATAGTTAGAGCCCACGTTGACACTGACTGTGATTCACCTTCTCTTCTTTCCTCTACAGGCACAGCAGCATTCAATGATGTCATCGCCCTCACCTGGGCAGGTGCAGACGCCTCAGTCGATGCCCCCCCCCCCCCAGCCATCACCTCAGCCCCCCACCTCACAGCCCAACTCAGCCAGGTACCTCCTGGTGTCCACCGGGTCACGTTCACCCGGATTGAAACCCGTTAAAACCAAAATGTTTGATCCCGTCTTCAGCATCAGACCTTTTACTGGTTTACACTGAACCACCTTCTCATGTTAGACAACTATTAGACGTGTGTAGAACAAGAGATGAATGAAGACCAACTGGTCTAAATTATAATCAAACATACGTCAGATCACATTGAAGTCTGTGAGATCTTCAGTTTTCTGTCCCCCAAAAGGGGGCGGGGCCTTGACTGATGGAGAAGGACCCGTATGTGGCGGTCTGGTGGATCCCTCAGAGATCTGATGGATCCCTCAAAGGTCTGATGGATCCCTCAGAGATCTGATGGATCCCTCAGAGATCTGGTGGATCCCTCAGAGATCTGGTGGAGACCTCAGACTGCGAACAAATAATAATCCTCTAACATTTAGTATCCAGAAAATAATTCAGTGGCGACAAACTGTAATTTAAAGGGTTAAAGTGATGAATATTTGGTGGTTCTGATCAGGACTGATGTGGAAGTGGTAAATAATATTTATTTATTTATATATATATATATATATATATATATGTTTTTATCAGAGAGTTATAAAGCCGTCTGGTTTTTAACTACTTCCTGTCTCCAGCTCTGGTCCCACGCCGTCTCCGGGAGGTTTCCAGCCCAGCCCGTCCCCCCAGCCCTCACAGAGCCCGGCCAACGCCCGGACCCCCCAGAACTATGGAGTCCCCTCTCCTGGACCGCTCAATACTCCAGGTACACAGAACCAGCAGAAGGATTACTGACTAACAGCAGATCTCAGGTCTGTTCCTGTAGAGAGATGTTACATATCAGCAGCAACTCAGGACGTCGGCCTGGTTCTGGTTCTCCTGGTTCTCCTGGTTCTCCTGGTTCTGATTCTCCTGGTGGTTTTATTAACTTCAGATCTCTCTCTCCTCCTCTCCTCTCTCCTCTCTCCTCTCCTCTCATCTCTCCTCCTCTCCTCTCTCCTCCTCTCCTCTCCTCTCCTCTCCTCTCCTCTCCTCTCCTGTCTCCTCTCTCCTCCTCTCCTCTCCTCTCCTCTCCTCTCCTCTCCTCTCCTCTCCTCTCCTCTCCTCTCCTCTCCTCTCCTCTCCTCTCCTCTCCTCTCTCCTCCTCTCCTCTCCTCTCCTCTCCTCTCCTCTCTCCTCTCCTCTCCTCTCCTCTCCTCTCCTCTCCTCTCCTCTCCTCTCCTCTCCTCCTCTCCTCTCCTCGCCTCTCCTCTCCTCCTCTCCTCTCCTCTCCCCTCCGCTCCTCTCCTGTCTCCTCCTCTCCTCTGCTCTCCTCTCCTCTCTCCTCTCTCCTCTCCCCTCTCCCCTCTCCTGTCTCCTCTCTCTCCTCTCTCCTCTCCTCTCCTCTCCTCTCCTCTCCTCTCCTCTCCTCTCCTCTCCTCTCCTCTCCTCTCCTCTCCTCTCCTCTCCTCTCCTCTCTCCTCTCTCCTCTCTCCTCTCTCCTCTCCTCTCCTCTCCTCTCCTCACCTCTCCTCTCCTCTCCTCTCCTCTCCTCTCCTCTCCTCCCCCCTCCTCTCCTCCCCCTCCTCTCCTCTCCTCCCCCCCCCCCCCCCCCCCCCCCCCCCCCCCCCCTCCTGTAGGTAACCCCAGCTCCGTGATGAGTCCAGCTGGAGCCACGTCTCTGGAGGACCAGCAGTACATGGAGAAACTCAAGCAGCTCTCTAAATACATCGAACCTCTGCGCAGGATGATCAATAAGATCGACAAGAATGAAGGTGAAAGGATGAATCGATCAGCTGATCAGCAGCTGATCTGGAGGATTAATAAGATAATGATCAGACTGATCAATGATATAAATGTGTGATGTGTTGTTGGTGTTGTCAGACAGAAAGAAGGACCTGAGTAAGATGAAGAGTCTGTTGAACATCCTGACTGATCCAAACACCAGGTAACAGCTGATCACTGACGTCTCCTCATCAATAACTCTCTGACTGCTGTGGGTTAACTCCTCTGTGACCTCTGACCTCTGACCTCTGACCTCCAGGTGTCCTCTGAAGACGCTGCAGAAGTGTGAGATCGCTTTAGAGAAGCTGAAGAACGACATGGCCGTGGTGAGAAGGCATCATTAAACTGTCTTTATGTTGACTTAAGATAGATTATATCATCTATTACAGATTAAAAGATGAAATCATCTATTACAGATTAAAAGATGAAATCATCTATTACAGATTAAATCACCTATTAAAGATGAAATCATCTATTAAAGATTAAACCATCTATTAAAGATGAAATCATCTATTACAGATTAAAACATCTATTACAGGTGAAATTATCTATTACAGATTAAATCATCTATTAAAGATGAAATCATCTATTACATATTAAACCATCTATTAAAGATGAAATCATCTATTACAGATTAAACCATCTATTAAAGATGAAATCATCTATTACAGATTAAATAATCTATTAAAGATGAAATCATCTATTAAAGATGAAATCATCTAT
>CAKAOJ020000486.1:430000-437500 GCA_916701645.2 Sebastolobus alascanus
ACAGTCTGTGGTTTCTGCCAGAGACAGTCTGTGGTTTCTACCAGAGACAGTCTGTGGTTTCTACCAGAGACAGTCTGTGGTTTCTACCAGAGACAGTCTGTGGTTTCTACCAGAGACAGTCTGTGGTTTCTACACAGAGACAGTCTGTGGTTTCTACCAGAGACAGTCTGTGGTTTCTACACAGAGACAGTCTGTGGTTTCTACCAGAGACAGTCTGTGGTTTCTACACAGAGACAGTCTGTGGTTTCTACCAGAGACAGTCTGTGGTTTCTACCAGAGACAGTCTGTGGTTTCTACCAGAGACAGTCTGTGGTTTCTACCAGAGACAGTCTGTGGTTTCTACCAGAGACAGTCTGTGGTTTCTACCAGAGACAGTCTGTGGTTTCTACCAGAGACAGTCTGTGGTTTCTACCAGAGACAGTCTGTGGTTTCTACCAGAGACAGTCTGTGGTTTCTACACAGAGACAGTCTGTGGTTTCTACCAGAGACAGTCTGTGGTTTCTACCAGAGACAGTCTGTGGTTTCTACACAGAGACAGTCTGTGGTTTCTACCAGAGACAGTCTGTGGTTTCTACCAGAGACAGTCTGTGGTTTCTACCAGAGACAGTCTGTTGTTTCTACCAGAGACAGTCTGTGGTTTCTACCAGAGACAGTCTAGTCTGTGGTTTCTACCAGAGACAGTCTGTGGTTTCTACCAGAGACAGTCTGTGGTTTCTACCAGAGACAGTCTGTTGTTTCTACCAGAGACAGTCTGTTGTTTCTACCAGAGACAGTCTGTGGTTTCTACCAGAGACAGTCTGTGGTTTCTACACGAAGCATCTTCATCACACATTATTGATCCTCAGTGTTTAAAGGGAGCGTTTACATCATTGTCCTGCACATAAACTGGGGTTAAAATATACAAATTAAATGTTTGTTTAGCTTTTTAAATAATCTACACAGCAGTCAAAGGTGCATTTATAAACTTAATTTAGATTGTTTAAAGTTACATGATCACTAGGGGCTGGGAAAAAATTGATTCAACTATGTATCTCCATTTATTTTTATGATTTCTAAACAGATGTTTTAACACCAGAATCAATATATTTGCTTCATCTGTGTCTATGTGGAGGTAGAAGGAAGTTACCGCTTTTATTGTGGTAGTCTGAGTAACGTGACGTCATATCCGTTCCGTATCCGTCAACCAAAACAAACCTCAGAAAGTATAAAACGTTGGAGGGTCGTCGTGGATACGACCTGCACCCTCACATGTTAAATCCAGCGTGGTAAACACTACACATCCAGTAAAGGATGGAAACACTTTGGGTTTCACCAGAGACAGTCTGTGGTTTCTACCAGAGACAGTCTGTGGTTTCTACACAGAGACAGTCTGTGGTTTCTACCAGAGACAGTCTGTGGTTTCTACCAGAGACAGTCTGTGGTTTCTACCAGAGACAGTCTGTGGTTTCTACCAGAGACAGTCTGTGGTTTCTACCAGAGACAGTCTGTGGTTTCTACCAGAGACAGTCTGTGGTTTCTACACAGAGACAGTCTGTGGTTTCTACCAGAGACAGTCTGTGGTTTCTACACAGAGACAGTCTGTGGTTTCTGCTCTCTGTACAGAGATGATGGACGTTCAGACACATACTACAGTTATTTATCCTCCATCTCTGGAGCACAACGTCAGGACGCCCGTCTCTTCTCCTTTTTGTATTAAACTTTGTTTGTAATCGCGTCACATGAAAGGTTCCCTTCTCTGTTGGTGTGAACGCGTCTTTAGAGATGATGGACTGAAGAACCACAACTAGTGTTAATGAAGCAGATTAACCTTCAAACAGATGTGTTTCTGTTGACTGAGATAACAGCAGGTTGTTTTAACGTTGTCGTGTGTTTGTTCTGTTCCCAGATGATAAAAACCTCCCCAGTGTTCCTCCTCTGCAGCTCAGTGTTCCTGCTGATTATCCCGATCAGAGTCCATACTGGGCCGACGACGGGGACCAGTACGGTGAGAACATCTTATTGATCCTCAGTGTTTAAAGGGAGCGTTTACATCATTGTCCTGCACATAAACTGGGGTTAAAATATACAAATTAAATGTTTGTTTAGCTTTTTAAATAATCTACACAGCAGTCAAAGGTGCATTTATAAACTTAATTTAGATTGTTTAAAGTTACATGATCACTAGGGGCTGGGAAAAAATTGATTCACCTCTGTATCTCAATTTATTTTTATGATTTCTAAACAGATGTTGTAACACAACAATCAATATATCTGCTTCATCTGTGTCTATGCGGAGGTAGATGGAAGTTACCGCTTTTATTGTGGTAGTCTGAGTAACGTGACGTCATATCCGTTCCGTATCCGTTCCGTATCCGTCAACCAAAACAAACCTCAGAAAGTATAAAACGTTGGAGGGTCGTCGTGGATACGACCTGCACCCTCACATGTTAAATCCAGCGTGGTAAACACTACACATCCAGTAAAGGATGGAAACACTTTGGGTTTCACACATTGCAGGAAAAGCAGAGCTAGACATCACGGCTAAAGCTGCATGCTAACTCTGTCACGGACAGGAAACGTTATCGTATCGCGGTAACGTGCGGTCGAGCCGGCCGTCGCTCTCGTCTCCGTGGTCAAATGGGCCGACGCTACAACTGTAGAGCACCCATATACTGACATTTATGTTAAATGCATTGAAACGGCCCCGATGGAGCTGACCATGGATGGATAAAGAGAAGGAGCTGACGGGAGAGCTAGAGACGGCCTTGGAGAAGTTAGAGGAAGTAGACACGTGGGACTACGTCCGCTTTTCAAAATAAGGTGTTAACAAAGGGAACTGTATATACAAAATACATCTATGGAAATAAGATTGATTGGATTATATTCACCAGAAGTAGAAAACATTATAAATTAAAAAGAAAATACCACTAATCTGTGAGGGAAATGTCTTTATTCTTTGATTTCTGGGTTGCTGGATAATAAATGTAATAAATACTTCCTGACAATGATCCTGATATATTTGACTTCAGGACATCTCTGACTACATACATGCTGAAAATCAAACAGTTTTACTGGATTAGTGTGTTTTGAGAGAACAATGTGTTTTGTACATCTTTGTATTATGAGCCATAAACCTCATCAGTAGTAAATAAAAATATGACATCATGTGAAAGAAACCTTAAATGTCATGAAAACAGACTGAGATCTGGTGCAGTGAGATGTTTCCTCAGCTGCTGTTCTATAGCAGGAAGTCTGTTGTAACTAACTCAGTATTTCTTGATGAGGTGATGGAGGATGATCACATGTTTCCTCCACCAGGTGCTAACAGCTTCCTGCAGACGGTCCACAGAAACATGACGTCCAAACTGCTGCAGCTTCCTGACAAACACTCGGTGACGGAGCTGCTCAACACCTGGGCGCAGAGCGTCCGCCAGGCCTGTCTGTCAGCGGCCTGAAGCCCCGCCCACCACCCGACACCACCTGCTGCACAGTAACTCCACCTGCTCAGTAACACCACCTCCTCTGACACACACTATGTTTACATGGACACTACAGTCTGATCAGACCTGTTGGACATTTCACTGCCGTAAATAATGAGCAGCTGTTGTGCCCCACGCTCATTCTAGTCCCTGAACGCCCCATCAGGTGGACACGTTAACAGGCTGATATCATGTGGTCTGATAATGACATTATTCCTGATGCATTGTGGGCAAATTAGAACTTTTTGCTGAGCTGTAAACATGAGTTTCTCAGTGTTGAGCCACTGGTCCCGCTGCATTCAGAAGTCCTATAGCCAGAGAGAGGATTGAACAGAAGCAGACTGTATATAATATGAACTGTTGGTCTGAAAGCTTCCACACAGGAAACACAAAAAGGGAAAAAGAGGAACCAGACCAGCATGTAAACAGCCCAGCGGTCATTTATCCTGATATATATTCTGCTCCCTGAATGCAACACATTGCTTCTGTTTATTCTTTAGTTGGAATGAGTTTCTGTTTGAGATGTCATTTCAGTTTTGTACCACAGAAGAGCGCTGTTGTAAAGAAAAACTCTAACTTTGCTTTTCAAAGTGAAAATATAAATGTATTTTTTTGCTATCATGAATAAAAAAAAAAACTTTTCAGTTCAACTTTTTAAATCCAGAAATCTGTTTCAGTCACAGAAAACTAAATATTCACTTTTATTTCAACAGCTTCGGGTTCTCCAGGTACTCTGTTCTCTACCTGCTCAGGTACTCTGATCACTACCTGCTCAGGTACTCTGTTCACTACCTGCTCAGGTACTCTGATCACTACCTGCTCAGGTACTCTGATCACTACCTGCTCAGGTACTCTGATCACTACCTGCTCAGGTACTCTGTTCTCTACCTGCTCAGGTACTCTGTACACTACCTGCTCAGGTACTCTGTTCTCTACCTGCTCAGGTACTCTGATCACTACCTGCTCAGGTACTCTGATCACTACCTGCTCAGGTACTCTGATCACTACCTGCTCAGGTACTCTGTTCTCTACCTGCTCAGGTACTCTGATCACTACCTGCTCAGGTACTCTGATCACTACCTGCTCAGGTACTCTGTTCACTACCTGCTCAGGTACTCTGATCACTACCTGCTCAGGTACTCTGTTCACTACCTGCTCAGGTACTCTGATCACTACCTGCTCAGGTACTCTGATCACTACCTGCTCAGGTACTCTGATCACTACCTGCTCAGGTACTCTGTTCTCTACCTGCTCAGGTACTCTGTACACTACCTGCTCAGGTACTCTGTTCACTACCTGCTCAGGTACTCTGTTCACTACCTGCTCAGGTACTCTGTTCACTACCTGCTCAGGTACTCTGTTCACTACCTGCTCAGGTACTCTGTTCACTACCTGCTCAGGTACTCTGTTCACTACCTGCTCAGGTACTCTGTTCACTACCTGCTCAGGTACTCTGTTCACTACCTGCTCAGGTACTCTGTTCACTACCTGCTCAGGTACTCTGTTCACTACCTGCTCAGGTACTCTGTTCACTACCTGCTCAGGTACTCTGTTCACTACCGACTCAGGTACTCTGTTCACTACCTGCTCAGGTACTCTGTTCACTACCTGCTCAGGTACTCTGTTCACTACCTGCTCAGGTACTCTGTTCACTACCTGCTCAGGTACTCTGTTCACTACCTGCTCAGGTACTCTGTTCACTACCTGCTCAGGTACTCTGTTCACTACCTGCTCAGGTACTCTGTTCACTACCTGCTCAGGTACTCTGTTCACTACCTGCTCAGGTACTCTGTTCACTACCTGCTCAGGTACTCTGATCACTACCTGCTCAGGTACTCTGTTCACTACCTGCTCAGGTACTCTGTTCACTACCTGCTCAGGTACTCTGTTCACTACCTGCTCAGGTACTCTGTTCACTACCTGCTCAGGTACTCTGTTCACTACCTGCTCAGGTACTCTGTTCACTACCTGCTCAGGTACTCTGTTCACTACCTGCTCAGGTACTCTGTTCACTACCTGCTCAGGTACTCTGTTCACTACCTGCTCAGGTACTCTGTTCACTACCTGCTCAGGTACTCTGTTCACTACCTGCTCAGGTACTCTGTTCACTACCTGCTCAGGTACTCTGTTCACTACCTGCTCAGGTACTCTGTTCACTACCTGCTCAGGTACTCTGTTCACTACCTGCTCAGGTACTCTGTTCACTACCTGCTCAGGTACTCTGTTCACTACCTGCTCAGGTACTCTGTTCACTACCTGCTCAGGTACTCTGTTCACTACCTGCTCAGGTACTCTGTTCACTACCTGCTCAGGTACTCTGTTCACTACCTGCTCAGGTACTCTGTTCACTACCTGCTCAGGTACTCTGTTCACTACCTGCTCAGGTACTCTGTTCACTACCTGCTCAGGTACTCTGTTCACTACCTGCTCAGGTACTCTGTTCACTACCTGCTCAGGTACTCTGTTCACTACCTGCTCAGGTACTCTGTTCACTACCTGCTCAGGTACTCTGTTCACTACCTGCTCAGGTACTCTGTTCACTACCTGCTCAGGTACTCTGTTCACTACCTGCTCAGGTACTCTGTTCACTACCTGCTCAGGTACTCTGTTCACTACCTGCTCAGGTACTCTGTTCACTACCTGCTCAGGTACTCTGTTCACTACCTGCTCAGGTACTCTGTTCACTACCTGCTCAGGTACTCTGTTCACTACCTGCTCAGGTACTCTGTTCACTACCTGCTCAGGTACTCTGTTCACTACCTGCTCAGGTACTCTGTTCACTACCTGCTCAGGTACTCTGTTCACTACCTGCTCAGGTACTCTGTTCACTACCTGCTCAGGTACTCTGTTCACTACCTGCTCAGGTACTCTGTTCACTACCTGCTCAGGTACTCTGTTCACTACCTGCTCAGGTACTCTGTTCACTACCTGCTCAGGTACTCTGTTCACTACCTGCTCAGGTACTCTGTTCACTACCTGCTCAGGTACTCTGTTCACTACCTGCTCAGGTACTCTGTTCACTACCTGCTCAGGTACTCTGTTCACTACCTGCTCAGGTACTCTGTTCACTACCTGCTCAGGTACTCTGTTCACTACCTGCTCAGGTACTCTGTTCACTACCTGCTCAGGTACTCTGTTCACTACCTGCTCAGGTACTCTGTTCACTACCTGCTCAGGTACTCTGTTCACTACCTGCTCAGGTACTCTGTTCACTACCTGCTCAGGTACTCTGTTCACTACCTGCTCAGGTACTCTGTTCACTACCTGCTCAGGTACTCTGTTCACTACCTGCTCAGGTACTCTGTTCACTACCTGCTCAGGTACTCTGTTCACTACCTGCTCAGGTACTCTGTTCACTACCTGCTCAGGTACTCTGTTCACTACCTGCTCAGGTACTCTGTTCACTACCTGCTCAGGTACTCTGTTCACTACCTGCTCAGGTACTCTGTTCACTACCTGCTCAGGTACTCTGTTCACTACCTGCTCAGGTACTCTGTTCACTACCTGCTCAGGTACTCTGTTCACTACCTGCTCAGGTACTCTGTTCACTACCTGCTCAGGTACTCTGTTCACTACCTGCTCAGGTACTCTGTTCACTACCTGCTCAGGTACTCTGTTCACTACCTGCTCAGGTACTCTGTTCACTACCTGCTCAGGTACTCTGTTCACTACCTGCTCAGGTACTCTGTTCACTACCTGCTCAGGTACTCTGTTCACTACCTGCTCAGGTACTCTGTTCACTACCTGCTCAGGTACTCTGTTCACTACCTGCTCAGGTACTCTGTTCACTACCTGCTCAGGTACTCTGTTCACTACCTGCTCAGGTACTCTGTTCACTACCTGCTCAGGTACTCTGTTCACTACCTGCTCAGGTACTCTGTTCACTACCTGCTCAGGTACTCTGTTCACTACCTGCTCAGGTACTCTGTTCACTACCTGCTCAGGTACTCTGTTCACTACCTGCTCAGGTACTCTGTTCACTACCTGCTCAGGTACTCTGTTCACTACCTGCTCAGGTACTCTGTTCACTACCTGCTCAGGT
>CAKAOJ020000486.1:445000-496777 GCA_916701645.2 Sebastolobus alascanus
ACCCTCGAAAATAGATTTAACCCACAACGATGGTTCATGTCCTAATGAAGGAGCTTTATTAATGCTTTATTAACATGTGCTCAGTATCATTCTAAAGATGTGTGTTTGGCTTTCATTCAGTCCCAGAGTTAGTCTTTCTGATACAGACACAACTTACTTAAACTCTTATAATCTGCAGTGATAAACATGTTTCTGCACTTTAGTCTAATATTGACAAATCTTACCAAGATTCAAGATTCAAGATGTTTATTGTCAGGCGGTTATACAGGTACAATCGTGTGAAATACTTTTTGCTGAGAAGCTCCATTAAGAAAAGAAACAGTAGGTTAAGTAGCAAAGAATAACATAATAAAATAAAGAAAAAATAATAGTGTATTTACAATAATATACAGTATAATAATAATAATAAAGGAAATATTGGTTTATGGTAAATATATACAAGTATTGCACAGGCATTTTTGTATATTATATTGCATATACCAGCAGTAAATTGAGTGGATTAGTGAATATAACGTGCTGGTAACTTATTAAACCAGAAGCCGAACTAAGCAGGAGATTCTCTTTAACATGTGAGTGAGTTTAAACTCGTGATGCTTTTTGAGCATTTTTACCAAGAAGCAAGAAAACACTGAATTAGCATATTTGTGAATGGAGTTTGGTGTGAAGCTGTTTCTCTTCCTACAGAGGAAACACACACAGCTACAGGGATTCATTAACGTTCATTATGACCTTTATTAACGTGTTATAAGTTATGTATAATACTGTGAGATAAATGTATTAATATTTTAAGCTTAAGAGCATTTAAGTTAGTTTATTGAGGTGTGCAGAATGAAAGAAGCCCCCCCACCCTGCAGGGTGAAGGGGCTTCTTTCATTTTGCACAGATCAATAAACCTAATAATGATAATATTAATAATAATAATAATAATAAAGATGTTTATTTACCTCTACGGGACCCATCCTGCTCTCACAAACACACCGCGTGGCTACCGGAGAACAGAGTCGGTGAGAGAAGCAGAGAAACAATGAACGATGCGACGAGGGAGCGAGATCAATACAGGCGAGGGGATATGACGTCACTACTGATGCAGGGGATTCTGGGACATGTAGTACCCAATCAAGCAGGGAGTTGTTTTTTTAATTTGTAGGACAGGGAAAAATATAATTCATAAATATATTAAATTACAGATAAATAATAAAATACATCGACATAAAAGATACAAATGGAAAATATTAAAGTATATAATATTTAAATAATAAATATTATTATTAATTTAAATGCTCTTAAGCTCTGACTGATGGAAGTTGAGATTATAAATATCTGTAAATAAAAGAGTGGCAAGAACATTTTAAAAAAGAGGAAATTATAATTTTATTTGACGTTTGTGAAACCTACGAGGTGTCAAAAAATACATTATTATTTTAAAATACATCAAATAAAAAGTGAATCAATTACAATAAAAACAAATTCAAAGTTCTTGGATGCAGTAAATGTATCTGTGATATGAGAAGTAATAATAGTGTTTGTTTGCTGACATCAGAGTCACAATCTGTGATTATTAAACTAATAAACAGCAAAAATAATAATACAGATCCACGGTAGTAGTAGTAGTAGGAAGAATTCAGATCCTTTACTGCAATAAAAGTACTAATACCACACTGGGAAAATACTCGGTTACAAGTAGAAATCCTAGTAAAAGTATGTAATCATCTAAAAGTACTTAAAGTAAAAGTATGCATTGTCAGAAAAACAGTCTGTTTCAGCAGCTGATCTGTGATCTCTGAGGCTTTTAAAAGAGTTTATTTAGCTTCAGAAGGACGAAGAGGAGGATTTATTCTTCATCTTCATCATCCTTCAGTTCATCACAAACACTAAACACCAACACATCTGGAAACACCTGGTTCTACCTGGACAGGAAGGAACTACAGCTGGCAGAAAGATGTAGTGGAGTAAAAGTACAATAGTTACCTCTGAGATGTAGTGGAGTAAAAGTACAATAGTTACCTCTGAGATGTAGTGGAGTAAAAGTACAATAGTTACCTCTGAGATGTAGTGGAGTAAAAGTACAATATTTACCTCTGAGATGTAGTGGAGTAAAAGTACAATATTTACCTCTGAGATGTAGTGGAGAAGTAGAAAGTAGCAGAACATGGAAATCCAGTATAGTACCTCAAAATTGTACTAAAGTATAGTACTATAGTAAATGTACTTAGTTACATGTCGTGGCCTGGTGCTCCACATTGATCTGACTGTAGGAAACAGTGATCAGAGTAATAGATTACCTGGTGCTCCACATTGATCTGACTGTAGGAAACAGTGATCAGAGTAATAGATTACCTGGTGCTCCACACTGATCTGACTGTAGGAAACAGTGTTCAGAGTAATAGATTACCTGGTGCTCCACATTGATCTGACTGTAGGAAACAGTGATCAGAGTAATAGATTACCTGGTGCTCCACACTGATCTGACTGTAGGAAACAGTGATCAGAGTAATAGATTACCTGGTGCTCCACATTGATCTGACTGTAGGAAACAGTTATCAGAGTAATAGATTACCTGGTGCTCCACATTGATCTGACTGTAGGAAACAGTTATCAGAGTAATAGATTACCTGGTGCTCCACATTGATCTGACTGTAGGAAACAGTGATCTCAGTAATAGATTACCTGGTGCTCCACATTGATCTGACTGTAGGAAACAGGGATCTCAGTAATAGATTACCTGGTGCTCCACAGTGATCTGACTGTAGGAAACAGTGATCTCAGTAATAGATTACCTGGTGCTCCACATTGATCTGACTGTAGGAAACAGTGATCTCAGTAATAGATTACCTGGTGCTCCACATTGATCTGACTGTAGGAAACAGTGATCAGAGTAATAGATTACCTGGTGCTCCACAGTGATCTGACTGTAGGAAACAGTGAGCAGAGTAATAGATTACCTGATAATGATTCAACACAATAACACATGATTTGTACGACGGGATGAACACGCTCCCAGCTGATTGATGACCTCGGGGTGTCATTAGCCCCGTGCAGCCTGGCTCGGCTCGGCTCGGCTCGGCTGTGTTTGTCTGTAATCTGCATCTAAATTGACTGTAATGAGTTCCTTCCAGTAAAACCTGCCGGAACCTGAAAGTGACGTTAAAACAACAAACTGGATGTTTTTATTGTGCGCATGATGACGCGCAGCAGTTCGCGCTGCCGCTCCACACGGCGCGCAGCGGCAGCGGCAGGAAGTGTGTTGTCGGAGCGGCGGTAGAGCGGCAGAGCGGTAGAGAGGCGGCAGAGCGGCAGTAGAGGTAGAGAGGGGGGGAAGAGAGCCAAGCAGCAAGAGTCGGTGCTGGAACCGGAGGAGGAGAGAATAATAAAAACATGCCGAACCCGTGAGAGTTCTTCAGTGCTGCATCTGCACCGGAGACCCGGAGCGGCCGCAGAGGCCGAGCGAGGCCGAGCGAGGGGTGAGTGAAGCGGATCATCAGAGGATCAGCAGCGGGGCCGCGGCGGAGCTCAGAGATCTTTGTGTAGCTCCGGGCTAGCCCCGGGTTAGCCGGGATGCTAACCTGGGATGCTAACCCAGGTTAGCCGGGATGCTAACCTCTCTCTGAGCTCACACAGCGGCACCAGGTTCTGTTCTCTGTTCTCTTAATGAGCTTTAAACCCAGCTCGAGTCTCCTCACTAACTCTGTTCGCTCCGTGTTCGCGCTGTTTGCTGCTTTTGTTTACCAATCTGAACTTCCGTTCTCCCCCTTTTCTCTCCTCGCGGGGGGGGGCTGCTAACTTAGCTCAATGCTAACGGGTAGCTCGGCCGTGGATCTTTCTCCACTAAATGCACTAAATGCTTATTATGATTTTAATTTTTTTTTAATAAACTCATGAATGTTACTGATACTGCAGCGTGCTGCTTGTTCTAATAACTAGCCGTTAGCTGCAGCTAGCCGGCTAGCAGCTGCTGTTTGTGGGGCTAAAAAGAGGAGATGCTAGCCCGTTAGCATGCTAACCCATTAGCATGCTAACGGGTTAGCATCTCCTCTTTTAGCCCCACGAACAGCAGCAGCTGCTTGTTTGTGGAGCTAAAAGAGGAGATGCTAACCCGTTAGCATGCTAGCCAGTTAGCATGCTAACCCGTTAGCATGCTAGCCCGTTAGCATGGGGGAAAATGGCTCGCTGCTCGAAAGCCATTTTCCTGTTAACGGGGTCTCAGTGAGAGCGGGCTGCGAGCTGGCGGTGTTTTGTGTTCCCGCTCTGCCGGAGATTCATCACTAACACCGGGCTGTTCCACACGGTTCACCCCCCTCCTCCGGCCGGGCTCAGGCTTCTCTCCCCGGCCGGATTTAGGCTCCTCTCCCCGGGTTAAAGAAGAGGAGTCGGCCGAGGGGAAATGTCGGCCGTGTGTCGGGGAAGATGCTTTTGTCCCGATAGATTCCTGTTGGGGGGCTGAACCCGGGCCAGGAGCCGGGCCAAGGTCAGGGAGCCGTGCTAAAGGCTCGAACGGCTCGTCCCGGGCCACATCTGCTTTTTATTAGAGGAAGTAAATGTAGTTTTTTCAGAGTTTAATGTGGAGTTTATGGAGCTGCTGGTTGACCCGGGTTATTCCTGCCCGCGGTGTGAATCCACCCGGGACAAGCTGAGCACCGGGAACACAGAAACACGGTGACCGTTAGTGACAGTTAGTGACAGTTAGTGAATAAAGCGCGCTGTCTCGGGTTTGTTTACATTATCAAGAGCTTCAGAGGAGGGAAAAGAGAGAGAGAGAGAGAGAGGGAGGGAGAGAGAGAGAGAGAGAGAGAGAGGGAGAGAGAGGGAGAAAGAGAGAAAGAGGAAAAGAGAGAGAGAGAAAGAGATAAAGAGAGAGAGAGAAAGAGGAAAAGAGAGAGAGAGAGAGATAAAGAGAGAGAGAGAGAAAGAGGAAAACAGGGAGAGAGACAGAGAGAGAGAGAGAGATAAAGAGAGAGAGAGATAAAGATAGAGAGAGAGAGAAAGAGAGAGAGAGAGAGGGAGAGAGATAAAGAGAGAGAGAGAAAGAGGAAAAGAGAGAGAGAGAGATAAAGAGAGAGAGAGAGGAAAAGAGAGAGAGAGAGATAAAGAGAGAGAGAGAGAAAGAGGGAAAGAGAGAGAGAGAGACAGACAGAGAGAGGGAGAGAGATAAAGAGAGAGAGAGAGATAAAGAGAGAAAGAGGAAAAGAGAGAGAGAGAGAGAGAGATAAAGAGAGAGAGAGAGAGCAAGAGGGAAAGAGAGAGAGAGAGAGAGAAAGAGGGAAAGAGAGAGAGAGACAGACAGACAGAGAGAAAGAGGAAGAGAGAGAGAAGGAGGGAAAGAGAGTTTTGATTGGCTGCTGCTGAGAGCTCTGATTCTAATGAGTGAGTAAAGGAGATGCTCGATGAGTAAAACCTGTGTGAGTTTTTATTATCTCTATTATTACAGAGGATGGTTCCTGCTGCTCTTTAAACATTAAACTCAACTTTACTGAGTTCAGTTTCACTTCGGTTTATTCACCGAACCGATCCGAAGACATCTGATCTGGGATCAGCTACCTGGAGAATAAGGCTTCACACACTGAGCACATCATATTTAAAATATATGTTTAATAACACAAAGTACGTTATTATACAATAACATTTACAACCTACAAAACACCTACAGCTAACCAAAGACCCTAAAAACTAACTCACACAAATACTACAATGAATCACTCACTGCAGAGTATAGAATAAAGAGTATATATAGAATAAAGAGTATATATAGAATAAATATAGAATATATAAAGAGTATATATAGAATAAATATAGAATATATAAAGAGTATATATAGAATAAATATATAATATATAAAGAGTATATATAGAATAAATATAGAATATATAAAGAGTATATATAGAATAAATATATAATAAACTATATATAGAATAAAGAGTATATATAGATAAATATAGAATAAACTATATATAGAATAAAGAGTATATATAGAATAAATATAGAATAGAGAGTATATATAGAAATAATATAGAATAGAGTATATATAGAAATAATATAGAATAAAGTATATATCGAAGACATAGAGAATAAAGAGTATATATAGAATAAATATAGAATAAAGAGAATATATATAATAAACTATATATAGAATAAATATAGAATAAAGAGGATATAGAATAAATGTAGAATAAACAGTATATATTCAATTAATGTAGAATAAACAGCATATACACCGACCAGCCATAACATTAAGACCACTGTCAGGTGGTATATATATATATATATATATATATATATATATATGTATATATATATACATACATTATATATATATATATGTATATATATATATATATATATATATATATATAATAAACAGTATATAAAATAAATATATATAAAAGTATATAAAATAAACTGTCTAAAAATGTCCATCTTGCTTCCCGTAGCCTCAAAGTGACGTCTTTAAATGTCAGATTTTGTGGCAGCAGCAGTTTTTCCTGGAGAACTAGTCTGACTGAGATTATAAAGATTGTTATGGATTCATGGATTAGTGTGTTTTCTGCTGTATTATTGTATATTATGGTCTGTGGTGCAGGATCAGATGACATGTGACCTAGGAGACCTTGAAAGTCATTGAGGAGTCCTTGAGTGTAACTGAGAGTGTTTGTTCAGATTAACGTGGCCGCCTGCTGTAATCTGATTACAGATTACAGAACCTGTTAAAACTGTCCCAGACTCCCTCACTTTAATCACTATTGATCTGATTACTGACCTGTGTGTCTACTGCTTTATGATAGGGACAATAACACTAATAAATCATCATAATAATAACGATAATATTAATACTAATAATAATAATATTAATACGACTACTACTACTAATAATAATTATTATATTTATTATTATAGCAATAATAATAATAATAATAATAATAACAATGATAATGTTAATAATAAGCGTAATTGCAAAAAGAAACATAATAATAAATATAACAATAATATTAATAGAATAATAAAAAAGATAAATACTGTGATTAAATCTTAGCCTGAATGATCTGCTGATCTTTCTAGTCTAACAACGGCATGTTTAAATAGAGAACAGAATCGAATCCTCGAAGTTTGTCTTGTAAGGGAATCAGGGATAAATTAATTATGGATATAAACAAGTAAACAATGATTAATGGTAAATACATACAGCTTTTATTAGAAAATAATAAAAAGTGTAACTGCAGGACGCTGATTCAGTTCTCAAGATACAAGGCAGTGAAATATTTAACACAACATAATAAACCAACTTCTATTCAAGTTAAATGAACAGTGGTTTAACTGCTGCTTCTGTCTTCATTTTAATATAAACAGTAGAACAATAATACAGAGATCATCCGCTGATAGTGATCAAACAGCTGATAGATATCAAACAGCTGATAGAGATCAAACAGCTGATAGATATCAAACAGCTGATAGTGATCAAACAGCTGATAGTGATCAAACAGCTGATAGTGATCAAACAGCTGATAGTGATCAAACAGCTGATAGAGATCAAACAGCTGATAGATATCAAACAGCTGATAGTGATCAAACAGCTGATAGTGATCAAACAGCTGATAGTGATCAAACATCCGATAGTGATCAAACAGCTGATAGTGATCAAACAGCTGATAGTAATCCAGTAGTCCACCTACAGTGTTCATTTTGAGTCTTTTCATACATGAAAACATCTGGAAAAACATTTTAAAACTACGTTAGACTAACGTTAGTTGAGTTTCTGTTTTGTTTTTTACTCTACTCCCGTCGTGATAATTTACCTCGCGGACCGTCTGCTCTCCGGCTGGATACGTGAGGCTGATGCTGCGTGCACATAGATATCATGACGGGGAAAGGAAAGTCATTTTCTCTGAATGAAACAACGGCAGCGCAGCACGGGGAGAGAACCTGTTGGTGAAGCCGGCCTCGTCTCATGCAGACCACCGCCCGCCGCCCTTCTCCCTCCACGCCGCCCGTCTCCCTCCACGCCGCCCGTCTCCCTCCACGCCGCTCGTACTGCAGAGGGCAGAGCTGGAGAGTGAACCGGAGTAACCTTTAACATTTCTTAACTAATAAAAGTGCTGAAAAACACTTTCATATAACGTTTGTCGTCCTTAAATACAAGGTGTAAATCCTTAGTATCCATACAATCGATTTTTATATCGATATACGTCTCCCGCGAAGGACAACCTGCCGAGTACCTATCGATGTAGTTGGATCGTAGGAATATAAATGGATACATCGATGTAGTAGATGAATCGTTACACCCCTAATATGCATTATATTACTGTCGCTCTGCCTCACTCCTCGCTGCGAGGAGACGACTTCACCGGGAGGAGAGCAGGCGTTAGCTAGCTAGCTCGTCAGTCTCCAGACAAGCTAGCTAGCTAACGTTAGCCAGCCGTCTCCTCCTCCCTCAGTAGTCTCCTCCTCCTCCCTCAGTAGTCTCCTCCTCCCTCAGCAGTCTCCTCCTCCCTCAGTAGTCTCCTCCTCCCTCAGCAGTCTCCTCCTCCCTCAGTAGTCTCCTCCTCCCTCAGTAGTCTCCTCCTCCCTTAGCAGTCTCCTCCTCCCTCAGCAGTCTCCTCCTCCCTCAGTAGTCTCCTCCTCCCTCAGTAGTCTCCTCCTCCCTCAGTAGTCTCCTCCTCCCTCAGTAGTCTCCTCCTCCCTCAGTAGTCTCCTCCTCCCTCAGTAGTCTCCTCCTCCCTCAGTAGTCTCCTCCTCCCTCAGTGGTCTCCTCCTCCCTTAGTGGTCTCCTCCCTCAGTAGTCTCCTCCTCCCTCAGTAGTCTCCTCCTCCCTCAGCAGTCTCCTCCTCCCTCAGTAGTCTCCTCCTCCCTCAGTAGTCTCCTCCTCCCTCAGTAGTCTCCTCCCTCAGTAGTCTCCTCCTCCCTCAGTAGTCTCCTCCTCCCTCAGTAGTCTCCTCCTCCCTCAGTGGTCTCCTCCTCCCTTAGTGGTCTCCTCCCTCAGTAGTCTCCTCCTCCCTCAGTAGTCTCCTCCTCCCTCAGTAGTCTCCTCCTCCCTCAGTAGTCTCCTCCTCCCTCAGTAGTCTCCTCCTCCCTCAGTAGTCTCCTCCTCCCTCAGTAGTCTCCTCCTCCCTCAGTAGTCTCCTCCTCCCTCAGTGGTCTCCTCCTCCCTTAGTGGTCTCCTCCCTCAGTAGTCTCCTCCTCCCTCAGTAGTCTCCTCCTCCCTCAGTAGTCTCCTCCTCCCTCAGCAGTCTCCTCCTCCCTCAGTAGTCTCCTCCTCCCTCAGCAGTCTCCTCCTCCCTCAGCAGTCTCCTCCTCCCTCAGTACTCTCCTCCTCCCTCAGTAGTCTCCTCCCTCAGTAGTCTCCTCCTCCCTCAGTAGTCTCCTCCTCCCTTAGTGGTCTCCTCCCTCAGTAGTCTCCTCCTCCCTCAGTAGTCTCCTCCCTCAGTAGTCTCCTCCTCCCTTAGTAGTCTCCTCCTCCCTCAGCAGTCTCCTCCTCCCTCAGTAGTCTCCTCCCTCAGTAGTCTCCTCCTCCCTTAGTAGTCTCCTCCTCCCTCAGCAGTCTCCTCCTCCCTCAGTAGTCTCCTCCCTCAGCAGTCTCCTCCTCCCTCAGCAGTCTCCTCCTCCCTCAGTAGTCTCCTCCTCCCTCAGCAGTCTCCTCCTCCCTCAGCAGTCTCCTCCTCCCTCAGTACTCTCCTCCTCCCTCAGTAGTCTCCTCCCTCAGTAGTCTCCTCCTCCCTCAGTAGTCTCCTCCTCCCTCAGCAGTCTCCTCCTCCCTCAGTAGTCTCCTCCTCCCTCAGTAGTCTCCTCCTCCCTTAGTGGTCTCCTCCCTCAGTAGTCTCCTCCTCCCTCAGTAGTCTCCTCCTCCCTCAGTAGTCTCCTCCCTCAGTAGTCTCCTCCTCCCTCAGTAGTCTCCTCCTCCCTCAGTAGTCTCCTCCTCCCTCAGTAGTCTCCTCCCTCAGCAGTCTCCTCCTCCCTCAGCAGTCTCCTCCTCCCTCAGTACTCTCCTCCTCCCTCAGTAGTCTCCTCCCTCAGTAGTCTCCTCCTCCCTCAGTAGTCTCCTCCTCCCTCAGTAGTTCCTCCTCCCTCAGTAGTTCTCCCTCAGCAGTCTCCTCCTCCCTCAGTAGTCTCCTCCTCCCTCAGCAGTCTCCTCCTCCCTCAGCAGTCTCCTCCTCCCTCAGTACTCTCCTCCTCCCTCAGTAGTCTCCTCCTCCCTCAGTAGTCTCCTCCTCCCTCAGCAGTCTCCTCCTCCCTCAGTAGTCTCCTCCTCGTAGTCTCTCCTCCCTTAGTAGTCTCCTCCTCCCTCAGCAGTCTCCCTCCTCCCTCAGTAGTCTCCTCCTCAGTAGTCTCCTCCCTCAGTAGTCTCCTCCTCCCTTAGTGTCTCCTCCTCCCTCAGCAGTCTCCTCCCTCCCTCAGTAGTCTCCTCCTCCCTCAGTAGTCTCCTCCTCCCCTCAGTAGTCTCCTCCTCCCCTCAGTAGTCTCCTCCCTCAGTAGTCTCCTCCCTCAGTAGTCTCCTCCTCCCTCAGCAGTCTCCTCCTCCCTCAGCAGTCTCCTCCTCCCTCAGTACCTCTCCTCCTCCCTCAGTAGTCTCCCTCCCTCAGTAGTCTCCTCCTCCCTCAGTAGTCTCCTCCTCCCTCGTAGTCCCTCCTCCCTTCAGTAGTCTCCTCCCTCAGTGTCTCCCTCCTCCCTCAGCAGTCTCCTCCTCCCTCAGTACTCTCCTCCTCCCTCAGTAGTCTCCTCCCTCAGTAGTCTCCTCCTCCCTCAGTAGTCTCCTCCTCCCTCAGTAGTCTCCTCCCTCAGTAGTCTCCTCCTCCCTCAGTAGTCTCCTCCCTCAGTAGTCTCCTCCTCCCTCAGTAGTCTCCTCCCTCAGTAGTCTCCTCCTCCCTCAGTAGTCTCCTCCTCCCTCAGTAGTCTCCTCCTCCCTCAGCAGTCTCCTCCTCCCTCGGTAGTCTCCTCCTCCCTCGGTAGTCTCCTCCTCCCTCAGTAGTCTCCTCCTCCCTCGGTAGTCTCCAGCAGAGTAGGGGTCGGCTAATCTGGTCCAAGTGGTTAATGTTAATGTTCTCAACTACCACTCAGTGAGCGACAGCACATATTGAGAGAAACTAGTATTTTCCTGCTAGCCAGCGTTAACTAACGTGTTCAGAGGGTTAGGGTTAAGTTGCTCTTTAAGTAAACCTCTTCTTTTTTTCTTCTTCTTTTCTCCACAGTGATACCTCATTGGCTGGTGCGACCCCCGCAGGCCCGCCACCTCCCACGGTGGGCCCCTATTGGCTGAACCTGCATTGGGGATGCATGGCCGCCCTCAGCTGAAGAGCTAAGCTGTTTCCTCCTCCTCCTCCTCCTCCTCCTCCCTCACGTCACTGTTCATTGCTGTGTTGTGAACTGTGACCCCCTCCAACCGATTGGCTTTAGAGTACTATGGCAATGCATGATATGAGTCGTGCCAAGGGTTTCCCCTGTAAAGAGTGTGATATGGTTTGTCCGAGTACTCCAAGTCTTCTAGAACATATGAAAGCACATTATCAGCAAGAAGAGAACGGACGATTTGAGTGTGAACAGTGTGGCCGAATCTACAAGCACGCAGCTAGCCTCGCCAATCATAAGAAGTCTCACGAGGTGGGTTCGTTCCAGTGTCCCGTTTGTACGCGTACGCTGCCCAACGCCGTAGCTTTAAAGAACCACCTACGGATCCATACATTGTCCCCCAGTAGCGCACACACAGAAGAAGAGAGCGAAGAAGTGCCCGAAGAAGCGGGCCACGACGAGAGAGACTACGGTCTCGCCCAGGACCTCTCGGACGGGTTCGGGCGCTCTCATTTGAATAATAGTGGTATGGGACATAGTGTCCTACAAGGCCACGAGACAGACGACCACGGGAAGAAAGGCTCCCCTGAATCTGACGACGCTTGGGACAGACCGTTCAAGTGTGATCAGTGTGACCGGACCTACCGGCACCACGGTAGTCTGGTGAACCACAAGAAGTGTCACCAGCAAGGAACTTTTAAGTGCTCTGTGTGTTTTAAACAGTTCAGCAACCTGGCTGCCCTAAACAGCCACGAGAGAACTCACTCGAAGTTCAAGACCCCCGGCGCCACCATGGTGAGCGGCGGCGGCGGCGGCAGCAGCCTCCACGGCTCGGAGCGCAGCGGCGGCACCCAGTCGTCCCAGAGCGGCGGCGACACCGCCTCGTGTTTCTGCCATCTGTGCCAGATAGCGCTGCCGAATAAGACGGACTTTCAGGAGCACATCCTGCTGCACAACGCTGCCACGCCCTCCCTCGGCCTGCCTCGCAGCTTCCCCGGCATCATGCCCCACAATCTGAGTGCGGTCCGAGCCCCGGCGTACACGCCCGTCCTGGGAGACCCTCTGCCGCTGCCGCCCCTGCCCAGTGACAAAAGAGGTCCCTATGACCCCATAATGGGCCCTCCGGTCAACAATCCCATCTACACATGCGCATACTGTGGCGCCGGACACCCGGATCTGGAGACCCTGAAGGTCCACTATCTGACCCACGACCCGCACCCCGCCTCCCACGGCCCGGACAGCTCCATCCTCAACTCAGACACGCTGAGCTCCGGTTCACAGGGCTCGGTGTCTTCTCCCGCCGGAGGTCGCGTGCCCCAGGCCAACTCTCCAGACGACGGAGAGCGGCGTTTTAAGTGCGGGGAGTGCGGCAAAAGCTACCGGCACGCAGGAAGCCTGGTCAACCACAAACGCTGCCATCAGACGGGCCACTACCAGTGCACCATCTGCTGCAAGCAGTACCCGCACCTGGCAGCGCTGCACAGCCACCTGCGAAGCCACAAGGGGCGCTCCGCCAACCAGCCCATCAACAACGACAGCAACGACTGGCTGTCTCCGGAGCCGCTAACGCTGGACTCCCAGCAGAGCTACGTCCAGGAAGGCAGCGGCGCCACCACTCCGATCTCACTGCCGGGGAACCTGGGTGACGCCGCCCACTTTGTACCCGACGGCGGCCACAGCAGCGGGTTGGACTCTCTGGAGTTCCACGATCGGTTCGACGGCAGCTCGCTTTCCCAGAGCAACTCCGCTCACCGTCAGGCCGACAGACACGTGTGCGCCGACTGCGGCGAGATGTACGCAGACGTATCCGGCATCAAATCGCACCTGTGTCCCCGTCGTGGCCAGCAGCCGCAGCAGCAGCAGAGCAACATGTCCAACGGTTTCATGGGGAACATGAACTACCACGGCTCCAGTGGAACCTCGCTGCCCGCCGGGAGCTCCAGCAGCTTGAAGGAAGGCAGCAGCCAGCGACAGTACTCGCAGAGCGGAGGCAAGAGGATGGGTAGCAATGACAAAGACGACGATGACGACGGAGAAGTGTATCAGTGTTCGGTGTGCGGCAACCACTACGCCAGCCTCAGAGCGCTCAGGAGCCACCTGCGTAGCCATGCCAACAACCCAACGGGACCAGGACCCTCCAACCTGGAGCAGGAGTGGAGGATGATCTGCTCCACCTGTGGCCAGAGCTTTTCCAGGAAGCAGGACCTCCTGAATCACCAGTTAGTCCACGGACCTCAGAGGCCCGACGGACAGCAACAGGGTATCGTAGGCAGCTCGGCTAACGGCAACGACAAGATGGACGGACGCAACCACATCTGTGTCGACTGTGGCATGTTTTTCGCAGACCGCCACCACCTGATCACCCACCTGTGCCCCGGTAAGAATCGGGGCAGCTCACTGAGCAAGCAGGGCCTGAACGGAGCCAAAGGGATGTCTGGAGGAGACGGCGGCGGTGGCGGCGGCGGCGGCAGCGGGGTTGCCGGAGGAAGCCGTGACGTCGGTGGCGACGGACGTAGGCCGATGGTTGACCAAAGCGACAAGCCTCACAAGTGCGACCAATGTGGACGAGGATACAGACACCCCTGCTCACTCCTTAACCACAAGAAGTCCCATAAGACGGGTGTTTTCCGCTGCTTGGTGTGTCAGAAACGCTACTACAACCTGCTGGCTCTCAAGAATCACCAAAGGACCCACTTCGATCTGAAGAGGTAGGTCCCTCCTTCTGACCACTCCTATTGTAGTCGGGCTGCTGAAGTTTATGTTTAACACCCTGAGAGCCACATCAGACCAGTTTTAGTCTTTTTTAGGGGGGTCCAGGGGGTCTTTAGGGGGGTCCAGGGGGTCTTTAGGGGGGTCCAGGGGGTCTTTAGGGGGGTCCAGGGGGTCTTCAGGGGGGTCCAGGGGGTCTTTAAGGGGAGATAGCAGGTCAACAGTAGATGTCACATAGAAGTGGTGTACATCATCTGAAAGCTGGAACATGAAGATTAATTTGAGATGCAGCTCAGCACTGTGTGTCAAGTTGTTCTAGTCATAAATCAGAAATAAACATGAATAAAATAAAATAAATAGTGAAAGTGTATCAGGGTTTAGAACTTTATGATAGAAGTATATCCCCCCCCCCCCATGCTCTATTATGTCTCATCAGTTGTTGCAGTAGTTTCTGGGTTTATACCATTTGTTCCACAGATTTGGTGCTAAATTTAACCATTTTTTTACCACTGGAGAATTGATAAAAATGATCAATAATCCCTCCAAAATACCACATTAAGACACCAAGTCCTTGAGGAACACCAGAGAAAAAGACATGCTGTGATTTGGGATCATAAACTTTTGACATTTGGAGATTTCTGCATTTTTCTGTGATTGGATGGCGAGAACTTGTGTTGTGTAAACTGCTCAGAAACCCCCTTATTGTCAATCTAGCTAGGAAAGCCATCCATCCTCTGAATGCTCTAGGTCTCTAGTTTGATCCATCCATCCTCTGAATGCTCTAGATCTCTAGTTTGATCCATCCATCCTCTGAATGCTCTAGGTCTCTAGTCTGATCCATCCATCCTCTGAATGCTCTAGGTCTCTAGTTTGATCCATCCATCCTCTGAGTGCTGTAAGTCTCTAGTCTGATCCATTCATCCTCTGTGCAATATCAGTTAGTGCTGGACGATTCACCTATCTCCTGATCAATACTATGACCATACTTTGGTGCTGATTCGATATGTTTTTATATTTTTAAGTAATGTGATTCATTATTCTGATTTCTAGTGATTGTTGTAAACTTCTTTAACTCTAGACCATGGAGGGAAAAAGATGATTCAGACACTTCTAGAGACTTTTACTTTGTAAAATCTCTAAATGAATCCAGTAAAATGTTTGATTTTCAGCATGTATGCAGACAGAGATGTCCTGAAGTCAAATATATCAGGATCATTGTCAGGAAGTATTTATTACATTTATTATCCAGCAACCCAAAAATCAAAGAATAAAGACATTTCCCTCACAGATTAGTGGTATTTTATTTTTAATTTATAAGGGACATGTAATGTTTTCTACTTCTGGTGAATATAATCCAATCAATCTTATTTCCATAGATGTATTTTGTATATACAGTTCCCTTTGTTAACACCTTATTTTGAAAAGCGGACGTAGTCCCACGTGTCTACTTCCTGTAACTTCTCCAAGTCCGTCTCTAGCTCTCCCGTCAGCTCCGTTCTCTTTATCCATCCATGGTCAGCTCCATCGGGGCCGTTTCAATGCATTTAACAGAAATGTCAGTATCTGGTGCTCTACAGTTGTAGCGTCGGCCCATTTGACCACGGAGACGAGAGCGACGGCCGGCTGGACCGCACGTTACCGCGATACGATAACGTTTCCTGTCCGTGACAGAGTTAGCATGCAGCTTTAGCCGTGATGTCTAGCTCTGCTTTTCCTGCAATGTGTGAAACCCAAAGTGTTTCCATCCTTTACTGGATGTGTAGTGTTTACCACGCTGGATTTAACATGTGAGGGTGCAGGTCGTATCCACGACGACCCTCCAACGTTTTATACTTTCTGAGGTTTGATTCGGTTGACGGATACAGAACGGATATGACATCACGTTACTCAGACTACCACAATAAAAGCGGTAACTTCCTTCTACCTCCACATAGACTCAGATGAAGCAAATATATCGATTCTGGTATTAAAACATCTAATTAGAAATCATAAAAATAATGTACCGTAATACACAGGTGAATGGATTTTTTTCCTAGCACTAATATCACTGATATTTAAATATGGGTTTTAATGATCGGATTCAAAATGAGGATTCCCATTTGAAACACAGTCAAGTGGACTTAATGGGAACATCAGTGAATTTATGGTTAAAAGACGCACATCGTATCGGCTAAATTGTTATTTTAAACATTGGTATTGGCTAAAATGTTATTTTAAACATCGTATCGGCTAAATTGTTATTTTAAACATCGTATCGGCTAAATTGGTATTTTAAACGTCGGTATCGGCAAAATGTTATTTTAAACATCGGTATCGCTAAAATCTTATTTTAAACATCGTATCGGCTAAATTGTTATTTTAAACATCGGTATCGGCTAAATTGTTATTTTAAACATCGGTATCGGCTAAAATGTTATTTTAAACATCAGTATCGGCTAAAATGTTATTTTAAACATCGTATCGGCTAAATTGTTATTTTAAACATCGGTATCGGCTAAAATGTTATTGAAACATAAACATCGGTATCGGCTAAATTGTTATTTTAAACATCGGTACCGGCTAAATGCTTATTTTAAACCGGTATCTTAAAATCCATTGTGTGTCTACATGGCTTTGTACGGTAAAGCAGTGTTTATGCTCGCCGTAGTGTAAAGCATGTAGGCGCCAACAGGGAGGTCGTGGTGCATTCAGGTGTGCCTCGTAAACTCTTGAGAAACTCGAGCTGTTGTTGTAAAGTCTCCTCCTGCCATCCAGTGGATCTTCTTTTTGTAGAAGGTGTAAATGACAGTTGTCAGGACATAAAACCAATTTAGGAATGAAGACTCCAGTCTAACAACGGCATGTTTAAATCAAATCGAATCGTGACACCCCTAATAGGGACTTCAGTTGATCATGACAACATTGTACCAGGACCGCCAACCTTCTCTGGAGTTTGACCCCCCCCCCAGGCTCATAAATAAGAAGGGAGGTGTTGGATCACCACCGCTGCCCTGATGTTTATACACATCGTGTGTTTCCTGAGACTTTATTGTGTTTTCTGTTGTGTTTGTTGCTGCAGGCACAAGTGTGAAGAATGCGGCAAAGCTTTCAAGATCCAAAAGCAGCTGATCAACCACCTCCGTCTCCACGAGGAGCACCGAGCCAAAGGCCTGGTTCGGACCGGCCCCAACGGTTCCCGCTTCCAGCAGCCCGGCCCGTCTCAGATGCAGACGATGAGAGGCGAGTCGTCGAAGGGTCAGGCGATGGCCGTGAAATACAGCCATCAGGGGTTCAAGAAGCCTTACTCTTCAGCCGGAACCTCCAGGCCCCAGAAGTTTGACCCGGCAGAAACCGGACGGCGGCCTTTTGCCTGCGAAGAATGCGGCAAGACGTACCGACACGCCGGCAGCCTGGCCAATCACAAGAACCTTCACAAGATCGGGGAGTACCACTGTAACGTGTGCAACTCTACGTACCCCAACAGGCTGGCCATGAAAAACCATCTACGTCTCCACTTCGCCCAGAAGAAGCACAACTGCCAAGAATGCGGGAAAGGCTTCCGCACCCAGAGGCAGCTCGCCACCCACACTACGGCGGGCCTGTGCAAAGGGCCGCAGGGCCCCGGGGTCCAGATGGACTTTGAGTGCGACGGATGCTGCGAAGGCTTTTCCGCGGCCGACGAGCTGGCGGCCCACGACTGCCCGGCCCAGCACCTGCCTTCGTCCTCGTCCACCAACAGCTCCACCAACATCAGCCTGGAGAGGAGCACCGTGGAGCTGGACTCTGATGAGCGACCCTACGCCTGCGACCTGTGCAGCTGCGCCTACAAACACGCCAGCTCCTTGCTGAACCACAAGCACACCCACAAGACGGGCAACTTCCGGTGCAACTTCTGCGACAAGCCCTACACCAACTACATGGCGCTACGCAACCACATGCGCATCCACACGCAGCGGAAGAAGCACATCTGCCACACGTGCGGGAAAGCCTTCCGCCTGGCCAGGTTCCTCCGAAACCACCAGAAGGTCCACGAGGAGGGCGCGACCCCCTTCGGCTGCCCCACCTGTGGGAAGAGCTTCCAGGGACGGTCCGGTCTAGCCAGGCACCGCTGCGGGGACAACCAGGTAGGCATGGAAGTCAGGAGGAAGGCCACTGCACCCGCGGGAGAGGGCGAAGAGTGTCGGTACACGTGAGTTCTTGTCAGTTGTTTGTGATTCTTCGAAGTTGAAAACAAAATAGTGAAGATAAATTTAGGTCTCTACGTGTCTATTACAGGTATATGATCTCCAATCCGGCTTCCTTGGGACCATACGCGTGCCGGAATTCGGATTTTTCTGAAGTTTGGACAAATTGAATTAGTGGAGAGACCAGATAAGTCAACCCCATTTGCTTTCAGTTAGCATTTATCACACATTCTAGTTTGTTTAGGCTGCCTTCATGTTCAGATGTGTTGTTTTCATGCTTTGTTTTCTGAGAAAACTCTGACACAGATTTAAGTGTTCTTTGTGTGTCGCATATTAAATTTAAAGTACTGATGTTTCTTGCTCTTGTTCTGATTTTGATTGTAGTCTTTGATTGTTATTAGCCCAGTGAATGCAGTTCTGTGACGGGGCTCTTGCATTGTGAAACCACAGGGAAGATTAGGACGTATTTGGAGCTAGCTGCACTGCACATGTCTGGAGGTTATTATACGTTTATAACAGCTAAAGGATTCTTTACTACAACTCTAGCGTGACGTGGTCGAGCTGGATCTCTCATCATTACATTTAGTAATCACCCAAACGAAGGCTGTGACAGAAGATCTTTGAATGAAGCCGTTTGAAGCTTGTGTCTATTTGTGCAGTGCAGGGAGCAGCAGATACCTCCCAGCCCCCCCCCCCCCATAAACCTCCCATGTCCCCCCCCCCACCCAGCAGCCCTCTCCCCTATGACCTGTGTAGCTAACTTTAAATGGTACACCACTTTGTAGTAGTCTTCTTTAAAAGCTTTAAGCCGGATTTCAGATCATATACCTGTATATGTACAACAGCTAAATATTTATATTTAACTGTAAAGAACAAGTGGTAACCAGTCAGTGAGATTAACCTGGACAGAACAGTGAAAGCAAACTACCCTCTTCTGTTACTAATCTCCCTGTTTCTGTCCTCCCGCCCCCCCGTCCCCTCGCCCCCCCGCCCCCTCCCCTGGTGTTTCCTGTTTGTCTCAGCACAGATGTGATCAATGCGGCCGCTCCTATCGCCACGCCAGCTCCCTCCTTAATCACAAGAACACCCACACTGTCGGCATCTACCACTGCGCCGTGTGCCTCAAGACCTACTCCAACCTGCTCGCCCTGAAGAACCACCGCCGCATCCACTCAGAGACGCGGCGCCACCGTTGCCACGACTGCGGCAAGGCCTTCCGTGTTTCCTCCCAGCTCTACAACCACCGCCGCGTCCACCAGAAGCAGCGGGAGCTGACCTGCCGGTCCTGCCAGCGAGCCTTTCCCACGCAGGCCAGCTTCAGGCTCCACATGGAGATCACGCACGGCCAGGTGCCAACGCCCCGCCAGCCCAGAGCCCAGCAGCCCCGGCAGGGGGGCTCCCAGGAGCTGGGCTGGGGGTCGGGCCTGGACCTCACCTTGATGCAAGAGCAAGGACTCAACCCCGGCAGCGTGGCCAAAGCACGCGGCCGCGGGGGCCACGGCGAGGTCGTCAAATCCCACGTGTGTGATCAGTGTGGCCGGTCTTACCGCCACGCCAGCTCCCTGCTCAACCACAAGAACAGCCACAAGACCGGAACCTACTTCTGCAACTCCTGCCAGAAGGAGTTCCCCAACCTCATGTCCCTCAAGAACCACCGCCGGATCCACACCGAGCCCAAACGCTACCAGTGCCCCGACTGCGGCAAGTCCTTCCGGGTGTCCACCCAACTCATCTGCCACCGCCGCATCCATACCAAGGAGAAGCCCTTCTCCTGCCAGCAGTGTGACAAGCGCTTCTCGTCCAAGTCCAACCTGAGGCACCACATGAAGGTCCACTGGAGCGGCTCCACGGCGCCGCGCCCCATGGCGCCCAACTTCCTGGGTATGCCCGGCGGCGCCTTCATATAAGCTAAGGGATGAGGTGGGGGGTGGGGGGGGGTTGGGTGAGACGTGGGGAGGGGGGGAGGTGCAGTCACATGCCAAGGTTTCTGGAGGTGCCAAATCGTAGCTCTTCCTCCTGCTCACCCTCCTCTTCCTCATTGTCCATGTGTGGCTGGAGTTTGTGTGTGTGTGTGTGTGAAGGATGCTCAGACTCGGTCCAAGTCCTGCAGACAGAACAGACTCACAAAGCAGGACGGACGACACTGCACACACACACACACACACACTCACACTCACACTCACACTCACACTCACACTCACCAACCTTTCCGAGCTGAGGCTTCCTTCACGGACGTTCCCTCGAGCTCCTGGTTGTCCCTCTCAGACAGACAGACAGGCAGACAGGCAGATGGACAGACAGACGGACAGACAGACAGACAGACGGACAGACGGACAGACAGACAGACAGACAGACAGACAGACAGACAGACAGACAGACAGACAGGCAGACAGACAGACAGACAGACAGACAGACAGACATGGACTGTAGACAGACATGAGTTCACTCCAGCTGCCTTACTCCCCGCTGCATGCTGCCCGGTGAAGCTGAGCTGTTTCTCTGGAGCGTTGACGCCTCGCACGGCGGCAGCGAGCGAGCTGTAACCGGACTTTCTGTTGAAGCCCGGCTCGTAAAGACTGATGCGTCCCGTGGTAGTGGCGTGGGTTGTCAGAGCTGCTGTAAGAGGGTCCAGATGAAGGCGTGAGGAAGTCTGGTGCTTTTGTTTTGGAGCCGTCGTGTCCATTTCCACCCCGGGAGCCGATTGGTCCTGTGTTGCCGTTGGTTTTCCCGCCTCCATCCCGGTTCTCATGATGTTTATAGGGAGTTCTTGTCTTGATGAAATCTTCTCGTGGCCTTCGTCACAATGTTTTTAAACCATATTCTGACCGAGTCGGTCTAAACAAAGTGTTTTCATTTAAGACCAACGTGTAGGTGCCGAGGACGGAGAGGTCCGGTTTGTTTTTCCTTTTTTGTGCCTGAATGGTTTGACGGGAGGCAGCAATGACTTGTGGGAGCTTTTAGTGCTGAAGACGGGACGCTGGTGTGGTTTAAATGTGTGTGTGTGTGTGTGTGTGTGTGTGTTGTGTGATGAGCTTCATATTGTCGTAGCTTCTCAAACAGACCTTGTTCACACCTCCAGATCCAACAGTAGCAGCAGTGTGTGTTCAGCAGGAACCGGGTACGTGTGGCGCTCACATCAAAATGGAATAATCTCCTCATCATAGATAATTAAGAAGCCGCGACAAGCAGCTGTTCCTCCGTTACGTAGTGAAGTAAAGGAGTAAACAACCTTCTCTACAAACCGATCTCAAGGTCCTGAGTAGTTACTACCGAGGACTCGCCACACGCTCTCCATCCACAGATGGAACAAGCTTCTAGTGATCACAGTTACAGAGATCAACAGTCCTTTACAGACGCTGTTTAAACAATTCACTTCTAGTCATCCAGTAGTCCACCTACAGTGTTCATGTTGGGTCTTTTTCATACATGAAAACATCTGGAAAAACATTTTAAAACTTGAAATGAGTCATTTCTCTGAATGAAAACTACCGTGCACGGGGAAAGCTGGTGTGGTTGAAGCCGCCGCCCTCGTCAGGTGGATTAGTAACACCTGATCACGTAATGCCCTCAAAGTGAAACTCTGCTGAACGCTGTCCGTCTCCCTCCGAGCCGCTACCGGGTGAGAGAGCGAGGAGTCCCGACTCTGCGGCGCCGCTCATCTGCACGCACGCTGGCGCCGCAGAGCCGGCCAAAAACAAGCCGCGTCTCGCCCTCAAATCAGCAGCGTGCCAGTAAATAGCGAAGCGGTCCGTTTCATTACTTCATGTAATAAATATACAAATGTCAGTTAGTCGGTGATCTGCGTGAGAAACAACAAAAAATGGTTTATAATAACCGTACGCTCGTAGTGGTCAGTGTGACCAGACGGACGTGATCACTAGAAGCTGTTTCCAGTAATGAAGACTGTGTGATGTGGGTGAAAGCTCCGGAAGAGGTAGTAAGTGGACCTAAGATAGTTTTGCAAACTGTTCCATGTTGAGTGTCGGGGGGGGGATGAAAGTGAGCGTGATGTGTTCAGTGTTTCTGTCCAGACGGAGACGTTGACTCGGTTCTGATGTTTATTCTGTCTGCTGCGTTTCTTCACCTCCAGTTTCAAGTTCAATAGTTATATTATTAATAATAATAATAATAATAATAATAATAATAATAATAATAACCTCTCTTCTGTAGCAAAACTCTTCATCTCAACTATAGTTTTACTGTTTCTGTTCTGGTGCCTTCAACTGTAAAACCCAGTAAGTGGACCTTGAGTCGGTCACTTTGATCTTCCATGCTGCTGCAGGAGCTCGTGTTAAAGCTGATGCAGAAATATTATTATTTGAGACTATAAAAAAAAGAAATAACGATTTATCAGCCAACGTTTTTTTTTTTTTTAAACGTAAACAAAACATTTCCAGATGTCTTAAAGAGACAGACCCAGATCTGGAGGACGGTTTACATAAACTCCAATATTTTATGAACGTCTCTGTTGAGTCTTGATGACGCCGTCTTGATTTTCGAGGTCCAGTTCACAACAAGTTATCCCGTCTCCGTTATCCCGTCTCCGCTATCTCGTCTCCGTTTTCCCGTCTCCGCTATCCCGTCTCCGTTATCCCGTCTCCGTTATCCCGTCACCGTTATCCCGTCTCCGCTATCCCGTCTCCGCTATCCCGTCTCCGCTATCTCGTCTCCGTTTTCCCGTCTCCGCTATCTCGTCTCCGTTTTCCCGTCTCCGTTATCCCGTCTCCGTTTTCCCGTCTCCGTTTCCCCGTCTCCGTTATCCCGTCTCCGTTATCCCGTCTCCGTTATCCCGTCTCCGTTTCCCCGTCACCGTTATCCCGTCTCCGTTTCCCCGTCTCCGTTTCCCCGTCTCCGTTTCCCCGTCTCATCCTTGCTGTGTGTGAATCTGTGTGTGAACGAGGTGAATCCGTCCCGTCCCGTCCAGATGTGGCTGCAGGTTGAAAAAGGAGAAGGAAACCGTCTGGATGAGTAGAAGACACAGAGAGTAAAGTAGAGGTGTATATTGTTTGATCCTGTATTGTAATCGTACTTCTGACTGTATTATCTACAGCACCTCTTTTATAAGAAGGAAAAAAGACGACAGAACATTGTAGTAATGCATTTATTTATATTATGATTATTATTATTAACACTTGTAATGGACGGCGCTAGTCTTTAGGATGTGTGAGTTTAGAGCTGTGTTGATGTAAACACCCCCCCCCCCCCCCACTACCCACAATCCCCCTGTTCTGTGGAGATGATGGACTCTGAACGCGTGAAGATTTAAGAACTGTACACGGTGGAAAGTGTTTTTCTTGCCTTTTACCAAGTGATGTTGTGACGGTCTTTCTCAGTCGAGCCTTCCCATCATCCCTCTCTTCCATATTTAGCTCTCCGCCGAGTTGACTGAACCCCCCCCCCCCCCCACACCTCCTTCCTGTTTCACAAAAATCAAACTCACATTGAAAAGGGACGACTCTGATTCTCCTCTTTATCTGGAGTGCATTCAGTCCTCTTCATTTGAACCTTTTTTATGTTACACTTTTATGGTAACCTCTTGTATTTATTGGTGTTCTTTTTTTTTCCTTTATATTTAATTGCGTTTTTTGACTATTTGGATGCCTCTGTGTGTGTTTAAGAAACACAGTTTGTCAGCGTTTTCAGGAGCACTGGTGCTAGTTTAAAAAAGATAAAAAGTCAAAGCCGTGCAGTGACCGTCAAGTGCTGTAGGAGTCGATGTGATCTAGAACACAGAAATAATAACTGTACATTCTCTATTTTTATTTTTGCATCTTCCTCCTCCACCATGTTTGATTTTGGTTTTCTGAGCGGACACGTTCCCACCTGCATTTCAAGTAGTTTTTAGAGAGGAGAAGAAGAAGAAAAAAAAGATTTGGTTTTGAACAACTATAACCCCTTTTTTTGTTTTAATTCTTTTGTTTCCATGCATATATATGTAATGCTTACTATACACTTTTATAAACTATGTTTTGATAATTCATTTCTTAACAGAAAAACTTGTCCATATACTATAACCCCTACTGCTGAGTACTGAAAATAAATAGCTGAAAAAAACCCAGTGGAGGTCAGTGTGTTCAATCCGTTCTCCTGCTTCAACTCTAATTAACTAACTCTTACTACTGTACTGTGTCATTTACACTCAGTGGTCAGTTTATTAGGAACACCTGTACGATCGGATGCAGTCCGATACAACAGCCAATGCTCAACTCCTGTCAGAGGTGTTGATTTAACTTAGTTTATTGCTGAGGTTGTAGTTGAAACAGTAGTGCTGCTGAACTGCATCATAGTCCTCAGTGTTCGATATCAAGCAAAAAGTTACTCTGTGGCCACCAAATATCCCCTTTAGGAGGCCCCATGTGGACATGGGTCATAAAAACTCGTAGTATAGTATGTCGAAGAATTTCATAAAAAAAGGTCATAGTATAGTATATCGAAATTTTTTTTTTAAAGTCATAGTATTGTATATCGAAAAAGTTTTTGAAAAAAAGTCATAGTATAGTATGTCCAAAAATGTTGCCAAAAAAAGTCACAGTATAGCATGTCGAAAAATTTTACAAAAAAATTCAGTATAGTTTGTCGAAAAATTTTGCAAAAAAAAAATGTTATAGTATAGTATGTCGAAAATTTTAAGAAAAAAAGTCATAGTATAGTATGTCGAAAACATTTATGAAAAAAGTCATAGTACAGTATGTCGAAAATGTTGCAAAAAAAAGGTCATAGTATTGTATGTCGAAAATTGTATGAAAAAAAAGTCATAGTATTGTATGTCGAATAATTTTGCAAAAAAAAGTCACAATATAGTATGTCGAAAACTTCATGAAAAAAAGTCACAGTATTGTATGTCGAATCATTTTGCCAAAAGAAGTCAGAGTATAGTATGTCGAAAAATTTTAATAAAAAGTCATAGTATAGTATGTGGAAAAATTTTGCAAAAAAAAATTCATAGTATAGTATGTCGAAAAATTTTGCCAAAATAATTCATAGTATAGTATGTCGAAGATTTTATGAAAAAAAGTCACAGTATAGTATGTCGAAAATTTAAAAAAAAAAGTCATAGTATAGTATGTCGAAAAATGTTGCCAAAAAAAGTCATAGTATAGTATGTCAAAGAAATGCAAATAAAGTCATAGTATAGTTTGTCGAACATTTTATGAAAAAAAGTCATATTATATTTTGTCGAAAAATTTTGCCAAAAAAGTCACAGTATAGTATATCAAAAAATATCGCCAAAAAAAGTCATAGTATAGTATGTCGAAAAATTTAATGAAAAAAGTCATGGTATAGTATGTCGAAAAATTTTGCAAAAAAAAGTCATAGTATAGTATGTCGAAAAATTTTGCCAAAAAAAGTCATAGTATAGTATGTCGAAAAATTTTGCCAAAAAAAGTCATAGTATTGTATGTCGAAAAATATTGCCAAAAAAAGTCATAGTATAGGATGTCGAAAAATTTAATGAAAAAAGTCATGGTATAGTATGTCAAAGAAATGAAAATAAAGTCATAGTATAGTTTGTCGAACATTTTATGAAAAAAAGTCATATTATATTATGTCGAAAAATTTAGCCCAAAAAGTCATAGTATTGTATGTCGAATCATTTTGCCAAAAAATGTCATAGTATAGTATGTCGAAAAATGTTGACAAAAAAAGTCATAGTATAGTATGTCGAAATATTTTGCAATAAGAAGTCATAGTATAGTATGTTGAAAAATTTTGCAATAAGAAGTCATAGTATAGTATGTCGAAATATTTTGCAATAAGAAGTCATAGTATAGTATTTTGAAAAATTTTGCAAAAAAAGTCATAGTATAGTATGTCGAAAAATGTTGCCAAAAAAAGTCATAGTATTGTATGTCGAATCATTTTGCCAAAAAAAGTCATAGTATAGTATGTCAAAAAATTTTGCAATAAAAAGTCATAGTATAGTATGTCGAAAATTTTATGAAAAAAAGTCAAAGTATAGTATGTCGAAAAATTTTGCCCTAAAAATTCATAGTATAGTATGTCGAAAAATTTTGCAAAAATAACTCATAGTATAGTATGTCGAAAATGTTGCCAAAAAAAGTCATAGTATAGTATGTCGAAGATTTTATGACAAAAAGTCACAATATAGTATGTCGAAAATTTTAAAAAAAGTCATAGTATAGTAATATTTTGCAATAAGAAGTCATAGTATAGTATGTTGAAAAATTTTGCAAAAAAAAGTCATATTATAGTATGTCAAAAAAGTCATAGTATTGTATGTCGAATCATTTTGCCAAAAAAAGTCATAGTATAGTATTTCGAAAAATGTTGCCAAAAAAAGTCATAGTATAGTATGTCAAAGAAATGCAAATAAAGTCATAGTATAGTTTGTCGAACATTTTATGAAAAAAAGTCATATTATATTATGTCGAAAAGTTTAGCCCAAAAAGTCATAGTACAGTATGTCGAAAAATGTTGCCAAAAAAAGTCATAGTATAGTATGTCGAAAAGTTTTGCCAAAAAAAGTCATAGTATAGTATGTCAAAGAAATGCAAATAAAGTCATAGTATAGTTTGTCGAACATTTTATGAAAAAAAGTCATATTATATTATGTCGAAAAATTTAGCCCAAAAAGTCATAGTATAGTATGTCGAAAAATTTTGTCAAAATAACTCATAGTATAGTATGTCGAAAAGTTTTGCCAAAAAAAGTCATAGTACAGTATGTCAAAAAATTTTGCAATAAAAAGTCATAGTATAGTATGTCGAAAATTTTATGAAAAAAAGTCAAAGTATAGTATGTCGAAAAATTTTGCCCTAAAAATTCATAGTATAGTATGTCGAAAAATTTTGCAAAAATAACTCATAGTATAGTATGTCGAAAATGTTGCCAAAAAAAGTCATAGTATAGTATGTCGAAGATTTTATGACAAAAAGTCATAGTATAGTATGTCGAAGATTTTATGAAAAAAAGTCACAATATAGTATGTCGAAAATTTAAAAAAAAAAGTCATAGTATAGTAATATTTTGCAATAAGAAGTCATAGTATAGTATGTTGAAAAATTTTGCAAAAAAAAGTCATAGTATAGTATGTCAAAAAAGTCATAGTATTGTATGTCGAATCATTTTGCCAAAAAAAGTCATAGTATAGTATGTCGAAAATTGTATGAAAAAAAAGTCATAGTATTGTATGTCGAATAATTTTGCAAAAAAAAGTCACAATATAGTATGTCGAAAACTTCATGAAAAAAAGTCACAGTATTGTATGTCGAATCATTTTGCCAAAAGAAGTCATAGTATAGTATGTCGAAAATTTTTAATAAAAAGTCATAGTATAGTATGTGGAAAAATTTTGCAAAAAAAATTCATAGTATAGTATGTCGAAAAATTTTGCCAAAATAATTCATAGTATAGTATGTCGAAGATTTTATGAAAAAAAGTCACAGTATAGTATGTCGAAAATTTAAAAAAAAAAGTCATAGTATAGTATGTCGAAAAATGTTGCCAAAAAAAGTCATAGTATAGTATGTCAAAGAAATGCAAATAAAGTCATAGTATAGTTTGTCGAACATTTTATGAAAAAAAGTCATATTATATTTTGTCGAAAAATTTTCCCAAAAAAGTCATAGTATAGTATATCGAAAAATATTGCCAAAAAAAGTCATATAGTATGTCGAAAAATTTAATGAAAAAAGTCATGGTATAGTATGCCGAAAAATTTTGCAAAAAAAAGTCATAGTATTGTATGTCGAAAAATATTGCCAAAAAAAGTCATAGTATAGTATGTCGAAAAATTTAATGAAAAAAGTCATAGTATAGTATGTCGAAAAATTTTGCCAAAAAAAGTCATAGTATTGTATGTCGAAAAATATTGCCAAAAAAAGTCATAGTATAGGATGTCGAAAAATTTAATGAAAAAAGTCATGGTATAGTATGTCGAAAAATTTTGCAAAAAAAAGTCATAGTATAGTATGTCGAAAAAATTTTGCAAAAAAAAGTCATAGTATTGTATGTCGAAAAATATTGCCAAAAAGAGTCATAGTATTGTATGTCGAAAAATATTGCCAAAAAAAGTCATAGTATGGGATGTCGAAAAATTTAATGAAAAAAGTCATGGTATAGTATGTCGAAAAATTTTGCAAAAAAAAGTCATAGTATAGTATGTCAAAAAATTTTGCAAAAAAAAGTCATAGTATTGTATGTCGAAAAATGTTGCCAAAAAAAATCATAGTATAGTATATCGAAAAATGTTGCCAGAAAAAGTCATAGTATAGTATGTCGAAAAATGTTGCCAAAATAACTCATAGTATAGTATGTCGAAAAATTTTGCAAAAAAAAGTCATGGTATAGTATCCCGAAAATTTTATGAAAAAATGTCATCGTATAGTATGTCGAAAAATTTTGTCAAAATAACTCATAGTATAGTATGTCGAAAAGTTTTGCCAAAAAAAGTCATAGTACAGTATGTCAAAAAATTTTGCAATAAAAAGTCATAGTATAGAATGTCGAAAATTTTAATGAAAAAAGGCATAGTATAGTCTGTCGATTAATTTGGTGGAAAAAAAACTCAGTTTAAAATTTCGAAAATTTTCATGAAAAAAGTCATACTATAGCATGTCGAAAATTTTCTTGAACAAATGTCGAAAATATTCGTAAAAAAATGTCATAGTATAGAATGTCGAAAATATTCATGAAAAAAGGCATAGTATAGTCTGTCGATTAATTTGGTGGAAAAAAAACTCAGTTTAAATTTTCATCAATTTTCATGAAAAGTCATACTATACTATGACTTTTTTCATGAAAATGTCGAAATTTTAAACTGAGTTTTTTTTCCGACAAATGATCGACAGACTATACTATGCCTTTTTTCATGAAAATTTTCGACATTCTATACTATGACATTTTTTTACGAATATTTTCGAAAATTTTCATGAAAAAAGTCATACTATAGCATGTCGAAAATATTCGTAAAAAAATGTCATAGTATAGAATGTCGAAAATTTTAATGAAAAAAGGCATAGTATAGTCTGTCGATTCATTTGGTGGAAAAAAAAATCAGTTTAAAATTTCGACATTTTCATGAAAAAAGGCATAGTATAGTCTGTCGATTAATTTGGTGGAAAAAAAACTCAGTTTAAAATTTCGAAAATTTTCATGAAAAAAGTCATACTATAGCATGTCGAAAATTTTCTTGAACAAATGTCGAAAATTTTCGTAAAAAAATGTCATAGTATAGAATGTCGAAAATGTTCATGAAAAAAGGCATAGTATAGTCTGTCGATTAATTTGGTCGAAAAAAAACTCAGTTTAAAATTTCGAAAATTTTCATGAAAAAAGTCATACTATAGCATGTCGAAAATATTCGTAAAAAAATGTCATAGTATAGTCTGTCGATTCATTTGGTGGAAAAAAAACTCAGTTTAAATTTTCATCAATTTTCATGAAAAGTCATACTATACTATGACTTTTTTCATGAAAATGTCGAAATTTTAAACTGAGTTTTTTTTCCACCAAATGAATCGACAGACTATACTATGCCTTTTTTCATGAAAATTTTCGACATTCTATACTATGACATTTTTTTACGAATATTTTCGAAAATTTTCATGAAAAAAGTCATACTATAGCATGTCGAAAATATTCGTAAAAAAATGTCATAGTATAGAATGTCGAAAATTTTAATGAAAAAAGGCATAGTATAGTCTGTCGATTAATTTGGTGGAAAAAAAACTGTTTAAAATTTCGAAAATTTTCATGAAAAAAGTCATACTATAGCATGTCGAAATATTCTTGAACAAATGTCGAAAATATTCGTAAAAAAATGTCATAGTATAGAATGTCGAAAATTTTCATGAAAAAAGGCATAGTATAGTCTGTCGATTCATTTGGTGGAAAAAAAAACTTAGTTTAAAATTTCGACATTTTCATGAAAAAAGGCATAGTATAGTCTGTCGATTAATTTGGTGGAAAAAAAACTCAGTTTAAAATTTCGACATTTTCATGAAAAAAGGCATAGTATAGTCTGTCGATTAATTTGGTGGAAAAAAAACTCAGTTTAAAATTTCGACATTTTCATGAAAAAAGGCATAGTATAGTCTGTCGATTAATTTGGTGGAAAAAAAACTCAGTTTAAAATTTCGAAAATTTTCTAGAAAAAAGTCATACTATAGCATGTCGAAAATTTTCTTGAACAAATGTCGAAAATATTCGTAAAAAAATGTCATAGTATAGAATATCGAAAATTTTCATGAAAAAAGGCATAGTATAGTCTGTCGATTAATTTGGTGGAAAAAAAACTCAGTTTAAAATTTCGTAAATTTTCATTAAAAAAGGCATACTATAGCATGTCGAAAATTTTCTTGAACAAATGTCGAAAATATTCGTAAAAAAATGTCATAGTATAGAATGTCGAACATTTTCATGAAAAAAGGCATAGTATAGTCTGTCGATTCATTTGGTGGAAAAAAAACTCAGTTTAAATTTTCATCAATTTTCATGAAAAAAGTCATACTATAGCATGTCGAAATATTCTTGAACAAATGTCGAAAATATTCGTAAAAAAATGTCATAGTATAGAATGTCGAAAATTTTCATGAAAAAAGGCATAGTATAGTCTGTCGATTAATTTGGTGGAAAAAAAACTCAGTTGAAAATTTCGAAAATTTTCTAGAAAAAAGTCATACTATAGCATGTCGAAAATTTTCTTGAACAAATGTCGAAAATATTCGTAAAAAAATGTCATAGTATAGAATGTCGAAAATTTTCATGAAAAAAGGCATAGTATAGTCTGTCGATTCATTTCGTGGAAAAAAAACTCAGTTTAAAATTTCGACATTTTCATGAAAAAAGGCATAGTATAGTCTGTCGATTAATTTGGTGGAAAAAAAACTGTTTAAAATTTCGAAAATTTTCATGAAAAAAGTCATACTATAGCATGTCGAAATATTCTTGAACAAATGTCGAAAATATTCGTAAAAAAATGTCATAGTATAGAATGTCGAAAATTTTCATGAAAAAAGGCATAGTATAGTCTGTCGATTCATTTCGTGGAAAAAAAACTTAGTTTAAAATTTCGACATTTTCATGAAAAAAGTCATACTATAGCATGTTGAAAATATTCGTAAAAAAATGTCATAGTATAGAATGTCGAAAATTTTCATGAAAAAAGGCATAGTATAGTCTGTCGATTCATTTGGTGGAAAAAAAAATCAGTTTAAAATTTCGACATTTTCATGAAAAAAGGCATAGTATAGTCTGTCGATTAATTTGGTGGAAAAAAAACTCAGTTTAAAATTTCGACATTTTCATGAAAAAAGGCATAGTATAGTCTGTCGATTAATTTGGTGGAAAAAAAACTCAGTTTAAAATTTCGACATTTTCATGAAAAAAAGGCATAGTATAGTCTGTCGATTAATTTGGTGGAAAAAAAACTCAGTTTAAAATTTCGAAAATTTTCTAGAAAAAAGTCATACTATAGCATGTCGAAAATTTTCTTGAACAAATGTCGAAAATATTCGTAAAAAAATGTCATAGTATAGAATGTCGAAAATTTTCATGAAAAAAGGCATAGTATAGTCTGTCGATTAATTTGGTGGAAAAAAAACTCAGTTTAAAATTTCGTAAATTTTCATTAAAAAAGGCATACTATAACATGTCGAAAATTTTCTTGAACAAATGTCGAAAATATTCGTAAAAAAATGTCATAGTATAGAATGTCGAACATTTTCATGAAAAAAGGCATAGTATAGTCTGTCGATTCATTTGGTGGAAAAAAAACTCAGTTTAAAATTTCATCAATTTTCATGAAAAAAGTCATACTATAGCATGTCGAAATATTCTTGAACAAATGTCGAAAATATTCGTAAAAAAAGGCATAGTATAGTCTGTCGATTAATTTGGTGGGAAAAAAACTCAGTTTAAAATTTCGAAAATTTTCATGAAAAAAGTCATACTATAGCATGTCGAAAATTTTCTTGAACAAATGTCGAAAATATTCGTAAAAAAATGTCATAGTATAGAATGTCGAAAATTTTCATGAAAAAAGGCATAGTATAGTCTGTCGATTAATTTGGTGGAAAAAAAACTCAGTTTAAAATTTCATCAATTTTCATGAAAAAAGTCATACTATAGCATGTCGAAATATTCTTGAACAAATGTCGAAAATATTCGTAAAAAAATGTCATAGTATAGAATGTCGAAAATTTTCATGAAAAAAGGCATAGTATAGTCTGTCGATTAATTTGGTGGAAAAAAACTCAGTTGAAAATTTCGAAATTTTCTAGAAAAAAGTCATACTATAGCATGTCGAAAATTTTCTTGAACAAATGTCGAAAATATTCGTAAAAAAATGTCATAGTATAGAATGTCGAAAATGATTCATGAAAAAAGCATAGTATAGTATGTTGATTAATTTGGTGGAAAAAAAACTCCGTTTTAAACTTTCGAAACTTTTCATGAAAAATGTCATACTATAAGATGTCGAAAATTATTCATGAAAAAAGATAGTATACGGGTCTGTCGATTAATTTGGTGGAAAAAAACTCAGTTTTAAATTTCGAAATTTTTCATGAAAAAAGTCATACTATAGCATGTCGAAATATTCTTGAACAAATGTCGAAAATATTCGTAAAAAAATGTCATAGTATAGAATGTCGAAAATTTTCATGAAAAAAGGCATAGTATAGTCTGTCGATTCATTTCGTGGAAAAAAAACTTAGTTTAAAATTTCGACATTTTCATGAAAAAAGTCATACTATAGCATGTTGAAAATATTCGTAAAAAAATGTCATAGTATAGAATGTCGAAAATTTTCATGAAAAAAGGCATAGTATAGTCTGTCGATTCATTTGGTGGAAAAAAAACTCAGTTTAAAATTTCGACATTTTCATGAAAAAAGGCATAGTATAGTCTGTCGATTCATTTGGTGGAAAAAAAACTCAGTTTAAAATTTCGACATTTTCATGAAAAAAAGGCATAGTATAGTCTGTCGATTAATTTGGTGGAAAAAAAACTCAGTTTAAAATTTCGACATTTTCATGAAAAAAGGCATAGTATAGTCTGTCGATTAATTTGGTGGAAAAAAAACTCAGTTTAAAATTTCGAAAATTTTCTAGAAAAAAGTCATACTATAGCATGTCGAAAATTTTCTTGAACAAATGTCGAAAATATTCGTAAAAAAATGTCATAGTATAGAATATCGAAAATTTTCATGAAAAAAGGCATAGTATAGTCTGTCGATTAATTTGGTGGAAAAAAAACTCAGTTTAAAATTTCGTAAATTTTCATTAAAAAAGGCATACTATAACATGTCGAAAATTTTCTTGAACAAATGTCGAAAATATTCGTAAAAAAATGTCATAGTATAGAATGTCGAACATTTTCATGAAAAAAGGCATAGTATAGTCTGTCGATTCATTTGGTGGAAAAAAAACTCAGTTTAAATTTTCATCAATTTTCATGAAAAAAGTCATACTATAGCATGTCGAAATATTCTTGAACAAATGTCGAAAATATTCGTAAAAAAATGTCATAGTATAGAATGTCGAAAATTTTCATGAAAAAAGGCATAGTATAGTCTGTCGATTAATTTGGTGGAAAAAAAAATCAGTTTAAAATTTCGACATTTTCATGAAAAAAGGCATACTATAGCATGTCAAAATATTCTAAAATTCGAAAATTTCATAAAAAAATGTCATAGTATAGAATGTCGAAAATTTTCATGAAAAAAGCATAGTTGTGAAAAATTTGTGGAAAAATAATTTTAAATTTAAAGGCATAGTAAGTCTGCGATTAATTTGGTGGAAAAAAAATCAGTTTAAATTTCGAAAATTTTCTAAAAAAAGTATAGTATAGAATGTCGAAAATTTTCTGAAAAAAAGCATGTAAAGTTGTAATTATTTGAAAAAAATACTCAGTTTAAAATTTCGAATTTTCTGAAAAAAGCAATATAGAATCATTTAAATTCGAAAATTTTCATAAAAAAAATTCATTAAAATTTCGAATTTTCATGAAAAAAGCTAGTAAATTGTAATTAATTTGTGAAAAAAAACTAGTTTAAAATTTCGAAAATTTTCTAAAAAAGTCAATATGTGTAAAAATTTCTTGAAAAATGTCGAAAATTTTCATGAAAAAATGTCATAGTATAGATGTCGAAATTTCTGAAAAAAGGCATAGTATAATGTCGATTAATTTGGTGGAAAAAAACTCATTTAAAATTTCGAAATATTCTTAAAAAATGTAAATATGTAAAAAAATGTCTGAAAATGTCGAAAATTTCTAAAAAAGGCATAGTATAGTGTCGAAATTTTGAAAAAAAACATAGTTAAAATTTCGATCATTTTTGAAAAAAACATAGTTTAAATTTCGATAATTTTCTGAAAAAAAGTCATATATAGAATGTCGAAAATTTCTGAAAAAACATATATACATGTCGAAAAATTCGTTAAAGAAAATGTCATAGTATAGAATGTCGAAAATTTTCATGAAAAAAGTCATACTATAGCATGTCGAAAATATTCGTAAAAAAATGTCATAGTATAGAATGTCGAAAATTTTCATGAAAAAAGGCATAGTATAGTCTGTCGATTAATTTGGTGGAAAAAAAACTCAGTTTAAAATTTCGTAAATTTTCATGAAAAAAGTCATACTATAGCATGTCGAAAATTTTCTTGAACAAATGTCGAAAATATTCGTAAAAAAATGTCATAGTATAGAATGTCGAAAATTTTCATGAAAAAAGGCATAGTATAGTCTGTCGATTAATTTGGTGGAAAAAAAACTCAGTTTAAAATTTCGACATTTTCATGAAAAAAGGCATAGTATAGTCTGTCGATTAATTTGGTGGAAAAAAAACTCAGTTTAAAATTTCGAAAATTTTCATGAAAAAAGTCATACTATAGCATGTCGAAAATTTTCTTGAACAAATGTCGAAAATATTCGTAAAAAAATGTCATAGTATAGAATGTCGAAAATGTTCATGAAAAAAGGCATAGTATAGTCTGTCGATTAATTTGGTCGAAAAAAAACTCAGTTTAAAATTTCGAAAATTTTCATGAAAAAAGTCATACTATAGCATGTCTAAAATATTCGTAAAAAAATGTCATAGTATAGAATGTCGAAAATTTTAATGAAAAAAGGCATAGTATAGTCTGTCGATTAATTTGGTGGAAAAAAAACTCAGTTTAAAATTTCGTAAATTTTCATGAAAAAAGTCATACTATAGCATGTCGAAAATTTTCTTGAACAAATGTCGAAAATATTCGTAAAAAAATGTCATAGTATAGAATGTCGAAAATTTTCATGAAAAAAGGCATAGTATAGTCTGTCGATTAATTTGGTGGAAAAAAAACTCAGTTTAAAATTTCGACATTTTCATGAAAAAAGGCATAGTATAGTCTGTCGATTAATTTGGTGGAAAAAAAACTCAGTTTAAAATTTCGTAAATTTTCATGAAAAATGTCATACTATAGCATGTCGAAAATTTTCTTGAACAAATGTCGAAAATATTCGTAAAAAAATGTCATAGTATAGAATGTCGAAAATTTTCATGAAAAAAGGCATAGTATAGTCTGTCGATTAATTTGGTTGAAAAAAAACTCAGTTTAAATTTTCATCAATTTTCATGAAAAAAGTCATACTATAGCATGTCGAAAATTTTCTTGAACAAATGTCGAAAATATTCGTAAAAAAATGTCATAGTATAGAATGTCGAAAATGTTCATGAAAAAAGGCATAGTATAGTCTGTCGATTAATTTGGTGGAAAAAAAACTCAGTTTAAATTTTCATCAATTTTCATGAAAAGTCATACTATACTATGACTTTTTTCATGAAAATGTCGAAATTTTAAACTGAGTTTTTTTTCCGACAAATTAATCGACAGACTATACTATGCCTTTTTTCATGAAAATTTTCGACATTCTATACTATGACATTTTTTTACGAATATTTTCGAAAATTTTCATGAAAAAAGTCATACTATAGCATGTCGAAAATATTCGTAAAAAAATGTCATAGTATAGAATGTCGAAAATTTTCATGAAAAAAGGCATAGTATAGTCTGTCGATTCATTTGGCGGAAAAAAAACTCAGTTTAAATTTTCATCAATTTTCATGAAAAGTCATACTATACTATGACTTTTTTCATGAAAATGTCGAAATTTTAAACTGAGTTTTTTTTCCACCAAATGAATCGACAGACTATACTATGCCTTTTTTCATGAACATTTTCGACATTCTATACTATGACATTTTTTTACGAATATTTTCGAAAATTTTCATGAAAAAAGTCATACTATAGCATGTCGAAAATATTCGTAAAAAAATGTCATAGTATAGAATGTCGAAAATTTTAATGAAAAAAGGCATAGTATAGTCTGTTGATTCATTTGGTGGAAAAAAAACTCAGTTTAAAATTTCGACATTTTCATGAAAAAAGTCATACTATAGCATGTCGAAAATTTTCTTGAACAAATGTCGATAATATTCGTAAAAAAATGTCATAGTATAGAATGTCGAAAATTTTCATGAAAAACGGCATAGTATAGTCTGTCGATTAATTTGGTGGAAAAAAAACTCAGTTTAAAATTTCGAAAATTTTCATGAAAAAAGTCATACTATAGCATGTCGAAACTTTTCTTGAACAAATGTCGAAAATATTCGTAAAAAAATGTCATAGTATAGAATGTCGAAAATTTTCATGGAAAAAGGCATAGTATAGTCTGTCGATTAATTTGGTGGAAAAAAAACTCAGTTTAAAATTTCGAAAATTTTCATGAAAAAAGTCATACTATAGCATGTCGAAAATTTTCTTGAACAAATGTCGAAAATATTCGTAAAAAAATGTCATAGTATAGAATGTCGAAAATTTTAATGAAAAAAGGCATAGTATAGTCTGTCAATTAATTTGGTGGAAAAAAAACTCAGTTTAAAATTTCGTAAATTTTCATGAAAAAAGTCATACTATAGCATGTCGAAAATTTTCTTGAACAAATGTCGAAAATATTCGTAAAAAAATGTCATAGTATAGAATGTCGAAAATTTTCATGAAAAAAGGCATAGTATAGTCTGTCGATTAATTTGGTGGAAAAAAAACTCAGTTTAAAATTTCGACATTTTCATGAAAAAAGGTCTACCTATAGCATGTCGAAACCTTTTCTTGAACAAATGTCGAAAATATTCGTAAAAAAATGTCATAGTATAGAATGTCGAAAATTTTCATGAAAAAAGGCATAGTATAGTCTGTCGATTAATTTGGTGGAAAAAAAACTCAGTTTAAAATTTCGTAAATTTTCATGAAAAAAGTCATACTATAGCATGTCGAAACTTTTCTTGAACAAATGTCGAAAATATTCGTAAAAAAATGTCATAGTATAGAATGTCGAAAATTTTCATGAAAAAAGGCATAGTATAGTCTGTCGATTAATTTGGTGGAAAAAAAAACTCAGTTTAAAATTTCGAAAATTTTCATGAAAAAAGTCATACTATAGCATGTCGAAACTTTTCTTGAACAATGTCGAAAATATTCGTAAAAAAATGTCATAGTATAGAATGTCGAAAATTTTCATGAAAAAAGGCATAGTATAGTCTGTCGATTAATTTGGTGGAAAAAAAACTCAGTTTAAATTTCGTAAATTTTCATGAAAAAGTCATACTAATAGCATGTCGAAAATTTTCTTGAACAAATGTCGAAAAATATTCGTAAAAAAATGTCATAGTATAGAATGTCGAAAATTTCATGAAAAAGAAGTCTGTCGAAAAAATATGTGCGTAAAAAAAGTCAGATATAAATTTCAGACATTTTCATGAAAACGGCATAGTATAGTCTGTCGATAATATGGTGCGAAAAAAGCTCAGTTTAAAATTCGAAAATTTCAAGAAACAAGTCATACTATAGCATGTCGAAAATTTTCTTGAACAAATGTCGAAAATATTCGTAAAAAAATGTCATAGTATAGAATGTCGAAAATTTTCATGAAAAAAGGCATAGTATAGTCTGTCGATTCATTTGGTGGAAAAAAAACTCAGTTTAAAATTTCGACATTTTTACTAAAAAAGTCATACTATAGCATGTCGAAAATATTCTTGAACAAATGTCGAAAATATTCGTAAAAAAATGTCATAGTATAGAATGTCGAAAATTTTCATGAAAAAAGGCATAGTATAGTCTGTCGATTAATTTGGTCGGAAAAAAAACTCAGTTTAAAATTTCGACAATTTTCATGAAAAGTCATAGTATATATGACTTTTTCATGAAAATGTCGAAATTTTAAACTGAGTTTTTTTTCCACCAAATGAATCGACAGACTATACTATGCCTTTTTTCATGAAAATTTTCGACATTCTATACTATGACATTTTTTTACGAATATTTTCGAAAATTTTCATGAAAAAAGTCATACTATAGCATGTCGAAAATATTCGTAAAAAAATGTCATAGTATAGAATGTCGAAAATTTTAATGAAAAAAGGCATAGTATAGTCTGTTGATTCATTTGGTGGAAAAAAAACTCAGTTTAAAATTTCGACATTTTCATGAAAAAAAGTCATACTATAGCATGTCGAAAATTTTCTTGAACAAATGTCGAAATATTCGTAAAAATGTCAATATAAAAAGTCATCTTAGCATGTCGAAAATTTCTTGAACAAATTAAAATGTTCGTAAAAAAATTTTAAAATTTGAAAATTTTCATGAAAAAAGGCTAAGAGGAAATTTTCTTGAAAAAGTCGAAAATATTCAAAAAAATTTAATATGAATTCGAAAATTTTCATGGAAAAAGGCATAGTATATTTCGAAAATTTGGATAAAAAACTAGTTTAAAATTCGAAATTTTGGAAAAAAGTATACTATGCTTGAAAATTTTCTACAAATTGAAAATATTTAAAAAATTTATGAAAATGTTGAAAATTTTAATGAAAAATTTTGACAAATGTCGAAAATTTCAAAAAAGTCATATATAAATGTCGAAAATATTTTTACAAATGTGAAAATATTGTAAAAAAATGTCATATATTGAATGTCGAAAATTTTCAGAAAAATGTCATATATATCTGCATTTTGTCGAAAAAATAGTTTAAATTTACAATTTCATGAATAGTTCTGAAAACTTTTTCATGAAAATGTCGATTTTAAATAGTTTTCGAAAATGAATTGAAAATCCTTTTTTCATGAAAAAATTGTATAGTCTTGATTGAAATTTTAGAAAAATTCGATAAAATTTCGAAAATTTAGAAAAAAGAAATATTCGAAAAAAATTTTTGAAAATGTCGAAAATATTGTGAAAAAATGCATAGTAAAACTGTTAATTTGGGAAAAAATTAGTAAAATGTCAATTTGTGAAAAAAAATCATTAAAATGTCGAAAATTTTCTGAAAAAAGTCATATATTGATGTCGAAAATTCATGAAAAAGTCGAAAATATTCTATGAAAAAAGGCATATAAATTTGAAAATTTTAGTGAAAAAAATATTTAGTTTCGAATTTTCTGAAAAAAGCATAGTCTGATTAATTTGTAAAAAAAATATTAAAGATTCGAAAATTTTCATGAAAAAATGTAAAATATTGTAAAAAAAATGTTAAAAATAGTGAAAATTTCGAAAAAAAGTCATAGTATACTGTCGAATATTCTGAAAAAAATAGTTAAATTTCATAATTTTGTAAAAAACAATTTAAAATTTTCATGAAATAAGAAAAGTTTAAGATTTTGTTGAAAATGAACAATGAAAATATTCTAAAAATGTCATATATAAATTCGACATTTTCATGAAAATTTGCAAATATTTCAGATTTTTGGTGAAAAAATCAGTAATATTCGAAAATTTTCTAGAAAAAAGTCATACTATAGCATGTCGAAAATTTTCTTGAACAAATTGTCGAAAATATTCGTAAAAAAATGTCATAGTATAGAATGTCGAAAATTTTCATGAAAAAGGCATAGTATAGTCTGTCGATTCATTTGGTGGAAAAAAAACTCAGTTTAAAATTTCGTCAATTTTCATGAAAAGTCATACTATACTATGACTTTTTTCATGAAAATGTCGAAATTTTAAACTGAGTTTTTTTTCCACCCAATGAATCGACAGACTATACTATGCCTTTTTTCATTAAAATTTTCGACATTCTATACTATGACATTTTTTTACGAATATTTTCGAAAATTTTCATGAAAAAAGTCATACTATAGCATTTCGAAAATTTTCTTGAACAAATGTCGAAAATATTCGTAAAAAAATGTCATAGTATAGAATGTCGAAAATTTTCATGAAAAAAGGCATAACATAGTCTGTCGATTAATTTGGTGGGAAAAAAACTCAGTTTAAAATTTCGAAAATTTTCATGAAAAAAGTCATACTATAGCATGTCGAATATTTTCTTGAACAAATGTCGAAAATATTCGTAAAAAAATGTCATAGTATAGAATGTCGAAAATTTTCATGAAAAAAGGCATAGTATAGTCTGTCGATTCATTTGGTGGAAAAAAAACTCAGTTTAAATTTTCATCAATTTTCATGAAAAGTCATACTATACTATGACTTTTTTCATGAAAATGTCGAAATTTTAAACTGAGTTTTTTTTCCACCAAATGAATCGACAGACTATACTATGCCTTTTTTCATGAAAATTTTCGACATTCTATACTATGACATTTTTTTACGAATATTTTCGAAAATTTTCATGAAAAAAGTCATACTATAGCATGTTGAAAATATTCGTAAAAAAATGTCATAGTATAGAATGTCGAAAATTTTAATGAAAAAAGGCATAGTATAGTCTGTCGATTAATTTGGTGGAAAAAAAACTCAGTTTAAAATTTCGACATTTTCATGAAAAAAGGCATAGTATAGTCTGTCGATTAATTTGGTGGAAAAAAAACTCAGTTTAAAATTTCGAATATTTTCATGAAAAAAGTCATACTATAGCATGTCGAAAATTTTCTTGAACAAATGTCGAAAATATTCGTAAAAAAATGTCATAGTATAGAATGTCGAAAATGTTCATGAAAAAAGGCATAGTATAGTCTGTCGATTAATTTGGTGGGAAAAAAACTCAGTTTAAAATTTCGAAAATTTTCATGAAAAAAGTCATACTATAGTATGTCGAAAATTTTCTAGAACAAATGTCGAAAATATTCGTAAAAAAATGTCATAGTATAGAATGTCGAAAATTTTCATGAAAAAAGGCATAGTATAGTCTGTCGATTAATTTGGTGGGAAAAAAACTCAGTTTAAAATTTCGAAAATTTTCATGAAAAAAGTCATACTATAGTATGTCGAGAATTTTCTAGAACAAATGTCGAAAATATTCGTAAAAAAATGTCATAGTATAGAATGTCGAAAATTTTCATGAAAAAAGGCATAGTATAGTCTGTCGATTAATTTGGTGGGAAAAAAACTCAGTTTAAAATTTCGAAAATTTTCATGAAAAAAGTCATACTATAGTATGTCGAAAATTTTCTAGAACAAATGTCGAAAATATTCGTAAAAAAATGTCATAGTATAGAATGTCGAAAATTTTCATGAAAAAAGGCATAGTATAGTCTGTCGATTAATTTGGTGGAAAAAAAACTCAGTTTAAAATTTCTTAAATTTTCATGAAAAAAGTCATACTATAGCATGTCGAAAATTTTCTTGAACAAATGTCGAAAATATTCGTAAAAAAATGTCATAGTATAGAATGTCGAAAATTTTCATGAAAAAAGGCATAGTATAGTCTGTCGATTCATTTGGTGGAAAAAAAACTCAGTTTAAATTTTCATCAATTTTCATGAAAAGTCATACTATACTATGACTTTTTTCATGAAAATGTCGAAATTTTAAACTGAGTTTTTTTTCCACCAAATTAATCGACAGACTATACTATGCCTTTTTTCATGAAAATTTTCGACATTCTATACTATGACATTTTTTTACGAATATTTTCGAAAATTTTCATGAAAAAAGTCATACTATAGCATGTTGAAAATATTCGTAAAAAAATGTCATAGTATAGAATGTCGAAAATTTTCATGAAAAAAGGCATAGTATAGTCTGTCGATTAATTTGGTGGAAAAAAAAATCAGTTTAAAATTTCGACATTTTCATGAAAAAAGGCATAGTATAGTCTGTCGATTAATTTGGTGGAAAAAAAACTCAGTTTAAAATTTCGAAAATTTTCATGAAAAAAGTCATACTATAGCATGTCGAAAATTTTCTTGAACAAATGTCGAAAATATTCGTAAAAAAATGTCATAGTATAGAATGTCGAAAATGTTCATGAAAAAAGGCATAGTATAGTCTGTCGATTAATTTGGTCGAAAAAAAACTCAGTTTAAAATTTCGAAAATTTTCATGAAAAAAGTCATACTTTAGCATGTCGAAATATTCTTGAACAAATGTCGAAAATATTCGTAAAAAAATGTCATAGTATAGAATGTCGAAAATTTTCATGAAAAAAGGCATAGTATAGTCTGTCGATTCATTTGGTGGAAAAAAAACTCAGTTTAAAATTTCGAAAATTTTCTAGAAAAAAGTCATACTATAGCATGTCGAAAATTTTCTTGAACAAATGTCGAAAATATTCGTAAAAAAATGTCATAGTATAGAATGTCGAAAATTTTCATGAAAAAAGGCATAGTATAGTCTGTCGATTAATTTGGTTGAAAAAAAACTGAGTTTAAATTTTCATCAATTTTCATGAAAAGTCATACTATACTATGACTTTTTTCATGAAAATGTCGAAATTTTAAACTGAGTTTTTTTTCCACCAAATGAATCGACAGACTATACTATGCCTTTTTTCATGAAAATTTTCGACATTCTATACTATGACATTTTTTTACGAATATTTTCGAAAATTTTCATGAAAAAAGTCATACTATAACATTTCGAAAATTTTCTTGAACAAATGTCGAAAATATTCGTAAAAAAATGTCATAGTATAGAATGTCGAAAATTTTCATGAAAAAAGGCATAACATAGTCTGTCGATTAATTTGGTGGGAAAAAAACTCAGTTTAAAATTTCGAAAATTTTCATGAAAAAATGTCATACTATAGCATGTCGAATATTTTCTTGAACAAATGTCGAAAATATTCGTAAAAAAATGTCATAGTATAGAATGTCGAAAATTTTCATGAAAAAAGGCATAGTATAGTCTGTCGATTCATTTGGTGGAAAAAAAACTCAGTTTAAATTTTCATCAATTTTCATGAAAAGTCATACTATACTATGACTTTTTTCATGAAAATGTCGAAATTTTAAACTGAGTTTTTTTTCCACCAAATGAATCGACAGACTATACTATGCCTTTTTTCATGAAAATTTTCGACATTCTATACTATGACATTTTTTTACGAATATTTTCGAAAATTTTCATGAAAAAAGTCATACTATAGCATGTTGAAAATATTCGTAAAAAAATGTCATAGTATAGAATGTCGAAAATTTTAATGAAAAAAGGCATAGTATAGTCTGTCGATTAATTTGGTGGAAAAAAAACTCAGTTTAAAATTTCGACATTTTCATGAAAAAAGGCATAGTATAGTCTGTCGATTAATTTGGTGGAAAAAAAACTCAGTTTAAAATTTCGAAAATTTTCATGAAAAAAGTCATACTATAGCATGTCGAAAATTTTCTTGAACAAATGTCGAAAATATTCGTAAAAAAATGTCATAGTATAGAATGTCGAAAATGTTCATGAAAAAAGGCATAGTATAGTCTGTCGATTAATTTGGTGGAAAAAAAACTCAGTTTAAATTTTCATCAATTTTCATGAAAAGTCATACTATACTATGACTTTTTTCATGAAAATGTCGAAATTTTAAACTGAGTTTTTTTCCCGACAAATGAATCGACAGACTATACTATGCCTTTTTTCATGAAAATTTTCGACATTCTATACTATGACATTTTTTTACGAATATTTTCGAAAATTTTCATGAAAAAAGTCATACTATAGCATGTCGAAAATATTCGTAAAAAAATGTCATAGTATAGAATGTCGAAAATTTTCATGAAAAAAGGCATAGTATAGTCTGTCGATTAATTTGGTCGAAAAAAAACTCAGTTTAAAATTTCGAAAATTTTCATGAAAAAAGTCATACTTTAGCATGTCGAAATATTCTTGAACAAATGTCGAAAATATTCGTAAAAAAATGTCATAGTATAGAATGTCGAAAATTTTCATGAAAAAAGGCATAGTATAGTCTGTCGATTCATTTCGTGGAAAAAAAACTCAGTTTAAATTTTCATCAATTTTCATGAAAAGTCATACTATACTATGACTTTTTTCATGAAAATGTCGAAATTTTAAACTGAGTTTTTTTTCCACCAAATGAATCGACAGACTATACTATGCCTTTTTTCATGAAAATTTTCGACATTCTATACTATGACATTTTTTTACGAATATTTTCGAAAATTTTCATGAAAAAAGTCATACTATAGCATGTCGAAAATTTTCTTGAACAAATGTCGAAAATATTCGTAAAAAAATGTCATAGTATAGAATGTCGAAAATTTTCATGAAAAAAGGCATAGTATAGTCTGTCGATTAATTTGGTGGAAAAAAAACTCAGTTTAAAATTTCGAAAATTTTCATGAAAAAAGTCATACTATAGCATGTCGAAACTTTTCTTGAACAAATGTCGAAAATATTCGTAAAAAAATGTCATAGTATAGAATGTCGAAAATTTTCATGAAAAAAGGCATAGTATAGTCTGTCGATTCATTTCGTGGAAAAAAAACTCAGTTTAAATTTTCATCAATTTTCATGAAAAGTCATACTATACTATGACTTTTTTCATGAAAATGTCGAAATTTTAAACTGAGTTTTTTTTCCACCAAATGAATCGACAGACTATACTATGCCTTTTTTCATGAAAATTTTCGACATTCTATACTATGACATTTTTTTACGAATATTTTCGAAAATTTTCATGAAAAAAGTCATACTATAGCATGTCGAAAATTTTCTTGAACAAATGTCGAAAATATTCGTAAAAAAATGTCATAGTATAGAATGTCAAAAATTTTCATGAAAAAAGGCATAGTATAGTCTGTCGATTAATTTGGTGGGAAAAAAACTCAGTTTAAAATTTCGAAAATTTTCATGAAAAAAGTCATACTATAGCATGTCGAAAATTTTCTTGAACAAATGTCGAAAATATTCGTAAAAAAATGTCATAGTATTGAATGTCGAAAATTTTGATGAAAAAGGGCATAGTATAGTCTGTCGATTAATTTGGTGGAAAAAAAACTCAGTTTAAAATTTCGAAAATTTTCATGAAAAAAGTCATACTATAGCATGTCGAAACTTTTCTTGAACAAATGTCGAAAATATTCGTAAAAAAATGTCATAGTATAGAATGTCGAAAATTTTCATGAAAAAAGGCATAGTATAGTCTGTCGATTAATTTGGTGGGGAAAAAACTCAGTTTAAAATTTCGAAAATTTTCATGAAAAAAGTCATACTATAGCATGTCGAAAATTTTCTTGAACAAATGTCGAAAATATTCGTAAAAAAATGTCATAGTATAGAATGTCGAAAATTTTAATGAAAAAAGGCATAGTATAGTCTGTCGATTCATTTGGTGGAAAAAAAACTCAGTTTAAAATTTCGACATTTTCATGAAAAAAGGCATACTATAGCATGTCGAAAATTTTCTTGAACAAATGTCGAAAATTTTCGTAAAAAAATGTCATAGTATAGAATGTCGAAAATGTTCATGAAAAAAGGCATAGTATAGTCTGTCGATTAATTTGGTGGAAAAAAAACTCAGTTTAAATTTTCATCAATTTTCATGAAAAAAGTCATACTATAGCATGTCGAAAATTTTCTTGAACAAATGTCGAAAATATTCGTAAAAAAATGTCATAGTATAGAATGTCGAAAATTTTCATGAAAAAAGGCATAGTATAGTCTGTCGATTCATTTGGTGGAAAAAAAACTCAGTTTAAAATTTCATCAATTTTCATGAAAAGTCATACTATACTATGACTTTTTCATGAAAATGTCGAAATTTTAAACTGAGTTTTTTTTCCACCAAATTAATCGACAGACTATACTATGCCTTTTTTCATGAAAATTTTCGACATTCTATACTATGACATTTTTTTACGAATATTTTCGAAAATTTTCATGAAAAAAGTCATACTATAGCATGTCGAAACTTTTCTTGAACAAATGTCGAAAATATTCGTAAAAAAATGTCATAGTATAGAATGTCGAAAATTTTCATGAAAAAAGGCATAGTATAGTCTGTCGATTAATTTGGTGGGAAAAAAACTCAGTTTAAAATTTCGAAAATTTTCATGAAAAAAGTCATACTATAGCATGTCGAAAATTTTCTTGAACAAATGTTGAAAATATTCGTAAAAAAATGTCATAGTATAGAATGTCGAAAATTTTCATGAAAAAAGGCATAGTATAGTCTGTCTATTAATTTGGTGGAAAAAAAACTCAGTTTAAAATTTCGTAAATTTTCATGAAAAAAGTCATACTATAGCATGTCGAAAATTTTCTTGAACAAATGTCGAAAATATTCGTAAAAAAATGTCATAGTATTGAATGTCGAAAATTTTCATGAAAAAGGGCATAGTATAGTCTGTCGATTAATTTGGTGGAAAAAAAACTCAGTTTAAAATTTCGAAAATTTTCATGAAAAAAGTCATACTATATCATGTCGAAACTTTTCTTGAACAAATGTCGAAAATATTCGTAAAAAAATGTCATAGTATAGAATGTCGAAAATTTTCATGAAAAAAGGCATAGTATAGTCTGTCTATTAATTTGGTGGAAAAAAAACTCAGTTTAAAATTTCGTAAATTTTCATGAAAAAAGTCATACTATAGCATGTCGAAAATTTTCTTGAACATATGTCGAAAATATTCGTAAAAAAATGTCATAGTATTGAATGTCGAAAATTTTCATGAAAAAGGGCATAGTATAGTCTGTCGATTAATTTGGTGGAAAAAAAACTCAGTTTAAAATTTCGAAAATTTTCATGAAAAAAGTCATACTATAGCATGTCGAAAATTTTCTTGAACAAATGTTGAAAATATTCGTAAAAAAATGTCATAGTATAGAATGTCGAAAATTTTCATGAAAAAAGGCATAGTATAGTCTGTCTATTAATTTGGTGGAAAAAAAACTCAGTTTAAAATTTCGTAAATTTTCATGAAAAAAATCATACTATAGCATGTCGAAAATTTTCTTGAACAAATGTCGAAAATATTCGTAAAAAAATGTCATAGTATTGAATGTCGAAAATTTTCATGAAAAAGGGCATAGTATAGTCTGTCGATTAATTTGGTGGAAAAAAAACTCAGTTTAAAATTTCGAAAATTTTCATGAAAAAAGTCATACTATAGCATGTCGAAACTTTTCTTGAACAAATGTCGAAAATATTCGTAAAAAAATGTCATAGTATAGAATGTCGAAAATTTTCATGAAAAAAGGCATAGTATAGTCTGTCGATTCATTTGGTGGAAAAAAAACTCAGTTTAAAATTTCGACATTTTCATGAAAAAAGGCATACTATAGTCTTTCGATTAATTTGGTGGAAAAAAAACTCAGTTTAAAATTTCGAAAATTTTCTAGAAAAAAGTCATACTATAGCATGTCGAAAATTTTCTTGAACAAATGTTGAAAATATTCGTAAAAAAATGTCATAGTATAGAATGTCGAAAATGTTCATGAAAAAAGGCATAGTATAGTCTGTCGATTAATTTGGTGGAAAAAAAACTCAGTTTAAATTTTCATCAATTTTCATGAAAAGTCATACTATACTATGACTTTTTTCATGAAAATGTCGAAATTTTAAACTGAGTTTTTTTTCCGACAAATGAATCGACAGACTATACTATGCCTTTTTTCATGAAAATTTTCGACATTCTATACTATGACATTTTTTTACGAATATTTTCGAAAATTTTCATGAAAAAAGTCATACTATAGCATGTCGAAAATATTCGTAAAAAAATGTCATAGTATAGAATGTCGAAAATTTTCTTGAACAAATGTCGAAAATATTCGTAAAAAAATGTCATAGTATAGAATGTCGAAAATTTTCATGAAAAAAGGCATAGTATAGTCTGTCGATTAATTTGGTGGAAAAAAAAATCAGTTTAAAATTTCGACATTTTCATGAAAAAAGGCATAGTATAGTCTGTCGATTAATTTGGTGGAAAAAAAACTCAGTTTAAAATTTCGAAAATTTTCATGAAAAAAGTCATACTATAGCATGTCGAAAATTTTCTTGAACAAATGTCGAAAATATTCGTAAAAAAATGTCATAGTATAGAATGTCGAAAATGTTCATGAAAAAAGGCATAGTATAGTCTGTCGATTAATTTGGTCGAAAAAAAACTCAGTTTAAAATTTCGAAAATTTTCATGAAAAAAGTCATACTATAGCATGTCGAAAATATTCGTAAAAAAATGTCATAGTATAGAATGTCGAAAATTTTCATGAAAAAAGGCATAGTATAGTCTGTCGATTAATTTGGTGGAAAAAAAAATCAGTTTAAAATTTCGACATTTTCATGAAAAAAGGCATAGTATAGTCTGTCGATTAATTTGGTGGAAAAAAAACTCAGTTTAAAATTTCGAAAATTTTCATGAAAAAAGTCATACTATAGCATGTCGAAAATTTTCTTGAACAAATGTCGAAAATATTCGTAAAAAAATGTCATAGTATAGAATGTCGAAAATTTTCATGAAAAAAGGCATAGTATAGTCTGTCTATTAATTTGGTGGAAAAAAAACTCAGTTTAAAATTTCGTAAATTTTCATGAAAAAAGTCATACTATAGCATGTCGAAAATTTTCTTGAACAAATGTCGAAAATATTCGTAAAAAAATGTCATAGTATTGAATGTCGAAAATTTTCATGAAAAAGGGCATAGTATAGTCTGTCGATTAATTTGGTGGAAAAAAAACTCAGTTTAAAATTTCGAAAATTTTCATGAAAAAAGTCATACTATATCATGTCGAAACTTTTCTTGAACAAATGTCGAAAATATTCGTAATAAAAAATGTCATAGTATAGAATGTCGAAAATTTTCATGAAAAAAGGCATAGTATAGTCTGTCTATTAATTTGGTGGAAAAAAAACTCAGTTTAAAATTTCGTAAATTTTCATGGAAAAAGTCATACTATAGCATGTCGAAAATTTTCTTGAACATATGTCGAAAATATTCGTAAAAAAATGTCATAGTATTGAATGTCGAAAATTTTCATGAAAAAGGGCATAGTATAGTCTGTCGATTAATTTGGTGGAAAAAAAACTCAGTTTAAAATTTCGAAAATTTTCATGAAAAAAGTCATACTATAGCATGTCGAAAATTTTCTTGAACAAATGTTGAAAATATTCGTAAAAAAATGTCATAGTATAGAATGTCGAAAATTTTCATGAAAAAAGGCATAGTATAGTCTGTCTATTAATTTGGTGGAAAAAAAACTCAGTTTAAAATTTCGTAAATTTTCATGAAAAAAGTCATACTATAGCATGTCGAAAATTTTCTTGAACAAATGTCGAAAATATTCGTAAAAAAATGTCATAGTATTGAATGTCGAAAATTTTCATGAAAAAGGGCATAGTATAGTCTGTCGATTAATTTGGTGGAAAAAAAACTCAGTTTAAAATTTCGAAAATTTTCATGAAAAAAGTCATACTATAGCATGTCGAAACTTTTCTTGAACAAATGTCGAAAATATTCGTAAAAAAATGTCATAGTATAGAATGTCGAAAATTTTCATGAAAAAAGGCATAGTATAGTCTGTCGATTCATTTGGTGGAAAAAAAACTCAGTTTAAAATTTCGACATTTTCATGAAAAAAGGCATACTATAGTCTGTCGATTAATTTGGTGGAAAAAAAACTCAGTTTAAAATTTCGAAAATTTTCTAGAAAAAAGTCATACTATAGCATGTCGAAAATTTTCTTGAACAAATGTTGAAAATATTCGTAAAAAAATGTCATAGTATAGAATGTCGAAAATGTTCATGAAAAAAGGCATAGTATAGTCTGTCGATTAATTTGGTGGAAAAAAAACTCAGTTTAAATTTTCATCAATTTTCATGAAAAGTCATACTATACTATGACTTTTTTCATGAAAATGTCGAAATTTTAAACTGAGTTTTTTTTCCGACAAATGAATCGACAGACTATACTATGCCTTTTTTCATGAAAATTTTCGACATTCTATACTATGACATTTTTTTACGAATATTTTCGAAAATTTTCATGAAAAAAGTCATACTATAGCATGTCGAAAATATTCGTAAAAAAATGTCATAGTATAGAATGTCGAAAATTTTCATGAAAAAAGGCATAGTATAGTCTGTCGATTCATTTCGTGGAAAAAAAACTCAGTTTAAATTTTCATCAATTTTCATGAAAAGTCATACTATACTATGACTTTTTTCATGAAAATGTCGAAATTTTAAACTGAGTTTTTTTTCCACCAAATGAATCGACAGACTATACTATGCCTTTTTTCATGAAAATTTTCGACATTCTATAATATGACATTTTTTTACGAATATTTTCGAAAATTTTCATGAAAAAAGTCATACTATAGCATGTCGAAAATTTTCTTGAACAAATGTTGAAAATATTCGTAAAAAAATGTCATAGTATAGAATGTCGAAAATTTTCATGAAAAAAGGCATAGTATAGTCTGTCTATTAATTTGGTGGAAAAAAAACTCAGTTTAAAATTTCGAAAATTTTCATAAAAGTCATACTATAGCATGTCGAAAATATTCGTAAAAAAATGTCATAGTATAGAATGTCGAAAATTTTCATGAAAAAAGGCATAGTATAGTCTGTCGATTAATTTGGTTGAAAAAAAACTCAGTTTAAAATTTCGAAAATTTTCATGAAAAAAGTCATACTATATCATGTCGAAACTTTTCTTGAACAAATGTCGAAAATATTCGTAAAAAAATGTCATAGTATAGAATGTCGAAAATTTTCATGAAAAAAGGCATAGTATAGTCTGTCTATTAATTTGGTGGAAAAAAAACTCAGTTTAAAATTTCGAAAATTTTCATGAAAAAAGTCATACTATAGCATGTCGAAAATTTTCTTGAACATATGTCGAAAATGTTCGTAAAAAAATGTCATAGTATTGAATGTCGAAAATTTTCATGAAAAAAGGCATAGTATAGTCTGTCGATTAATTTGTTGGAAAAAAAACTCAGTTTAAAATTTCGAAAATTTTCATGAAAAAAGTCATACTATAGCATGTCGAAAATTTTCGTGAACAAATGTTGAAAATATTCGTAAAAAAATGTCATAGTATAGAATGTCGAAAATTTTCATGAAAAAAGGCATAGTATAGTCTGTCTATTAATTTGGTGGAAAAAAAACTCAGTTTAAAATTTCGTAAATTTTCATTAAAAAAGTCATACTATAGCATGTCGAAAATATTCGTAAAAAAATGTCATAGTATTGAATGTCGAAAATTTTCATGAAAAAAGGCATAGTATAGTCTGTCGATTCATTTGGTGGAAAAAAAACTCAGTTTAAAATTTCGAAATTTTCATGAAAAAAGTCATACTATAGTCTGTCGATTAATTTGGTGGAAAAAAAACTCAGTTTAAAATTTCGAAAATTTTCTAGAAAAAAGTCATACTATAGCATGTCGAAAATTTTTTCTTTTAAAACAAAAAAAGTTGAAAATTAAATTTTTTAAAAAAAA
>CAKAOJ020000487.1:0-62500 GCA_916701645.2 Sebastolobus alascanus
AACTCAGTTTAAATTTTCATCAATTTTCATGAAAGTCATACTATACTATGACTTTTTCATGAAAATGTCGAAATTTTAAACTGAGTTTTTTTTCCACCAAATGAATCGACAGACTATACTATGCCTTTTTTCATTAAAATTTTCGACATTCTATACTATGACATTTTTTTACGAATATTTTCGACATGCAATTGTATGACTTTTTTCATGAAAATATTCGTAAAAAAATGTCATAGTATAGAATGTCGAAAATTTTCATGAAAACAGGCATAGTATAGTCTGTCGATTAATTTGGTGGAAAAAAAACTCAGTTTAAATTTTCATCAATTTTCATGAAAGTCATACTATACTATGACTTTTTCATGAAAATGTCGAAATTTTAAACTGAGTTTTTTTTCCACCAAATGAATCGACAGACTATACTATGCCTTTTTTCATTAAAATTTTCGACATTCTATACTATGACATTTTTTTACGAATATTTTCGACATGCTATAGTATGACTTTTTTCATGAAAATATTCGTCAAAAAATGTCATAGTATAGAATGTCGAAAATTTTCATGAAAACAGGCATAGTATAGTCTGTCGATTAATTTGGTGGAAAAAAAACTGAGTTTAAATTTTCATCAATTTTCATGAAAGTCATACTATACTATGACTTTTTCATGAAAATGTCGAAATATTAAACTAAGTTTTTTTTCCACCAAATGAATCGACAGACTATACTATGACTTTTTTCATGAAAATTTTCAAAATATTCGTTAAAAAATGTCATAGTATAGAATGTCGAAAATTTTCATGAAAACAGGCATAGTATAGTCTGTCGATTAATTTGGTGGAAAAAAAAATCAGTTTAAATTTTCATCAATTTTCATGAAAGTCATACTATACTATGACTTTTTCATGAAAATGTCGAAATTTTAAACTGAGTTTTTTTTTCCACCAAATGAATCGACAGACTATACTATGCCTTTTTTCATTAAAATTTTCGACATTCTATACTATGACATTTTTTTACGAATATTTTCGACATGCTATAGTATGACTTTTTTCATGAAAATATTCGTAAAAAAATGTCATAGTATAGAATGTCGAAAATTTTCATGAAAACAGGCATAGTATAGTCTGTCGATTAATTTGGTGGAAAAAAAACTCAGTTTAAATTTTCATCAATTTTCATGAAAGTCATACTATACTATGACTTTTTCATGAAAATGTCGAAATTTTAAACTGAGTTTTTTTTCCACCAAATGAATCGACAGACTATACTATGCCTTTTTTCATTAAAATTTTCGACATTCTATACTATGACATTTTTTTACGAATATTTTCGACATGCTATAGTATGACTTTTTTCATGAAAATTTTCAAAATATTCGTAAAAAAATGTCATAGTATAGAATGTCGAAAATTTTCATGAAAACAGGCATAGTATAGTCTGTCGATTAATTTGGTGGAAAAAAAACTCAGTTTAAATTTTCATCAATTTTCATGAAAGTCATACTATACTATGACTTTTTCATGAAAATGTCGAAATTTTAAACTGAGTTTTTTTTCCACCAAATGAATCGACAGACTATACTATGCCTTTTTTCATTAAAATTTTCGACATTCTATACTATGACATTTTTTTACGAATATTTTCGACATGCTATAGTATGACTTTTTTCATGAAAATATTCGTAAAAAAATGTCATAGTATAGAATGTCGAAAATTTTCATGAAAACAGGCATAGTATAGTCTGTCGATTAATTTGGTGGAAAAAAAACTCAGTTTAAATTTTCATCAATTTTCATGAAAGTCATACTATACTATGACTTTTTCATGAAAATGTCGAAATTTTAAACTGAGTTTTTTTTCCACCAAATGAATCGACAGACTATACTATACCTTTTTTCATTAAAATTTTCGACATTCTATACTATGACATTTTTTTCCGAATATTTTCGACATGCTATAGTATGACTTTTTTCATGAAAATATTCGTAAAAAAATGTCATAGTATAGAATGTCGAAAATTTTCATGAAAACAGGCATAGTATAGTCTGTCGATTAATTTGGTGGAAAAAAAACTCAGTTTAAATTTTCATCAATTTTCATGAAAGTCATACTATACTATGACTTTTTCATGAAAATGTCGAAATTTTAAACTGAGTTTTTTTTCCACCAAATGAATCGACAGACTATACTATGCCTTTTTTCATTAAAATTTTCGACATTCTATACTATGACATTTTTTTACGAATATTTTCGACATGCTATAGTATGACTTTTTTCATGAAAATATTCGTAAAAAAATGTCATAGTATAGAATGTCGAAAATTTTCATGAAAACAGGCATAGTATAGTCTGTCGATTAATTTGGTGGAAAAAAAACTCAGTTTAAATTTTCATCAATTTTCATGAAAGTCATACTATACTATGACTTTTTCATGAAAATGTCGAAATTTTAAACTGAGTTTTTTTTCCACCAAATGAATCGACAGACTATACTATGCCTTTTTTCATTAAAATTTTCGACATTCTATACTATGACATTTTTTTACGAATATTTTCGACATGCTATAGTATGACTTTTTTCATGAAAATATTCGTCAAAAAATGTCATAGTATAGAATGTCGAAAATTTTCATGAAAACAGGCATAGTATAGTCTGTCGATTAATTTGGTGGAAAAAAAACTGAGTTTAAATTTTCATCAATTTTCATGAAAGTCATACTATACTATGACTTTTTCATGAAAATGTCGAAATATTAAACTAAGTTTTTTTTCCACCAAATGAATCGACAGACTATACTATGACTTTTTTCATGAAAATTTTCAAAATATTCGTCAAAAAATGTCATAGTATAGAATGTCGAAAATTTTCATGAAAACAGACATAGTATAGTCTGTCGATTAATTTGGTGGAAAAAAAACTCAGTTTAAATTTTCATCAATTTTCATGAAAGTCATACTATACTATGACTTTTTCATGAAAATGTCGAAATTTTAAACTGAGTTTTTTTTCCACCAAATGAATCGACAGACTATACTATGCCTTTTTTCATTAAAATTTTCGACATTCTATACTATGACATTTTTTTACGAATATTTTCGACATTCTATACTATGACATTTTTTTACGAATATTTTCGATATGCTATAGTATGACTTTTTTCATGAAAATATTCGTCAAAAAATGTCATAGTATAGAATGTCGAAAATTTTCATGAAAACAGGCATAGTATAGTCTGTTGATTAATTTGGTGGAAAAAAAACTCAGTTTAAATTTTCATCAATTTTCATGAAAGTCATACTATACTATGACTTTTTCATGAAAATGTCGAAATTTTAAACTGAGTTTTTTTTCCACCAAATGAATCGAGAGACTATACTATGCCTTTTTTCATTAAAATTTTCGACATTCTATACTATGACATTTTTTTACGAATATTTTCGACATGCTATAGTATTACTTTTTTCATGAAAATATTCGTAAAAAAATGTCATAGTATACTATGACATTTTTTTACGAATATTTTCGACATTCTATACTATGACATTTTTTTACGAATATTTTCGACATGCTATAGTATTACTTTTTTCATGAAAATATTCGTAAAAAAATGTCATAGTATAGAATGTCGAAAATTTTCATGAAAACAGGCATAGTATAGTCTGTCGATTAATTTGGTGGAAAAAAAACTCAGTTTAAATTTTCATCAATTTTCATGAAAGTCATACTATACTATGACTTTTTCATGAAAATGTCGAAATTTTAAACTGAGTTTTTTTTCCACCAAATGAATCGACAGACTATACTATGCCTTTTTTCATTAAAATTTTCGACATTCTATACTATGACATTTTTTTACGAATATTTTCGACATGCTATAGTATTACTTTTTTCATGAAAATATTCGTAAAAAAATGTCATAGTATACTATGACATTTTTTTACGAATATTTTCGACATTCTATACTATGACATTTTTTTACGAATATTTTCGACATGCTATAGTATTACTTTTTTCATGAAAATATTCGTAAAAAAATGTCATAGTATAGAATGTCGAAAATTTTCATGAAAACAGGCATAGTATAGTCTGTCGATTAATTTGGTGGAAAAAAAACTCCGTTTAAATTTTCATCAATTTTCATGAAAGTCATACTATACTATGACTTTTTCATGAAAATGTCGAAATTTTAAACTGAGTTTTTTTTCCACCAAATGAATCGACAGACTATACTATGCCTTTTTTCATTAAAATTTTCGACATTCTATACTATGACATTTTTTTACGAATATTTTCGACATGCTATAGTATGACTTTTTTCATGAAAATATTCGTAAAAAAATGTCATAGTAAAGAATGTCGAAAATTTTCATGAAAACAGGCATAGTATAGTCTGTCGATTAATTTGGTGGAAAAAAAACTCTGTTTAAATTTTCATCAATTTTCATGAAAGTCATACTATACTATGACTTTTTCATGAAAATGTCGAAATTTGAAACTGAGTTTTTTTTCCACCAAATGAATCGACAGACTATACTATGCCTTTTTTCATTAAAATTTTCGACATTCTATACTATGACATTTTTTTACGAATATTTTCGACATGCTATAGTATTATTTTTTTCATGAAAATATTCGTAAAAAAATGTCATAGTATAGAATGTCGAAAATTTTCATGAAAACAGGCATAGTATAGTCTGTCGATTAATTTGGTGGAAAAAAAACTCAGTTTAAATTTTCATCAATTTTCATGAAAGTCATACTATACTATGACTTTTTCATGAAAATGTCGAAATATTAAACTGAGTTTTTTTTCCACCAAATGAATCGACAGACTATACTATGCCTTTTTTCATTAAAATTTTCGACATTCTATACTATGACATTTTTTTACGAATATTTTCGACATGCTATAGTATGACTTTTTTCATGAAAATATTCGTCAAAAAATGTCATAGTATAGAATGTCGAAAATTTTCATGAAAACAGACATAGTATAGTCTGTCGATTAATTTGGTGGAAAAAAAACTCCGTTTAAATTTTCATCAATTTTCATGAAAGTCATACTATACTATGACTTTTTCATGAAAATGTCGAAATTTTAAACTGAGTTTTTTTCCACCAAATGAATCGACAGACTAAACTATGCCTTTTTTCATTAAAATTTTCGACATTCTATACTTTGACATTTTTTTACGAATATTTTCGACATGCTATAGTATGACTTTTTTCATGAAAATTTTCAAAATATTCGTAAAAAAATGTCATAGTATAGAATGTCGAAAATTTTCATGAAAACAGGCATAGTATAGTCTGTCGATTAATTTGGTGGAAAAAAAACTCAGTTTAAATTTTCATCAATTTTCATGAAAGTCATACTATACTATGACTTTTTCATGAAAATGTCGAAATTTGAAACTGAGTTTTTTTTCCACCAAATGAATCGACAGACTATACTATGCCTTTTTTCATTAAAATTTTCGACATTCTATACTATGACATTTTTTTACGAATATTTTTTTGACAAAAAAAGTCATACTATAGTATGTTGAAATTTTTTGCGAAAAAAGGTCATAGTATAGTATGTTGAAATTGTTTGCAAAAAAAAGTCATACTACGTCGAACATTTTGCAAAAAAAAAGTCATAGTATGGTAAATCGAAATTTTTTGCAAAAAAAATTCATAGTATAGTATGTCGAAATATTTTGCGAAAAAAGGTCATAGTATAGCATGTTGAAAGTTTTAGCGAAAAAAGGTCATACTATAGTATGTCGACATTTTTGAGAAAAAAAAGGCATACTATATTCTGTCGAAATTTTTTGCAAAAAAAAGTCATAGTATAGTATGTCGACATTTTTTTGCGAAAAAAGGTCATTGTGTAGTATGTCGAAATTTTGGGGAAAAAAAAAGTCATACTATAATATGTTGAAATTTGTTCCAAAAAAAAAGTCATAGTATGTCAAATTTTTGCGAAAAAAAGTCATAGTATAGCATGTCGACATTTTTTGCGAAAAAAGGTCATAGTATAGTATGTCGAAATTTTTGGCAAAAAAAGTCATACTATAGTATGTCGACATTTTTGAGAAGAAAAAGGCATACTATAGTCTGTCGAAATTTGTTGCAAAAAAAAAGTCACAGTAAAGTATTTCGAAATTTTTTGCGAAAAAAAGTCCTAATATAGCATGTCGAAATTTTTTCCAAAAAAGAGTCATAGTATAGTATGTCGACATTTTTTGCGTAAAAAGGTCATAGTATAGTATGTCTAAATTCTTTCCAAAAAATATTCATAGAATAGTATATCGAAATTTTTGGCAAAAAAAGTCATAGTATAGAATGTCGACATTTTTGGCAAAAAAAAGCCATACTATAGTATGTCGAAATTTTTGGGAAATAAAAGTCATACTATAGTATGTCGACATTTTTGAGAAAAAAAAGGCATACTATAGTCTGTCGAAATTTGTTGCAAAAAAAAAGTCATAGTATAGTATTACGAAACTTTTTGCGAAAAAAAGTCATAGTATAGCATGTCGAAATTTTTTGCAAAAAAAAGTCATAGTATAGTATGTCGACATTTTTTTGTGAAAAAAGGTCATAGTATAATATGTCGAAATTTTGGGGAAAAAAAAGTCACTCGTATGTCGACATTTTTTGCGAAAAAAGGTCATAGTATAATATGTCGAAATTTTTGGCAAAAAAAAGTCATACTATAGTATGTCGAAATTTGTTGCAAAAAAAAAGTCATAGTATAGTATGTCAAATTTTTGAGAAAAAAAGTCATAGTATAGCATGTCGAAATTTTTGGCAAAAAAAGTCATACTATAGTATGTCGAAATTTTTTGCGAAAAAAGGTCATAGTATAGTATGTCGAAATTTTTGGAAAAAAAAAGTCATACTAGTATGTCGAAATTTGTTGCAAAAGAAAAGTCATAGTATAGTATGTCAAATTTTTGCGAAAAAAAGTCATGGTATAGCATGTCGAAATTTTTGACAAAAAAAAGTCATAGTATAGTATGTCGAAATTGTTTGCAAAAAAAAGTCATACTATGTCGAAAATTTTGCAAAAAAAAAGGCATACTATAGTATGTCGAAATTTGTTGCAAAAAAAAAGTGATAGTATAGTATGTCGAAATTTTTTGGCAAAAAAGAGTCATACTATAGTATGTCGAAATTTTTGAGAAAAAAAAGGCATAGTATAGAATGTCGAAATTTTTGGCAAAAAAAAGTCATACTATAGTATGTTGAAATTTTTTGCGAAAAAATGTCATTGTATAGTATGTCGAAATTTTTGTGGAAAAAAAGTCATAGTATAGTATGTCGAAATTTTTGGCAAAAAAAGTCATACTATAGTATGTCGAAATTTTTTGCGAAAAAAGGTCATAGTATAGTATGTCGAAATTTTTGGCAAAAAAAAGTCATACTAGTATGTCGAAATTTGTTGTAAAAAAAAAGTCATAGTATAGTATGTCAAATTTTTGCGAAAAAAAGTCATAGTATAGCATGTCGAAATTTTTTGCCAAAAAAAGTCATAGTATAGTATGTCGAAATTTTTGGCAAAAAAAGTCATACTATAGTATGTTGAAACTTTTTGCGAAAAAAGGTCATTGTAGAGTATGTCGAAATTTTTGTGGAAAAAAAGTCATAGTATAGTATGTCGACATTTTTTGCGAAAAAAGGTCATAGTATAGTGTGTCGAAATTTTTTGCAAAAAAAAGTCATAGTATAGTATGTTGAAATTTTTGGCAAAAAAAGTCATACTATTGTATGTCGACATTTTTGAGAAAAAAAAGGCATAGTATAGAATGTCGAAATTTTTGGCAAAAAAAAGTCATACTTAGTATGTCGACATTTTTTGCGAAAAAAGGTCATAGTATAGTGTGTCGAAATTTTTTGCAAAAAAAAGTCATAGTATAGTATGTCGAAATTTTTGGCAAAAAAAGTCATACTATTGTATGTCGACATTTTTGAGAAAAAAAAGGCATACTATAGTCTGTCGAAATTTGTGGCAAAAAAAAAGTCATAGTAAAGTATTTCGAAATTTTTTGCGAAAAAAAGTCCTAGAATAGCATGTCGAAATTTTTTCCAAAAAAAAGTCATAGAATAGTATATCGAAATTTTTGGCAAAAAAAGTCATAGTATAGAATGTCGAAATGTTTTGCAAAAAAAAGTCATAGTATAGTATGTCGAAATGTTTGGCAAAAAAAGTCATACTATTCTATGACCTTTTTTCGCAAAAAATGTCGACATACGAGACTGTCGAAATTTTTTGCAAAAAAAAGTCATACTATAGTGTGTCGAAATTTTTGGCAAAAAAAAGTCATACTATAGTATGTCGAAATTTTTTGCGAAAAAAGGTCATTGTATAGTATGTCGAAATTTTTGGCAAAAAAAAGTCATACTAGTATGTCGAAATTTGTTGCAAAAAAAAAGTCATAGTATAGTATGTTGAAACTTTTTGCGAAAAAAGGTCATTGTATAGTATGTCGACATTTTTGAGAAAAAAAAGGCATACTATAGTCTGTCGAAATTTGTGGCAAAAAAAAAGTCATAGTAAAGTATTTCGAAATTTTTTCCAAAAAAAAGTCATAGTATAGTATGTTGACATTTTTTGCGAAAAAAGGTCAGAGTATAGTATGTCGAAATTTTTTCCAAAAAATATTCATAGAATAGTATATCGAAATTTTTGGCAAAAAAAGTCATAGTATAGAATGTCGACATTTTTTGCGAAAAACAGTCATAGTATAGAATGTCGAAATTTTTTGCGAAAAAAGGTCATAGTATAGTACGTCGAAATTTTTGGCAAAAAAGAGTCATACTATAGTATGTCGAAATTTTTGGCAAAAGAAAGTCAGTCTCGTATGTCGACATTTTTTGCGAAAAAAGGTCATAGAATAGTATGTCGAAATTTTTTGCAAAAAAAAGTCATACTATAGTATGTCGAAATTTGTTGCAAAAAAAAAGTCATACTATAGTATGTCGAAATTTGTTGCAAAAAAAAAGTCATACTATAGCATGTCGAAATGTTTTGCAAAAAAAAGTCATAGTATAGTATGTCGAAATTTTTGGCAAAAAAAGTCATACTATTCTATGACCTTTTTTTGCAAAAAATGTCGACATACGAGACTGTCGAAATTTTTTGCAAAAAAAAGTAATACTATAGTATGTCTAAATTTTTGGCAAAAAAAAGTCATACTATAGTATGTCGAAATTTGTTGCAAAAAAAAAGTCATAGTATAGTATGTCGAAATTGTTTGCAAAAAAAAGTCATACTATGTCGAAAATTTTGCAAAAAAAAAGTCATACTATAGTATGTCGAAATTTGTTGCAAAAAAAAAAAAGTCATAGTATAGTATGTCAAATTTTTGCGAAAAAAAGTCATAGTATAGCATGTCAATTTTTTGCAAAAAAAAGTCATAGTATAGTATGTCGAAATTTTTGGCAAAAAAAGTCATACTATAGAATATCGAAATTTTTTGCGAAAAAAGGTAATAGTATAGTATGTCGAAATTGTTTGCAAAAAAAGAGTCACAGTATAGTATGTCGAAATTTTTGGCAAAAAAAGTCATACTATAGTATATCGAAATTTTTTGCGAAAAAAGGTCATGGTATAGTATGTCGAAATTGTTTGCAAAAAAAAGTCATACTATGTCGAAAATTTTGCAAAAAAAAAGTCATACTATAGTATGTCGAAATTTGTTGCAAAAAAAAAGTCATAGTATAGTATGTCAAATTTTTGCGAAAAAAAGTCATAGTATAGCATATCAATTTTTTGCAAAAAAAAGTCATAGTATAGTATGTCGAAATTTTTGGCAAAAAAAGTCATACTATAGAATATCGAAATTTTTTGCGAAAAAAGGTAATAGTATAGTATGTCGAAATTGTTTGCAAAAAAAGAGTCATAGTATAGTATGTCGAAATTTTTGGCAAAAAAAGTCATACTATAGTATATCGAAATTTTTTGCGAAAAAAGGTCATAGTATAGTATGTCGAAATTGTTTGCAAAAAAAAGTCATACTATGTCGAAAATTTTGCAAAAAAAAAGTCATCCTATAGTATGTCGAAATTTGTTGCAAAAAAAAAGTCATAGTATAGTATGGCAAATTTTTGCGAAAAAAAGTCATAGTATAGCATGTCGAAATGTTTTGCAAAAAAAAGTCATAGTATAGTATGTCGAAATTTTTGGCAAAAAAAGTCATACTATAGTATGTCTAAATTTTTGGCAAAAAAAAGTCATACTATAGTATGTCGAAATTTGTTGCAAAAAAAAAGTCATAGTATAGTATGTCAAATTTTTGCGAAAAAAAGTCATAGTATAGCATGTCAATTTTTTGCAAAAAAAAGTCATAGTATAGTATGTCGAAATTTTTGGGAAAAAAAAGTCATACTATTCTATGACCTTTTTTTGCAAAAAATGTCGACATACGAGACTGTCGAAATTTTTTGCAAAAAAAGTCATACTATAGTATGTCTAAATTTTTGGCAAAAAAAAGTCATACTATAGTATGTCGAAATTTGTTGCAAAAAAACAGTCATAGTATAGTATGTCAAATTTTTGCGAAAAAAAGTCATAGTATAGCATGTCAATTTTTTGCAAAAAAAAGTCATAGTATAGTATGTCGAAATTTTTGGCAAAAAAAAGTCATACTATAGTATGTCGAAATTTTTTGCGAAAAAAGGTAATAGTATAGTATGTCGAAATTGTTTGCAAAAAAAGAGTCATAGTATAGTATGTCGAAATTTTTGGGAAAAAAAAGTCAGTCTCGTATGTCGACATTTTTTGCGAAAAAAGGTCATAGAATAGTATGTCGAAATTTTTTGCAAAAAAAAGTCATAGTATAGTATGTCAAATTTTTGCGAAAAAAAGTCATAGTATAGCATGTCGAAATTTTTTGCAAAAAAAAGTCATATTATAGTATGTCGAAATCTTTTGCGAAAAAAAAGTCAGAGTGTCGAAATTTTTTGCGAAAAAAGGTCATAGTATAGTATGTCGACATTTTTGAGAAAAAAAGGCATACTATAGTATATCGAAATTTGTTGCGAAAAAAAAAAAAATTTCGACATACTAAACTGACTTTTTTTTTGCAAAATTTCGACATACTATGCTATAACTCTTTTTTTCAAAAAATTTCGACATACTATACTATGACTGTTTTTTCATGAACATTTTCGACATTCTATACTGATTTTTTTTCCACAAAATTAATCGACATACTCTAGTATGACTTTTTTCATGAAAATTTTCGACATACTATACTATGACTTTTTTCATTACATTTTTCGACATACTATACTATGATTTTTTTTTCATTAAATTTTTCGACATACCATACTGACTTTTTTTGTCATTACATTTTTCGACATACTATACTATGACTTTTCTTCATGAAATTTTTCGACATGCTATACTATGACTTTTTTCATTACATTTTTTAACATGCTATAGTATGACTTTTTTTCATTAAAAATTTCGACATACTATACTATGACTTTTTTTTGCAAACAATTTCGACATACTAAACTGACTTTTTTCGCAAAAAATTTCGACATACTATACTATGACTGTTTTTCATGACATTTTTCTACATACTATACTATGACTTTTTTTCCTGAAATTTTTCGACATACTAAAGTCACAGTATAGTATGTTGAAAAAAGTCACAAAAAAGTCATAGTAGGGCTATAGCATGTAATAAAAATGTCATAAAATATTGCAAAAAAGTCATAGTGTAGTATAGCCTACCGCACACATGCATGCAAATGTTTTTCTGTTGCACTGATGATGTGATTACTGAGCATTTTTTCGGAGGTAGTGGCAGGCTTGTGTTGAGACAGAGTCATAAATCTCTGACAGGGAGACAGACAACCAGACAGATGGGAGCAGAGAGACTGAGTCTGCAATTAATTTACTGTAAGAGCACCACATGTCTCTGGTGCTGGGGCGATCCGTCATTCTCACTTCGCAGTACAACTTAGCAAAGTCGATCATGAATGTAAACACGTATGTAGATTACACTATTGGTACACACTGTTAGACGAGAATTCTGCAAGTTCAAACAACCTTTTATGAACCTAGTTTTTCATCAAACAAGTGAAACTATAAAAATAGACTTACAACAGGTTAGAGTTGGAGCGTTAGCATTGAGTTATTTTTCAAACTTAAAGGAATAGTTTGACATTTTGGAAACGCTGCTGGCTAGCGTAGCTTATCACAAAGACTGGAAACAGGGGGAAACAGTTAGCCTGGCTCTGTCCGAAGTTAACAAAATCTGCTTACCAGGACCTCTAAAGCTCATTAATTAGCATGTTATATCTTGTTTGTTTAATTCACACAATTTTATCGTTTCACGAGGGGTTTGGTGCCAGACTATTTCTTGGCCAGCACCAGCAACTTCCAGGAGTCTCCTCTGGTTGCCTGGCAACTGGTCCCAGTAAAGAAATAGATAGAAATAATAGATTTTGCTACCTCTGGACGGAACCAGACAAGCTGTTTCCACAAGTTTCCAGTCTTTGTTAAATTAAGTTAAGCCAGCTCCTGACTCCAGCTACATTTACGATACAGACATGAGATTGGCATCAATCTTTGAAAAGCCATAAAACTACTGACGCATGTCATTTGAAAAGTGCATAGAGCGTGAAATCTTCTGTTGTTTTCATTCAGGGATCTATGAAATCAGGTAAATCTAAACTCTGTAGGTGGTCAGTGACAATGATAATTTGACAACAGTCTAAAATAATCACCCAGCCACAGTGTCTGGATGCCATCACCTGTCTCTAACTGATGCCTCCTGATGATTCTTGTTGCCCCTTTACGTCCTGCTAACGCCTGCACTTCCTCTGCCTCCTGAGTGAGTTTCTGTGTTTTCGCTGCGAGTGAGCAGAGAAAACTGTCAAAGATGTGTTCCCATGACAACCTCCATCCAGCATTAGCAATATGAAGTGTCAGGGTATATCCAAGTGTGTCTGTGAAAGAGAGAGAGAGAGAGAGAAATAGACAGTTGATGTGGGTGGAAGCAATTTCAAATGAAACAAACAGTAGAAAAACTTAGAGAGGTGAAAGGTGAGCGATGATATGGCCAGTGTAGAGTTTTATCGGCCAGTTAGAAATGAACACATGCATATAAATATACTTTCAGGAATGCATTTTTTTCCCTTCATATGCAACTTTTCTAATCTTTCCTAACACCCCAAGAGGGCACCTTCTTTTCATATCCTCACAGGAATGGGAAATACATCACAGATGCATTTACATTTATGGGAACAAGCACGCTTGCACACACCCAGGAAGTTGTAGCAGGCTGACAGATCGGGCTGGATATGTTTGTTTTGTTATTTGCGTCACGTCCTGCTCAGCGGTGAAGGACTTCTACAAGTGTTGCTATGCTACAAGAATTTCCTCGAGAAGTCACAATAGTAACATTTAACACAGTGGATGGGGATAAAAATGAACTGATGATGTAAAATGATTCATAGAACCACTCCTTGAGATCATTATCTTTAAATAGTTATGAAAAGAGCTGGAAAATAGGTCAGCGATACTGCCTCCTCGTGTGAAATAAATCATCTCGTGACATGTTTCTGGCACCTGTCAGCTCGTGGCCTGAAGTATTCACTCACAGTGTACTCCTGCACCTCCTGCCTATCTTCCTAGCTTTTTTTTGGTCATTTTCTCCTTCACTGTAGGAGTTATTTTCACTCTTCCCCTTTCTCTATCTTTTACACCTCTCATCAGAGCAAAAATATTTTTTCCATATCTGTTGTCGACATTCAGTTTCCTTAAACAGCTCCAAAAAGAACACCTCCAAGTTTGTTTTCTTTTACATATAAACTCTTGTAAGACCAAGTGCATCTTCAGAGTTGCAATTTCGAGATACAATCTCGCTGAATCTCCAATTTATAAACCTTCCCTTCAGGGACGTGAACCTGTATTTCATACATGTCAAACTAAATTAATCTCTGCTCTCTCTGCCTCTTTCTCTCTCTGGCACATATGAAATACAGCTGAAGTAACAACGGCTTCTCGGCTTTTACTTGACGCTGCACACACAGCTGCACAACTAAAAGATATACAGCAGTGCAGAGGGGAATTAAATTTACTAATGCATCTGCCAAGGTTGGGATGCAGCGGTGGAACATGGCCGTCTGACCTCTGGGACGCCTCGCAGGAGCATCATTCTCTTTCACGACAGGTTGAGGTGAAGAACTGGTACATCTTGGCCAAAGGGGAGAACAGCATTTCAGAGCGCGCCAGCATCCCTATTTTTATGTGACATAGTACCTTGGTCTTTACGAGGGTGGAGAGTGCACATAATAGGATTGCGAGGAACAGATTGATGATAGATTGGAAATCAGTACATTACGGTGTCAGATCTGGTGTTAGGGTGTTTGGAGCTGAGAATAGCCAGATTAAGTATTGTGTGAAACTTCATAATTTTTGAAGATAGACTTAAATTGTGTTAGAAATGCAATACAGTGATGCATGTGTTATATTTCTGCAGATATAAATATTTTAGTGTTTGTGTGCAAAATCATGCAAACACAAAATCACAGATTATGATACTTCCAACATCTATTTAGTCTGATCAAATCTCATTTTCATAACCATATTACAAACTTTAAAGGGGACATATCATGAAAAACTAATTTTTTCAGTGCTTGTGCACACACATTCGGGTATCTGGAGTAACTACCAACCCACAAAATGTGAAATAAGACCACCCAGTACATTTTTTTGTGGGCTGTCTAGTTCAGAAAACATGTGATTCAACAAGCCATTCAGATTTGGCTCCCCTTCCTATGTCACATGCAGGCTCATTAGCATATATAACCCACGGCTTGAGAACTACCTTTGCAAAGGCAAAGCTTGTTGAAAGAGGCTGGGACACGGTCTTGAGCTATGGAGTAAGACACGTGCAGGGTAACTGGAGCTGCGGTTGTGCGTTGCCATTGGCTCAATTTGGGCCGACCAGATTTTACTGCACATGTTGATGACGATGATGCACGTCTTAAAGGGACTGTATGTAAGTTTTTACACATATAAACATTTTTAAATCGTTTTTCATTGCCAGTGTTTGAACAGGTTGTAACCTAACCTAAAAAATGAGACTTTTCTGTGTTTCCTCTATCAGCCTGTAGACTGCTTTTAATGTGAAGAATATGGGACGTTTTTTTTCCGGGAAAATCCAACGGATGTGACGTCATGCACGCTCAGGAGTGCCTTCAGTGTGCAACGACAGCTAACGTTCGGTTAGACCAGCCTCCAACACAACTCAGACTCCAACACAAACACCATGGAAGCACAACAAAAAAATAAAGTTATATCTAGTGAAGCCTTCGATTCACGGAGGGACCTTCGTTTGGGAAGCTAACATTACTGTCAAGCATGTGAAATATATAGTGATATTGTGGTTTTAGCTGCTAATGTTGCTAACATTAATCATCCTGATGCCTCGTGTGTGTCGCCTCACTGTTTTGACCGATGATCGCTCGCGTCTACGTAGTGCGGGCAAAAGCGCGAGCAACAGGATGCTGATTGTCACTTAATTAACTCTCACAGGTGTTACTGTTAACAAGCTATTTCTGATTCTTACATAGAGCTCCTTTAAAGAGACGGGCACTAAAACGGAGCGTCTTAGACTGAGGGTGAATATTCAGACAAACAGTGGGAGGAAAATAATGTGTTTTTTGAACATTAAAGCATGTAAACATGTTTTAATGAACCTGAAAAAATGAGCATGATATCTCCACTTTAAGTATTTCCAATGGTGGCCTTCACTGGCCTCCTTTTACGTGACTGTTTTGCAGTGTTTTGCCCCTCATCTCTCTCTGTAGCAGTTTCAGCTGTTTGCCCATTCCTCCTGTGTCCTGCTGCTTGCTGTTCAGCACAATGCCCTTTTAGTGAAGGAGAAGCTGGTTGGGTGTGAGAATGCCAGTGTTTGTGAAACTTCTTGTGCACTGAGGTGTAGGGGACACTGCCAACCCTGAGGGATATTTTACCTCTCTAGGAATGTGTGCACCATTCACACATTTCTAACCTTTTCTGAGCTTCGAATGTGACTGCTCCTCACAATGCTGAACCAGTGATTTTAGTTTTATAACAGCACTTTTCTCTTGTACTTCACAGGATTGGTTTGTGCAATATATAGTGCTTCAGTTTCCGGCTCTTGTCTCAATGAATGCCACCTTGATTGAGAACCGGCGTGATGATATCAAAGCTGATATCATATTATCAATCAAGGGAAGAGGCGGGACCTTTACGTAGGCCGACGTTGTGTTGAGACCGGTATGTGTGTGTGCTTGGATCTGTTTCTATAGGCGATCACCGCAGGCTGGTTATGTCACTATGCTTGTCTCTACCACAGCTGTAGGCCTTATCACTATGTGGTTGTACAAACTTGTTTTATTATGGAGCAAAGATTTCCTGTGAAGCCAGCTAAGAAACAAAACGGAGCATTTTTGACAACTCTTTCTCAATCATCAATGTTCCCGACAGTGAGTGAAGAAGTACTCAGATCCCTTGTTTAAGAAAAAGTACCAATACAGTGACTCTGTACTCTAAATAATATGATTATGGCCTATTGTATACGGCATTATTAGATTGTTAATACCAATGCAATAGTGTGTAAGTAGCATTTTACTGTTTTAGTACTGCAGTGGTTCCCAACCAAGGGGTTGGGCTCCTTCTAAGAGTCACAAGATAAATCTGAAGGGCCATGAGAATATGAAAAATGAAAGTTTTGCTGTACAAATTTGTATTGATTTTTTTAGAATTTTCTTTAATCTTTGCTCTCTCTTTTTGGAGGAACAACTCATAGACATCTGAAACATGAAAAGAGGCCCAAACCTAGACAGTTGTTTTTTGTAAATGTTAAGAGGCCAAAAAGTTGGTTTTATCTTTAACAATGCATTGTATTTATATAAGCTTAGTTTTTAATATAAAAACTTCAGCTGTCAGAAAAATGTAGTGGGGTTAAAGAGATAGTTCGGGTGTATTAAAGTGGGTTTCAGCTCCGACAGTTCTGAGGTACTTGTTGTACTTAACTTGAGTATATTTATTTTATGATACTTTCTACTTTGTCTCCACTACATTCAGAGGGAAATGTACTTTTTAAAGGGGTAATTTGGGTGTTTTTCAGTTCAGTTTCTCGTCAGAAAGGGCTGTCTGATGGCAAGATAAAGCAGTGAAAATATTCTAAATAAAGCATAAAACTGATTTTTTTTTTTTAAGTGAGCCTTTCTTTTACGTGGCTAAAATACATTTTTCTGCCATCCAAGTCCACAGCACTGTATTGCTTTGCTCCGGTGTCGGTACTCCTGTCTGTTTCTCGATGCTGGGGGCACGCCGACCGTCATCTACTGTAAGTAATACACTGACTAAGGATAAGTACCTCCTACAACCCACCTTCAAAACACCCAAACTATCCCTTTAAAAAGTACACTTCCCTCCGAAAGTAGTGGAGACAAAGTAGAAAGTATCATAAAATACATATACTCAAGTTAAGTACAACAAGTACCTCAGAACTGTACTTACGTGTACTTGAGTAAATTAGTTACTTTCCACCACTGGTCCCCACCCATCTGTTTTTCTAGGTCTTTCATTGTCTGTTGGTGATCAGGACATTTGAATGAGCTTAATAATGTTAAAAACTTTTATGGAAAAAAATTGATTTTGTTAAACACCTGAGGAAATTCAATTTACATCCCACTCTGTCTGTGTGTCTTTGAATACACTCGCATACTTCCAAACTCATCCCATGCCTCTTTGCCAGTCTTAGTCATTCTGCACTGTATGTTTTAAAGCCCTCTGTAGTCTACATTTAGACTGTCTTAATTAATTCCCATGGCAGAAGACTGTTTTCAGCTGCTCACACTCAGACGGCGGCTGCTGTAAAGAGAGAGAGAGAGGGATGTTCAGCTATCTGAATTTTAAATACCAGATCTGTGGGTGGAAGTGTTTGTTGGAGAGATGGAAGTGAAACACATCACTCACTGTGAAAGTGCAGGAAAGTCAAAAGTGTGATGTTGCTGAGAGTTTATATCTGGGCTGCGGTCGAAAAGTAAAACAATCACGTCCTAATTGTCTTTTCCTAACCACTTCCCCTTTGACCTCGGTGGGAAACGTCATGAGGTCAAGGAAAGATGTGAAGGAGAATTCAGAAGGACTTAATCTGACTGCACTTACACTAGGCGTAATTATGAAGCGACGGCAGCTCATGTTATTGACGTGGTAAAACTACAAAGTCCTGAAGATGGACTACAAAAGGCGCTGCTTCCCCCGTGCATTCTTAAATATCTCTTTCGGCGACAGGCTGCTTTACTCGCGGTCTGTTAAAGAGAGATACCACCGGTCCTTCTGCTGCTGGAACACTTTACATCAACAGATAATAAAAGATGATCTGACCTAACGTGGACAACCGCCGAAAAATATCACTTCACTACCAAGATTAGAATTGAAATAAAACAGGAATAACCTACAGGCTAACACAAAGTTCATATGATGAATACTGAGTTATTTTTTGAGTTATGATGAAGGAGTAGAACCATTAAATGTGTATTTCTTCCTACTCCTTTTCGGACATAATATTTATTCATGTTGATTATATGTTTGCTTTATTTTTACTGTTCATTTAATTTGTTATTGCTTTGTTTTTTATCTTATTTGTTCGAAATAAATAAATATAAATAAAGTACGAAAACGAAATGGTCACTGTCCACTTATATTTATCAACATGAATTCCAATTAGTATGATAAGCATATTGTTTGTTTTCATGGTGCATCGCTTTAAAAGTTGCGGCCGCGAGGAATTGTGGGACGGTGTTGTCCCCTTTCCTTGGTAAAGGATGCTCCAGTGTATCCTCTGCTAAAGGAGATAATAAAGGAAGCATTGAAGCACCTTTCCTTTAACATTTAGAGGATTCAAACAGCTCCTATCATGGCTGCTACTTGGATACTTCCGGGTCATTTCACTCCGTTAGGAACCTTCCTGAGAGAGAAAAATACTTTTCGACCGCAGCCCTACTGTTGATTTTGGTTAGGTTGCACATGTGCACGTGCGTATATGGAAGGACTCGCACACAAACACTTGTCCGACAGAACCGTGCAAATGAGCTGCTTAGCCGAGGTGGATCTGCTGTCCAGAGTATTTGACCAGTTGCATCCTTGAGGAGAGCGGCTGAGGAGACAGGAAGCTGGAGAGAGTAGCTTTGGTTGGGTATGAATAGCAAGGCTAATCGCTCCAGGCCATGGGAACCGGCTAGCTGTGGGGGGGGGGGGTTAAGAATATGCCGGATCGGTGCTTCGTGTGACGGCCAGAGAGCTGCTCTGCAGTGGCAGGACGGTGACCCACAGCGGGAGGGGATTGAGGTCAGCGAGGCGCTCTGTGCCACCAAAGCTAGCTGAAGCTTATACGAGGAGAATAAGGAGTTATTTCAGTGTATGTAGGCTACAAGGCAGATGTGTAAAGGAACGGCTGGGAGAGAAAGTTGTTCAATTAGTGTGAGCTTATAGAAAGTGTAACAGAGAACTTGGGGCTAGGAACAACATCGACTGGATTAGTATCGACAACACTGCCCTGCTGTAATTGTTTCCTATGCCGGTGCATGAAGACACACAGCAGTGCTGTATATTAATAATGTATAGGCAGTGTTCTGTACAGGCAGTGGTTGGACTCGCTGAGGTCATATTGTCTTTCACTGCTTGTTTTTTGCAGACAAGCATTTCTCCCACTTAAAGCGAGCCTGTTCTGGCACATTTTAGCTGAATTGTTTTACATAATGCTAACTGGATACCACGGCAATTTAGATTTTTTGCCTAATGGTTTACATTCCTTGCATATAATTGAACCTTGCTTCATAATCCACCACATTGAACATCATAGTTTTGTTTTATTTTTGCCAAAGTATTTGAATTCTGTGGCCTCTTGCATTAAAAAATGCTGCAGTTTCAGGCTAAAATCTTCACAAAATATGATCCTACAAACTGAATAGTCTCTCTCCTGATGAACCGGTGATGAATATCAATATCCGCAGTGAGAAAATCATTACGCAGCGGCGCTCACTGCCATCGGGATCGAAGAAATCTTAAAAGCATCTGACCTTCAATGATCACCTCCCAACTTGAGAAGCATGCTGGTCCTAATTGAATCCTGTCATTCCGCACCTGATACGAGGGCGCCGCGTCTCACTCTCCATACATTTTTCATTCTCTATCGACTCTCACTCGTCAATATTTCTGATACGCAAAAGGGGGGCCGTTAAAATTCATGAAGGGCTCGGGTGTGTAGGTCATAGAGCAGCCGAAATGAGCACCATCCTAATGAACCCCGCAGAAATTCTTTCAAATCAGAAGCGCAAGTGATTTTTTTTTTTTTTGCAGCATAACAACCAAACCCCACAACATTCGGCGCCCGCAGCTTTATCAATTCATGTCCAGCGAATTTTTGCGAAACATGAAATGCTGTAAAAGTTTTAACGAGAGGCACCTTTAGGCAAAAATCTGTCTGCTACTACTTGTGAGGCTGTGCATGGATATGAGATATGACCTGAATTGAAATGACAGCGAGTGGAAGAGGATGAGAGGGAGTAAAAAAAAAACAGAAGAAAAGGTTTACTGTGGAGACAGGTATATATCTCCTGCTAGCTCTGCTCTGTCTCTAACTCTCTTTATATTCAACCAATGCAGCCCACAAAAAAAAGAAATAAATAAAAATGTCCACCCCCTACTGCTGCAGAAGATTGCAGGTCAGGCACGATTGCAGAAATATTATTGCTCATATAATAAGAACTCGGTGGTTAATTTGTAAGGATAGAGATGCTGGTTGTTGGCCGATAGTTTGACCTGTGAGCGAGTCGGGTCACTAAACACTGGGAGGCGTCAGTAGAGCTATTAACGACTAACTATGCTCCATCCGTGCTCAGATTAGCGGCGTGCCAGAGTGCTCGAGAGATGATCAACAGCAGAGAGAGTGGCGACTTTCTCTCCGACAGCTGCATCTTCTCTTGGCTTCTATCTTTCTTTCTCCCTTCCCCCAATCTCCTCTCTTCAGCATCATACCTTTCTGATTTCCTTTGCTTTTTCCCTCAACAGATCTCTTTCTCATGCATACAGTATATTCTCTTTTTCCTGTTATCCCCTTCCCTCCCTTACTGTTTCCTTTCTTCCCTTCTCATTTCCTTTTGTAGTAAAGTATTCACGCCACGGAAGTGAACCTGAGGAATGCAGACAGAGAATGGGGACACACTTTGACTCTCTTTTTTCCTCTTTATCACAGTTTACTGTTAAGGACATCTTTTACAGAGCGGCGCCGGGAAAATAATAATGTTCGGATAATTTTTGCAGCAATGAACAGATTTGTGAAACGCCACGCAAGTGTGAAAAACAAATGCTGCAAAAAAAAGTCATCCATCCAGAAAAAAATACTGTACACATTTGACATTTTGACTGTTGATTAATCACCATAAAGAACATTTGCTTCTGCAGCCCTGTTGACTTATTTTCTCTCCTGCAGACTGTCTGCAGTTCTGCGCCGTGTTGACAAGGAAAACATGAGGGGGAGGTTGTTCACCGCATCAGTAAATGCCATGACCAGGTCGCACTCTTAATTCAGCCCATTTTAGCTGTAATTCTGCCTGTTTATTGGTGCTTAAGAAACCCAGCACTGATCCAGAATAAGCCCACACCGTTCTGCTTGGGAGTAACTTCATGCCCTAAATAGCCAAGAGGTAATATAAAGGAATACTGAAGGTGAAAAGCAAAGCAGGACTTTAAAAAAAAAGAATCATATTATGTGTGTCTTTGGGAAAACACTGTGCCCAGAAACATTCATGCATTATTGATATTCAGCAACACACAGAAGCAGAGCTACACGGGTTTCCAAATAGGCCACATTTGAGGATTCAGGGTGCTGATGTTGTTACTCTACTGAAAAAATACCATATTAGCAAACTAATAATGTATGTGATGCTATAGCTGTACATATCTGATCTCAGGTTTCACCACTTTGCTGACGCCGTCCCTCCCAATCTGAACGAGGGTCGTTTCATGCCGTCTGACTGACGCTGAGCGGAGTGCAAACATTAGCAAAACTGATTAAAACTTGACTGACTTTACTGGGTAAACATTTGTTAGATATCTTGACAGAGAAAGTAGGTCCTACTTTATTCTCCCTCAAACATGTTTGACTTAAGAAATGGCTCGTCTTACATGACTGGAGATACACGGGGGATGTCTCATTTAAGCACATGTGTATCCTGTCATGCAATAATGCAAAAAAAAGGTGTGTTAAGATATGAAAATAATGAAAGACGTAGATGCACAGGGGCCGTTATTTTCAATAGGATGCTATTGAGTGTCTTATTATGAAAAACTGCAACTAGGGGTGTCAATCGATTAAAATATTTAATCGTGATTAAAATGGACAAATATGCTTGATTTATGCAAATGTATGTATATATGTATTATTTGAAATCAATTAACAACACAAAACAATGAAAGATATTGTCCAGAAACCCTCACAGGTTCTGCATTTAGCATAAAACAATATGCTCAGATCATAACATGGCAAACTGCAGCCCAACAGGAAACAACAGCTGTCAGTGTGTCAGTGTGATTATCCTAAAGTGGGCATTTCTGTAAAGAGGAGACTCGTGGGTACCCATAGAACCCATTTTCATTCACATATCTTGAGGTCAGAGGTCAAGGGACCGCTTTGAAAATGACCATGCGGTCAAACTAGGCAGCGCTGATCAAATATGGATCAATATTCTGTTACTGTAATGCCTATTTCCTTAAATGTTCTCAGAATCATCTTGTAGTTACTGTTTAGCTGTAAAATGAGAAAGTTTGTGACCCGGCAGTTGAGGAAATATCAAGCACCGCCCACCAGTCGGAGCAAAGCCAATAGGAACGCTCTCTCTCTCTGAAATGACCTGTGATTGGTCAAAGCTAGATTTTTTTTAAAGCCTGAAAACAGAGCCATGAGGAGGAGCAGAAGTCTAGTTTTCTCTCAGAAAACTTGAATAACAATATGCTGAAAGGTTATTATGGCATTTTTGCCCAATGATGCAAAAAATGTACTGCAGGTTTAACTTTGACAGACCCTAACTGCAACATTTCAATTTACCAGCAAATTATAAGTGAGTGTCTTCGAAAGAACTAAAGAAAAAGTAGATCCTTTTAGGATCGGTTGAGTGTGTCCAGCTCAGTGTAAATATCAGCCCACGCAGATGTGACGTCGTCAGCGGCTGGAGACTATAGAGGGTGAAGCCTGTGTGTAATAGAACATAAACATACCGCTCAGTGCACAGTCAGTCATGTCTTTTTACAGCACATCATAACTCTCGCCCCTACACCTCGCACCCTGAGGTGTCAGAGCAGTGCGTGTGCTTTATGACGGTCTTTGAAAGATTGGACGGACACGCCTTAATACCATGAAGGTCACCGTGCTTTGTGTCATCAGACTCTACCCTGGCTGCGTGTACTCTATATTTACTGTTACAGACAACACAGACTGAGCAGCGCCTGAAACCTGAAACTGTTGTAGCTCAGAGATAAACAAGAAAAAAAAGAGCCTGTTAGGAGCCGAGTGTTTAGAAATGGATTGTGTTCGAGTGAGCTGCGGTTTTTTTTTTTTTTTTTTTTCATCAGCTCTGTACTGCTGGATTTATACCCAGCCCTGTCTAAAAGTGCCCCGGCCCTGTGCTTTATGGCACTAATATGAATCAGAGTCGGAGTGCAGAGAACATAGGGAGTGTAATATATGCCCACTGGCTCTCCTACAGCCATCCCATCAGGTTCCTATCGGAGTTTATGGGTGGTAAAAACGTAAGGATTAAACATATAGTGACTTAAGGCCCTCCTAATGATTTTATAATTCATAGAATTATAATTGAATCTAGACATGTATAACTTCATAAATGAGAAATCCTATTTAAGTGATAAACTGCAGCTCCATGATGCAATTTCAGTTTTCTGTCATCGCTGAACAAAGATTGAATTTTCAGACTTTGAACACTTAGTTCTCCATGTTGCATCTGCTTTTAGCTCCTGTAATTTACAATAGCAAAAAAAAATATTAGTTTTACAAAATACTGAAGCCATTCATGTCTCCCATGACTTGTTTGCAGATGATGATGATTTATTATGTCACTGTGACAATCACTTAAATGCTACAGGAAAGTCAAAACCTGGATCAGTCGTCTTGAGGGTTATTTAGGAAAGGGTCCAATGCCTCTTGTCCAGCATCCTCTTATTGAAATGAACTAAAACAGGCTTCTGTGCTTGATTTGACTGATGATGAAAGCTCTAATTGATCTAGCAACAGCTTCCCAGTTTTTGGATGCTTCTTCCGATCCCATCTGCTTCCCTTCAGACGCTCTTTATTCAGCTGAGGGAGCATCTTCTGGAGACATAATTTACTCAAATTAAATGAAATAGTCTCTCTACTTTTCTTCTCTTCTTTTAGTCTGCAAGAAAGCACTCAAGCTGTATACCAGTGGTTCCCAACCTTTTGTGTCTGAGGTAGGCCCTCAGTCATGTCAGATGATGGGTGGTACCAAGTCATTGTTTTGCAAGTCTCAAGTCTCTGCAATAAAGTCCAGACTAAAGTCCCAAGTCAAGACTGACAAGTGAAAAAAATATGAATGCTTTTTAAAAAATTGTATTTATTTTGTCAAAACAAGTGTGACTGAACTTAATCATAAAAAAAGATCTGGGGATAAAACTGTCAACTTGCTGGGTTCATTCAGGAAGTGAATTGATTATTATTGAATATTTTTTTTTTTTTTTTAAATTTTCCTCACAAACAAAAAAAGTAACATCTACAGACAGACTCACAAACATACCAACCCCACATAAAAAAACAAGGATAAAATAAAATAAAATAAAAATAATTTAAAAAAAATAACATAAAAAAAATAAAATAAAATAAAAAAATAATAATAATAAAAATAATTTAAAATTATTTTTAATAAATAATAATAATAAAATAATAATAATAATAATAATAATAATAATAATAATAATAATAATAAAGACAACCACCACAAGACAGTCAGACTAGATAAATAAATAACACACTATTTAATCTTTGGGGTAAGGTATCAATTATTTTCAAGTCAAAAGAAGTCACGAGTCATCGGTGTTAAAGTCCAAGTTGAGTTGCAGTTCTTCTTTCTTTTTTTTTTTTGGTCAAGTCGAGTTTAAAGTCATCAAATTTGGGACTCGAGTCTGACTCAAGTCCAAGTCATGTCGAGTCCACACCTCTGCTTTTAGCTAACTATTTCAACACTTTTGATTTCAACTTACTTTAAGCCATTTCAACTGTTCATTTAAGACTTAGCATTTTATCCGCTTATCCATTACTCTAATAACGTTTAGGCCTAGGCTACTGTTTAAACTGCTCGCTTGCTAACTAGTTAGTTTTCACACACTCAACTGCAACATGCGGTAAGAACCGATTGTGGTTGATGGGCAGCTGCTGGTTAAATAACTAGATAAGCAGCACACTAATGTAATCCTTTATTTTATTTTCCTCAACAAATATGGATACATATTCTATATATAAAATCACAATTTATCTTTTTAAATTGAGTTGAGTTTGCATAGTTTCCACCCCCTGCCCCTGGTTGAGAATTACTGCCATGAGCCAGTATAATGCTATTATCAGTTGAAATGAGATTTGGTTTTAGCCACTAAAACTGTAAAATATAGGTAATAAAACTGTTGTCAAGCACAAATGTTTTTGATATATTTGGACTGTGCAGGTATTACTTTATTCTGCAGTTTTTTGGTGTTCCATTATTTATTGTGGTGTTATCAGCCTCGGTAAAACAATGCACGCTGTTTGTTTGGGGGTTCGGGGGAGCTGCTGTCAGTTCAGTGAATCAAAACAACGCCGTGGTAACACTGTTGCCAAGCGATCACTGGGAGATGCTGCCCAGAGCACCACAGCGATGACCGCATATCACCAAAGATGTCACGAAACCAAAGCAAACAAACCAATAAAACAAAACAAAGATAACACACTCACTCACACATTAAAGGACCAGTGTGTAACATTTAGGGGGATCTAATGGTAGAAATGGAATATAATATTAATAAGTATGTTTTCTTTAGTGTATAATCAACTGAAAATAAGAATCATCCTCTCGACTGAGTCCGCTATGTTGCACCGCCATGTTTCTACAGGAGCCCAGAACGGACAAACCAAACTCTGTTAACTTTTCCTGCTTGGGCCGGAGTCGATAACGATACTCGCTCCCGTCGTCGCCGCTCTCTCTCTCTCTTGCTTCACCACTCACATCCCACGCACACACACACTCTATGCACTCTACTCTTAAAACAACTGGCTCTAGAGAGGGACATTCGCGTTCTAGCGTCGGCCACCGTAACAATCCTTCACGCTTGACACGCGGGAGAAGTTGTAACCTGCAAACTCACCGCCAGATCCTACACACTGTTCCTTTAAAACACTTGATAACGTATTAACGCAAATTTGTTTTAACGCCACTACATTAACGCAACTTGCGATTTTTAGGCTGTAGCAGGGAAGGAGACTAAAAAACGCTCCAAATTTACGCTAAATTTTGGCGAGGAAAAACTGTCATGGCCATTTTCAAAGGGGTCCCTTGACCTCTGACCTCAAGATATGTGAATGAAAATGGGTTCTATGGGTACCCACGAGTCTCCCCTTTACAGACATGCCCACTTTATGATAATCACATGCAGTTTGGGGCAAGTCATAGTCGAAGTAGTGTAGTCTAGTAGTTTTTTATGCTAAATGCAGTACCTGTGAGGGTTTCTAGACAATATCTGTCATTGTTTTGTGTTGTTAATTGATTTCCAATAATAAATATATTAACATACATTTGCATAAAGCAGCATATTTGTCCACTCCCGTGTTGATAAGAGGATTAAATACTTGACAGATCTCACTTTAAGGTACATTTTGAACAGAAAAAAAATGTGTGATTGATCACGATTAAATATTTTAATCAATTGACAGCCCTAGTTATCTATTAGTTTAAGGCAAAGTTCACAAATGTTTGTTTTGATCCACTGCATTTAGATTTGTTAGCTCTGGATTTCTTCCCCATCTATGACCACGACAATAAAAAGTTGCACCGTCACATCTGGCTTTGCAAAACTAGAAAACTTCACCAGACAATCTGGAGACCAAAGAGTCAGGAGGAGCTCCTCACAGTGAGAGGATGAAGATGCTGCAGTGAGTCTTGCTCTGGTTGTGGGTTCTACGCCAATTTGCAGCAGGAAGCCTCGAGAATACTGAAGAGAAGGTAGCATACAGATTTGTGAGACTTTGATGGAAAAAAATACGAGCCTCATCTGAATTGTAGCCAGCGAATGTGTGTCCCCAGCAGTAAGCTCAGATGGCCTGACCTGCTGTCTATCCTCTGCACTCAATTAGAGCGCTACGCCACCACCGAGGCTTGTATAGGTGAAGCCAAACAACAAGCTGCACTAAATGAATTCATTATGCAAAAAAACAAAGTTCGAAAGGGTCTTTTTTTTCCTCCACGGATCTTGTTATCTTTTGATCACTGTAAAAAACGTGGCAAATTGATCCGCTGACAATCCATTCAAAGGATTTTAAACCCCCTTGATGTTGCGGCCTGTGTGTGTATTTACACCTAAACTGATTTACATTTCTATGGATGCTGGGGGAATGTATGAAAAGCGAGGGGCAAGAAAACCACCTCAGGGCAGTGTTCCTGCTCAGATCTCTTGAACCGCACATATTAATTGAGATATTAAACTGTCTCTCGGACATCAAAAATTGCCATTTGATTGACACACACTGAATTATTAAACAATTGTTGCGCCCTTCAAAAGGTCGTTAGTTCAGCCACGTGCACTGCACCACCCGTCAACCAAGCAAACATCAATTATGCACCACAACATAATACAAACACACATTGATCGCATGTCTTACGTTCAGCTTATATATATGATTTTCAATAACAGCAACGCGGTCCCATCAACACGCTCTATATCTATCCACTTCATTAAGCCGGGCGGCGAAAAAAAAACAGGCCGGTCGAGACCTTCGACGTATTCAAATGAAAAGCCACTTTCGTAGATTGAATCATAAAAAAAAAAAAAAAAATGACAGATTGCATTCAGATAGGAAAGGTGCTTTAATCTGAATCAATATGAAAACCCACGGGCGATCAATAGGTTGGCGGGCTGTGAGTGCACACTTCAACGTGCGCTTTTGACATTCTCTCATGTATGCAGGACTTCTCTAATAACATTGATTATAATGGTATTCAGGTCGGTCTCATTTGGACATAAAGAGCAATGCTGTTGCAACACAAATGACAACCTGGACCTCAGATGATTATTTTTCCCCTCCCTCAGCACAAAAGTTAATAATTGCTGATTTTCTTTTATCACGTGTGCTATCCTGTAGCGCTCAGGCTTTCTGTTAATCTAAAGCTGATAAAAGATACTCAGCTGCTTTCGCTGCTGACCTGACTGTTTACTTTTCCTTCTCCTGTTTTTCCAACCCCTTCATCCATCCATCTGGTCCCCCAGCGTTTCCTCAGCTTGAGAATAAGAGCAGATGGAAATGGAGCATGCTGCCTGGTGCCAGGTGGTCAAGCGATAGAGGGAGGGAGGGAAAGAGAGATGGATGGATGGAGAGAGGGAGGGGAGGAGAAGCCAAAGTGTACTCCTGCGGTCACGGCACAGCGGTGCAGTCTGCTCCGACCTGCGATAAGACAGCGGTGACCCCTTCCCGGAGCGGCCCTGGAAAAATCACATGGATTTTTCCAGATCTTTGACCTTGCTCGCGTTTGGACGGCTGAGAAATCACCTGATGTTTTCCCACGCTCGTCCTCTCTCCCCTCATTACACTCTTAAATTTGATTTGTTCCTAATCTTAAAGAGCTACCTTCAAAAGAAAGGGCAGCTGTTTCTCAGAGCGAGCGCTCAAATGATTAAAGAGTTACTTGTTACTACACGCTCCCTTGTCTCATCTAATAAAGCAACGGCATGCGCCACGATGAATAAAACATGAGAGGGATGTCACAGCTAATTCTGAATGCTGTCGTCCAAAGATCAAATGCTTTACAATGTAATGCACAGTTTACATGAAACATGTAGGTATTTAGTCCGGACTACCACCGTCCCCTCTCCTCTCCTCTTGTTGGGGATCAACAACAATCTCTGGAAGGACATCACACGTAATATCTGTCGACTCCCGTTTGCATTATTAAACCTTTCTTGCTCCAAGATCTCTTCCAGGTTACAGTGGTCAAACTTCATATAATGGGTTACACTTAGTGCTGGTAGGAAGGTCGTCTTCCGGGGGAGTTTATTTACCCGTTCTGGTGCTGGGAGGAGGTGAGGAAGGCCGGCGGGTAACTCGGTTCTTGAGGCTGCCAATTGTGAACAACCTGGCGATGCAGCTCCTCCCTCTTTCGCACTGTCAACCCCTCGCTACAGGACTCTGGCAGCCTCTGTCTCTCTGTGTGTGTGTCTTTGTGTGTTAGTTAACAGGAAAGACCAGTGCAATGCCAAGTGATGCAGTGCCCTTTGGAAGCAGGCCCATTAAGGAGGGAGGCAGAACGCGCACCAGCAGGGAACAACTTCTACTTACATGGACTTGTTTTAGCCAACCGGAGCACTTGCTGTTATTTACCTAAAGGTAACATGATGAGGATTTATCTCTACGGAAACAGCTAATGTAAACAAGACTAGATTCGCATTTCCATGGAATCCATTGGTACCAACCATGTCATGTTAGCTTGTCGGGAAGGAGGTCAAATAAAGAAAAATTGTCATGGCCATTTTCAAAGGGGTCCCTTGACCTCTGACCTCCAGATATGTGAATGAAAATGGGTTCTATGGGTACCCACGAGTCTCCCCTTTACAAACATGCCCACTTTATGATAATCACATGCAGTTTTTTTAATTCAGTATAAATGTGTTATTTTCTCCTATTCTAAAATGGTGTTTGAATATTTCTGCATACTGGGGTCCCTAAACAGTCTTGAATTACATAAATTGGGTATCACTGTAAAGCTGAGACTCTTGTGGATCCAATGAGTCCAACTGTATTCATGTGTGATGATGTTAGTCCCCATAGGAGACATTTCATTGTAGTGACCTCACTGTATAAAATGACCTGTGGTGACCTCTAGGATAATCACAGCCTCATGAAACTTTACAGCCACAAACTAGAGACCTAGAGCATTCAGAGGATGGATGGATCAAACTAGAGACCTAGAGCATTTAGAGGATGGATGGATCAAACTAGAGACCTAGAGCATTCAGAGGATGGATGGATCAAACTAGAGACCTAGAGCATTCAGAGGATGGATGGATCAAACTAGAGACCTAGAGCATTCAGAGGATGGATGGATCAAACTAGAGACCTAGAGCATTCAGAGGATGGATGGCTTTCCTAGCTAGATTGACAATAACGGGGTTTCTGAGCAGTTTACACAACAGAAGTGCTCGCCATCCATTGCCAATAAAATGCAATTCTTGCAGAAATCTCCAAAATGTCAAACGTTTTTGATCCCAAATCACAGCATGGCTTTTTCTCTGGTGTTCCTCAAGGTCTTGGTGTCTTAATGTGGTATTTTGGAGGGATTATTGATCATTTTTATCAATTTTCAGGTGGTAAAAAATTTCTAAATTTAGCACCAAAACTGTGTAACAAATGGTATCAACCCAAAAATTGCTGCAACAACTTATGAGACATAATAGAGCATGGGGATGACCATCATATACTTCTATCATAATGTTTTAAGCCCTGTTTGCCAGATCAGACTTCCCTCCCTGCAAGTTATTTCAAATGTTTTTCAGATTCAGTATTCACAGAGCTGCTGCGTTGTTACAGCTGATGAAGTGTATCCACAATTTTTTTCAGGACTTTGACAATGTGTTAATGCATGAGACAAACACATCTAACAACTATAGGAGAATTGAAAGCTTACCTGCTGAAGATGAAGATGAAGATGAAGATGAAGATGAAAGGTGCCCTCAGCGTTCTTTTAAAGAAGAATGGATGGTACATGGGGCCTGTCTCTGTTTCTGTCTCCTGGAACAAAACCCTCCCTGAGGACAAACAAAGATAGCACTGTCACTTTCCATTCAGTGTTTTCCTTTTGCTTTTAGACGTGAAGTTAAAAGTCATGTTCTGTGCCGACCTGAACCAGCATGTATCAAACATAGTCAGTAAACAACTGTATCCTGGAGGGGAACACCAACAGGAAAAAATAAAAAGCGGAAAAAAAGAAATAACAAGCGTCGGGAGGTTATCCAACTATTAAAGCATTTGTTCCAAAAAATGATTACATTTCTATTTGTGGGAAGAGGTTTACGTGGAAGATGAGGTGCATCCATTTACAGCGTGATGTAACATGATTATCAGTTGTTTGAATCAACGCTGCCCTGATTTTTAAGAGATTAGAAAAACATGCAGCCTCCGTTTTCAGTCTACGACACAGATTGCCAGGATAGTCATGCCAACTAATTAGAGATAGAGAACGAGGGATTAGGATGGAAGAAAGAGTGTTTGAGGTGAGATGGGAGGTTAGATGTGATGGAGAGGGGGGCAGATGGCTGAGAAGAGGACGAGATTTACAACAGGAACATCTCCTCTTTCACAGAAATGTGACCCTCTGAAAGAAGCAACAGCAGTAGAAGTGCAGATTGAGGGAGGATTACATTATGCAATCTCACACCTGGGTGCACGCCAGGTCAAAAAGCCTTGTACTGTTGATGGTGAACATCAGAGCAGTAGAATAGGCCGGGAATCACCGCCCACATCTCAGATTTTTGTCGAGTAATACTAATTTTTGAGCTGTCAAACACTGGTGTAACTAATACCATTAATAAATGCCTGCATTACAATTAGCTGTGCAAGTGCCAGAGCCATATTGTACACGCCGGGTCATGGCAGAGGATACTGCCACCAAAGCGGAAAAGAGCCGTCGCTGATGTAATTAGTTACACTTGTGCTTTTTTCCTGCTATGAAAAAGGTTTATTTAAAGGTCGGCGTTGCTGCTCTGATGAGCGGCTGTTTCCTCTCCGTTTATTAATATATCAAAGCAGCGTGCACACATGACCGTGCCCCCGAGCATGCATAGTAATTCTCGCCTGACACTGATTACTCTCCAGAGATCAAGAATGCAGTCGAGTTATTTCAGAAGAAACTACACCGGCTACGCTCACTGTAAATAACGAATATGCTGAATGTGTGTGTTTAAGTTTTTTTCAGTGTTTTTAATAGTTCTAGTATTTTCTTGTTTATGCTACTTTATACTTCTACTCCACATTTCAGAGAGAAGTATTGTGCTTTCCACCACATTTATATGACAGTTTAGTTTCTGATTAAGTTTTTACATGCACAATAAATGAGGCGCTTATAAAACATGATGCAGTTATTTACTATTAAAGGTACAGCGTGTAGTATCTGGCGACATCTAGTGGTGTGGTTGCAGATTGCAAATAAACTGAGTACCTCTCCGCTCACTCCTCCCTTTCCAAGACTGCGGTAACGTGAGCCGCCGAGTGCAAAACCGTGGTAACGCCGTTCACCTCGCTCAGAGGTCATCCATACCATAATAACACTACTTTAGGAGCAACACAAGTCAGACAGACGGACTCTGTGAAGAGGACCTGCTGAAAATGTTACACACTGTTCCTTTAAACTAACCAGTAGTGTAGAAAGTACGTCAAATTTACTACTCATCGACTAATTACAACAGTATATATACAGTATATCTCACTTGTAATGGACTTTTATACTATAGTATTTCTTCTTTTACTTAACTAAAGGATCTGAAGACATCTTAAGATAAGATAAGATAAGATAAGATAAGATAGAACTTTATTAATCCCGAAGGATATTCTTGTGCCAGAGACTGCTCAAAATTACAACAAGTTTGAGCGTTTAAAATGATGTAGAAAGGTTCTTAATCCCTGTATAAGAAACCTGGATATTAAACCTGGATCCAACTGAGTTAGATCAGCAGCTGAGGACGAGCCCACTTTGGTTTGACGCAGCTGGTACATTTCTCATGCTGGATTAGTCTCCTTCACTTAATCACCAGTAATGGAAGGCAAAGAGTGACACGTGTTAAAATCTATCCTCCGCCACAATACCAATGTCAAGACTTTCACTTTCATTTGAGTGTGTGCGCGTGTGTCACTTTAGTCATCACTTTAATTTCGTCAATCTTATTCATCTTTATTCCATATAGCAGGTTAGGGAGGAGAGGGGAGATGATGTAGAAAGTCAAAATTAACCATCCGACCACACTGCCTCCTCTCTCCATGTGAGCCCGGAGGGAGCAACAGCTAAACGAACATATTGAGAGATATCCAAGAGGCCATGGATGATTAACTCTCCTGACAACACCACGTTCACTCCCTCACTGTCAGACGCCTTTTATTGTGAGGGTCACGTTGTCTGTGTAGCTGACTAAATACAAGTGTGTGTCCTCAGAGGAGGAACGATAGACCGTATATAAAGAATAAAAACCTTTTATATCTTTTAATATAAATCTTTATATACAGTCTATGGGAGGAGAGAGAGAAAAGAAGTGTTCACAAAGTCGGTTTGAAATGTAGTTGAGTTAACTGACAGATGTTGGATCAGATTACCTAACTATGTGTCCTCTAACTTTAGCAGCCAGCAGATCACAAATACCTGGCCGCGGAGCAGTTGTTAGGGTTTGTGTGACAGGCGGCTGTGCTCAGAGAGGACACCAAGCTTTCCAAGAGGTGGGGCCACCGAGACGGCATCGACCAATCGCGGCGAGGGGTGGAGATGTGCTTCTACCCGGCAACAGACCCAGAGGACTCAGGTGGGCTGTGGAACAGCCCGAGGCCTGAGAGGAACTCAGTTTGCCCCCCCGTCTCACCACGTATAGGTCATTGTACATGTTGAATGCTGCAACGTTTAAGAAGGACTTTCTCCCCGATTCTGTAAGAATGCATTTGATTGGAGCATTAGTGTATGAAAGTAGACGCGGAATCAGGCTTCACCGGTTTCAATCAAGCTGATGTGTGTTTTGCGTTAGCTGTGTTGACACAGCAAAGAGGGGAAAAGCAGGAGGAAAATGAGGCAGCAAAAGTACATATTGCAGCTACATGAGGGACAGTTATTGAAAGTGTCAGGAAGGAAAAGAGGGGAGGGAGAGAGAGGTTGTGTTTGCACAAGCAGTTTTTCTCTCCAGGAGGCCCTACAGTGCATTTTTAGGAACTTGGCAGACGGACTGGCAGAGTGAGTGAAACATTAACACTCCTCAACCTTTGTTACTGCCAAAGGAGCTGCAGCCGGAGTCAAGACAAGGAGAGATCTCCTCCTATGTGTGCTTGACTGCAAATCAAATGTGGGTGTGTTTGTCTGCCCAACTACTGCAGATGTGTGCTCAAACAAAGGTGTTCAAAATGTAGAAATAACTTGCTGCTCTTCCTTCACATCCCTTATCAAAAGTCACCCTTTGGTACAATCTTGTCACTGCTTCGGGGTTTCAATTATAACTTTTTCCACTGCGCTCACTTTCTGCGAGACGTTCTCCCATTAAAAAGGGTTTTTAATGCATGCAGAACACTTTGTCCTTGAAAGTACAGCTCGTATGTGGTGCACGCCAGCATATTAACTCCTGGACCATTTGTTTTTGGTGTTGACACCTCTCTTAATGCTGAAACTGTAAATCACTGAGCGAGGGTGACAGCGGTGACATTACCAATTCATGCAATAACAGAGATTGCTGAGCACACACTCAGAATATACACAACGACACATTGTACATTTTGCAAATTGTGTTTTTTTTCTACCTTTCACTCTATTGCGTAATTCTGAGCAATGCAATCACACTTCATCAACAGCAAGTCGTTTTTTTGTAAGGGAGTATCATTAGCCTAAACAGAACCTGTATATTCGCAGCAAGTCGGTACTCAGGTTTGTTTTAATTCAGCCACAAAGTTAACGCTGTACACTTTGTCGTCTCAGCAGAAATGTCAGCACCCTCACACAGTAACTAACTACATCAATCAATGATACTTAGGTGCACTCAGCTGGAGCAGATACAATCCAAGAAAAGGACGGAGCGGGATAGTAAATACCTCACAGGACTTCGGTGGGGAACAAAAACTTTGGAGGGTGATGGACATACTCTGCACATTTAGCGATGCATGCTTTGCACTGGTGCAAAACATTCACCAATGTCCTTGTTGCTGCACATAACTGTTTTTGCATGCACACAGGGAGTTGGGTTCTCTTATACCTTCCCGACAAGTCCTCCAAATTAAACAACAAAGTATATTGTTGGTCCGTGCACTATAGAACGTGTCTCAAGATGTGTTTTCTGATCTGACGCTATGCTCGTCATAATTGCTACGGCCACTAGAGGGCTTCGTCACTTGAACTTAAACATATATTGTTTTGAGGTTCTTGCTGAAACGATTGGGAAGACAGTCTCCACCGATCTGGTAAAGCTAATCATTGTCTGGCGACTCCCTCAGTATTTTGAGGAGGCACATGACCCTCCTCAGGCCAACAGTGGAGAGTTAGCTGTGATGTGAGCAGGCCGGGTAATTGGACATTCCAAAATTGAGGGGAAATGTAGGAGAAACGCAGCCAGAGGAGTCATTTTATCACCAACATTTTCAGACAGAGTGAAATGTGTGTTGCTGTAGCCTTTGATTATTCAGTCAAGTGCCAGGATACAAGTGTTAGAGAGTACAAGAACTCATCAACTGACTGCAGAGGAGCAGAGCAGCTGCAGGCTGTAGTCTGGCTGGTCAGAAAGAAGCACGGACAGACAGACAGACAAACAGAAGGACGGACTGTGTATGAGAAATAAGCGAAGATATCATTCAGATTGCCGCCCCAGGCCTTCCAGTAGCAGCACTGTGCACAGCTCTACATTAATTGGACCACAACATTGCTTGAAAATGCTCAAACGCTGACTGAGTGGTGAGGAGTCTCATAGAGCTCCGTGCCTTAATTTATGGAAATGAGAACGCTTGTGTCATCCAATTATTTATTTAGGAATAAAAAGTTTGACTCTGTCAGACGCTGGCTAAATATAAACAGTGCAGCTCCTAATCAGGCTATGAGGATGGAAATCGAAGCTACATAACTCCAGCAATAAAAACAGGTCCCACCCTGTCTGAGGTGTTGCATGAATTCAAAGACTCTATTGTGTGGATGTGGAGGCCGGCGGCTTTTTCCTCCTTATCCAAACACAGCGTAGGCCTGAGCTTCAGCTCTATCCTCCACACACAGAATACTTCAGTAGACAGGATGTGTGGTGGAGGGTCACTTCCTAAAAATGCCTCCCAGCACAGATACAGAAGTGTCCTTGATTTGTGCCTGCACCAGTTCACAGTTAAAATGTGCACTTAGAAGAAGATAACTGGCATTAAGAATGAGGCTGATCTGGTGTTTCCTTAACATGGGTCATCTTCTTTGTTATCGGTCATTACTAACCATTAAAAGACAAGATAAGGGTAAGATATTAGATTCTTCAGGGGGTGCATATGAGATTCCTCTGATTGGCTGTTCAGCTTCAGTGCACGAGAAGAGAAACGGAAGTGAGGAAAGCAAGAAAACGAGTAAAATCAAGAGGAAAAAGACACGGAAGACTCTTCTCATTTTTCATCTTCATCTCATCTGATCATTCCAACACACGGATATTCTCACAGCGACATGAACATCTGGAATGAAGCCAAGTGGTGAGCGAGAGCGGTGTGAAAACGTTCGGCATACGCCGCTTTGTTTCCTGTACGTATCATAACAAGGGCTTGTATATCCACCTTCCTCGGTCTTCTGGTTTCCCTTTTTCAAAGACAAATACAGACTACCGTGACCTGCTGGTGTGGAGAGTTATTTGGCCGTTGGCTGTCGTCTGTGCGGTGTGTTCGAGTGCAACTTTTTGGCCAAGACAAAGGCGACGTGAGCAACGGGTGGCCTCCCACATCCCCGCCGGAGCCAATCACAAGCCGAGCACGGCTGCAGGTTCGTAGCGTGAGCCACCTAGCTGCTACTTTAGCACCACAGTAGCTGTTTGGCTAGAAAGACACAACAACAACTAACCATAATACCTCTATAACAACATTTATGATCAAATTGACACACGTTCTATTAAACAGACTCGTGACGGTTATGAAAAGTTAAAGTTACATTTCCTCTCTCGTACAATTACCGAACCTCCGGCTGCGCGACTACTTCACTCACAGCGGCTGTCAATCATGACACCTGACTCCCTTTTCAAAGCATTAAAAAACTAATTAAAAACAAACTTATCAAAAAAAAATGAACACTTGAACATACATCAGCGTGATAAGCGCTACCTGACCTATACTGCAACCAGCCACCAGGGGGCGATCCAGATGTTTTGGCTTCACATTTGGGGAGCTGTCATGTCGTCCATCTTTATACACACACGTCTATGCTAACACCTGGAAGAGCTGAGGCAAAGTCACTGACTTGTTATTAGCATACAGTCAGACCAGCACTTTCTGATGCCCTCTAGCCAGAGTGTATACAGGTGACATTTTAGGTCAGAAATAACTGAAGGCTTATGTTGGATTGTGGAGCTGCAGCATGTCTGGAGGAGGTGAATAAAACAAGCTCATCCATCCATCATAAATGAATTCAGTGATGGCACCCGAGGGTTTTAGCATTTGTATTGTATTTGCATGTTATATATCTATTTGATTGTGTGATAGGAGCTCTTCTCTGTGACATTGAGAAACACAGCGTGTACAGTGCTAGCTGATTCGAGTGTGAGTCTCTCTACAATGCATTTGCCTGAATAGAAGCATGACGACATGATGACCAGGATTCAACTGAAAGGACCCGTGTCATTGAAGATGGTGAATGCCTGCGTTCATTACAGGGTGAGGAGAAAGGATTTTTGGCTGCTTGTGCAAGCACAACCTCATTTACTATTCGGTGTTTCTGCACTACGTCTCTGTGGTTTATGTAACCAGACGTGTTGATTAAATCTTCCTTTGAGCTTGTTATGAGGCCATGGCAGTTCAATGTAATGGTGGGGAGTTTTTCAGAATAGCATCCAAACCCCCCACAAAAATGCCACATTATCAGACAGGCTGTGCTACTGAAAAATGAATCATTCCCTCAGTTTACATCTTGGTCATATGGTTTGTAAAAGATGATGCTGCAACATCAAATAGTCAGAATACTTTTCTGCCTCTTTCCTCTTTCACATCGACCAAAACAAGAAGTGCATTGCAGTAGCGCTGCTTGAGAAACCCCGGCACGGCGGGGTCACAATTGAAAACACTCCTCAGGTGCCGTGCCTTGTTGGCACTTTAACAAAGCAAGAAAATGGCCTCCGATTGCAGTGTGCTGTCTGATGCCTCCAGTGCCCGGAGGTATTGATTATATGTTCACAATTCCTGGCTGGAGGACAACAATGACTCAGCGTTTCCCTCACATCCACTGGCCACGTTGGACCATCTCCCTTTCTGCTTTTGTGCCCGTGACCATGTTGTCCTGTCACACAACCTTTATACAGTATGTGGAGGGGACGGCACTGACCAACTACGCGTTAATAGACTATGTTGAGATTTACAGCCTTATGGAGTGGAGGGTTGCCATTTCTCTTTCATACACTTACTGTAGGTTTATTTTAAATTTGCCATCTTTGCCAATATGTCAGAAAATATCCAAAAAATGTCTTAAAAATGTCCGAAAAAAGTCAAAAGGTGTCTGAAAAATGTCCGAAAACAGTCAAAAAATGTCCAAAGAATCCCGAAAAAAAATCCCCAAAATGTCCGGAAAAAAAAGGCAAAAACTGTCAACAAAATGTCTAAAAAAAGTTAGGAAAAGGTCTGGAAAAAGTCAGAAAAAGTAAAAAAAAATGTCAGAAAAATATCCCAAAAAAATCTGAAAAATGTCCAAAGAAATGTCAGAAAAATATCCCAAAAAGATCCCAAAAATGTCAGAAAAACTATCCAAAAAATTTAAAAAAAAATGGCTGAAAAATATTAAAAAAAAAAAATGTCAGAAAAAGTCAGTGTCCAAAAAATGTCAGAAAAAGTCAAAAAATATCTGAAAAATATCCCAAAAAGTCCCAAAAATGTCAAAAAAATGTCAGAAAAAGTCAAAAACTGTCAAAAAAAAGTCAGAAAAAAGGCAGAAAAAAAGGCAGAAAAAAGGCAGAAAAAGGTAAAAAAAAGAAAAGTCAGAAAAATGTCAGAAAAAAATTTCCCATTTTTTAATTTGCCATTGAAATGGCACTGAATAACTATGTTTTAATAGACTACAATGAGATATGCAGCCTTGTCGATTGGAGGGTTGCCATTTCTTTTTCATACAGTTTAATGTAGGTTTTTTAATTTGCCATCGTGATGACGCAGGCCTCGTCACAGTACAATGTGCCACTGCCACATCATCATCGCTCAGCACAGAGGTTGTTGACGCTGCTGCTGTTCACTCACTGTGCCAACAAAGTAAGGAGAAGACACATTTTCTAGTGAAGGGATGATAGAAAAGTGTAATAATGTCTGTAAGCACTGATGTGGGAGTCACTTTGTGCATCTTGCGGCGCATGGAAATACTCATGCGGGCGCACACGTGCACACGGAGTAATGAAACACACTTGGGAGCCCGCAGCAGCAGCAGCGACACACCGCAGGATTTCTCATCCATTTTTAATGGGGTCGTTAGCGTGTCCTTGGAGACAAGGTGGACTGTGATGTAATAAGTGATCCGGCCGGGCCGAGGCGGTAAATGAAATAATCTCCAGGATGAATGACATTGGGAAGCCATGATGCTACACCGCAGGGCAGATTATTCGGACTCCCAAGTATCCTCCCTCCCAAGGACGCCGCGGCGTTGGTACTGAACGTCATCAAACATCGCTTTCATCAGCTCACACACTTCTATCATCTGGCGTGTGTGTTTGTATAAAGAGATGAATTGAATTGGCTGAGAGCAGCTGTTGGAAAGGTGCGTAGGTTGACATTTCGTGGCTCTTTTAACAAAAGAACACTGGAGAGGATGTTGTCCTTCAGAGACAGCGCTGTAAAAATATGTAGCTTTTAAATTGCTTAAATCTTTAGCACCATGACAAACATGAAGACAAATCTGACAGAGAATGAGGATTTCTTCTGTTTGGATGAATTATTTCTGCTCAAGCCTGTTGCTGAGAGAGTGAAGCATGTCTGTGACGTTCATCCCAACCATTCAACTGCTGAAAATGTAAGCACTATGGAAACATATTTGTTTGATGTGACCCTCCACAAGGTAACATGAACCCCGTGGCCGTAACCAAGGCTACCGTAAGTGTTACAGACAGTCTCCTCCTTTCACCAGAATGGAAATCAGACCGTGATGCATCTCGAACAGCATGGATCTTCAATTGATTGTTTTAAAAGTTGTTTTTGTTTCATATTTCACATTATGTTTATAGGCCGTGACTATCAAAAGAACATTATTTGTGCAAATGAATTGCTAACTCATCTTCAAATTATCATCAGATGGAAATTGGAGATTTTTTACTCAAATCTGACATTGCAATTACAGTTTTTGCGGGATTATGCTGGCACTGTTTTGAAACCCCTCTATGGAGGTGAACATTAGGTTGCATTTCCATCCACCTGTATTATGCACATTTTATATTTGTGCATGAGAACAGTGTTAATGCTAAAGATTTGGCAAAAAAATAACACAAAAAGTTTTTACGCTTGGCTGAGGAGGAAAAGTTGGTGTTTAAAAACACAATAATAAAAGCAAAATTCAATGGTTTAATGGCGTCCAACTGGATAATTAGCAATTAAAACGTGTGGATGGAAACCTGGCTAATGTGTAGTTGGTGGATCATTCATGATGACGATCACACACATTTGACTTTTTTTTTACTTTTTTCTTTCATTACTTCCCCGAAGAACTAAATGGATTTTCACCTTGTTTGTTTATTTGTCTGTTTGCTATCATGATGTTTAAAAAAAAACAAAAAACTGTTAGCATATATGAATGGGAAGTTAGACCAATAGTTGATCAGCTTTGGTGCAGAAAATAACAAAGAATTAAAAATTAAAGAATAACCAAGTACAATAAATCACCATTTAGGGGAGAATATTAGCAAAATACCTCAATATTATGTTGTAGGTTAGTCTAACACTGGTGCTATAAGTGTTCTAACCAACAACCCATTGGTACTGTGTGACCTTGTGTTGGTGCTATATCGATCCCAGTGATTTTTAGTTTGTACTGTGGCGGAGCCAGGAGAATGAAAATACCAGTTTATAGAGTTCTAGCTCATCAGGTAACCCAAACCCAAAGGAAGGGTGAAGTAAGTACCTGAGAGGACTGCAGGGTTTAAGGATGAAGTGCAGGAGGGGATCCACTCCATCCTGCACACTTGAGGGTAACACTGGCTGCAGCATCCTGGATGAGCTGAAGGCAATACTCTGCAGGGACCGGAGGAATAAAGGAGCGGGCAGTGGACAGAATCAGTGATGGGAAAACAGCATGACTGAGTAAAGTTGAGTTCAAGTTTGCAGGATTGGATTGGGTCTGAAAAAGGAATTGTGTCTTTTTAAAGGTAACGTTTTAGGAAACAACTACTTCATCAACTTAAGACGGGACTTAAAATGTTCTCATTAGAGCAGATATTTGTTTGCACTAAATACCATTATTTTAAATAATTCAATGGAAACTAGTGTCACTGAGGACTGATCCATCTGTGAACAATCATAAGTGGAAATTACAGGTGAGAAAAAAGCCGTACTGAACAATGTCAGCAATCCAATATTAATAAGATGAGCTGTCAAACTTAACGTGATAATAACACGTTCGGGCTCACGGGCTCGGTTTTAAAGCTAGAGTGAAAATACTGGTATCATATGAAACTACTAAATCTAAGGAATCCATCGGTACCAACCATGTCATACTAGCTTGTCGTGCAGGAGGTTAAATAACGCTTCAAAGTTGGGCTAAATTTTGGCGAGGAAAAACTGGCATGGCCATTTTCAAAGGGGTCCCTTGACCTCTGACCTCCAGATATGTGAATGAAAATGGGTTCTATGGGTACTCACGAGTCTCCCCTTTACAAAAATGCCCACTCTATGATAATCACATGCAGTTTTGGGGCAAGTCATAGTCAAGTCAGCACACTGACACACTGACAGCTGTTGTTGTTTTGTGTTAATTGATTCCCAATTTTAATTATATCCATATATTTGCATAAAGCAGCATATTTGTCCACTCCCATGTTGATAAGAGTATTAAATACTTGACAAATCTCCCTTTAAGGTACATTTTGAACAGATAAAAATTGTGCGATTAATCGCGATTAAATATGGCCAATCATGCGATTAATCATGATTAAATAATTTAATTGATTGACAGCCCTGTGTAGAACAAAATGTCCCATGTCCAATGTGCATCAATTGGCGTTATTATTCTATGTATTGGCTAAGGTGTAATAAAAGTTTGAAATTCAATCTGCTTGCTCGAATATGATACTCATCAGCACATGAGATATAAGAGATGGTTCCACATTAATGAGGGAAGCTTATTTTTATTAAATCCTGGAAAAGCTGAGACAGATTTACTCCAATTACATTTAAATAGACGGATTTTAATTCATTTTTCTAACTAAAACTCTGAGTCTTTTGCACTCTGCAAGTGTGTTTGTTACCGTTACAGAATCAGAAATTTCACAGTCTCCCAAAGTATTCTTTTTTAGCAGCAGATTCATAATAACAGTCTATATGTGCCAGTTCATCTGACACTGTATTATTAGTAAGGAAAGTTGAGTTTCTTATTTCAGTGGTGCATGGAGCGCTGCTGCATGTGGATGTCAAGATGTAAACGGAGCCCCGGTTTGGTCGGTAACATGAGCCGGCGCTGTCAGATCACTAAATGCTACCTTTATTGTTGTCCCCTTTCTAATTTCCAGCGCTCATGTTTCACCTCGCGGCCGCACGTATTTTTAGCTGCAAGCTCCATTTGGTATTGATCGTATCTGCTCCTGTGTTTTTGTGTGTGGGGAAGTTGGAGGTAAGCCACATCCCTCTGGCCCTCCGTCGTCCTTGAGGGTGCCGTGTCATTATGGCATCCTCATACTCTAGCCCGAGGTTATCGAAGCCTGAAGACTTAACGTATTCCCTTTCCTGAGCTGGGCATCATGTCAGAGGTGTCATATAATAATATTCTTTAACAGTGATATTTTATGAGATGTTGAGATGCAGGGTGGTATGCACGGCATGTATGTTTTGCTTATTTATATGACATTAAGCTTCAGTGTGTGTAGGTGTTTACCTGTACATGCAAACTTTGTGTAAATTCTGCAGTAAAGTCTCATTAAACAGACTCGTTTCTGGGTGAAAGTTAAGTCAAGATACACACACGAACACACGTGATAAAGACAGGATCCAGCAGCTTGTACACACCAGGGCCGGGACGATACACCCATCTCCTGATGCAATACTATCACGATACTTGGGTGCCGATTCGATACGTATTGCGATTCTATATTTAGAGTTATTAACACTAGACCATGGGAAAAAGTTGAATCATAAACTTCTAGGGACTTTTACTTTGGAAAATATCTAAATTAATACAGTAAAAATGTTTGATTATCAACAAATTTGTGGTATTTTCTTTTTAATTTACAAGGGATATGTAATGTTTTATTGTTCTGGTGAATATAATCCAATCAATCTTATTTCTTGTATTTACAGTTCCCTTTGTTAACACCTTATTTTGAAAAACGGACGTAGTCCCACGTGTCTACTTCCTCTAACTTCTCCAAGGTGGTCTCTAGCTCTCCCGTCAGCTCCGTTCTCTTTATCCATCCATGGTCAGCTCCATCGGGGCCGTTTCAATGCATTTAACATAAATGTCATTATATGGTTTATCTCTGCTTTTCCTGGTAATGTGTGAAACCCAAAGTGTTTCCATCCTTTACTGGATGTGTAGTGTTTACCACGCTGGATTTAACATGTGAGGGTGCAGGTCGTATCCACGACGACCCTCAAACGTTTTATACTTTCTGAGGTTTGTTTTGGTTGACGGATACAGAACGGATATGACGTCACGTTACTCAAACTACAACAATAAAAGCGGTAACTTCCTTCTTCCTCCATATAGACTCAAATTAAGCAAATATATTGATTCTGACATTATAAACTCAATTTCAAAATCGTAAAAAAATAAAATCGCGATACACAGGTGAATCCATTTTTTTCCCACCCCTAGTATGCAGATATGCAAGAATAAAAACAGCATAATGTTCGCTACCGATTCCCCACTGGGTTTAGTCCGCAGTGATATCTGGCATCATCATCATCACAGATACTAAGACAATGTTCTCTCCTCTCATGTCTGCTTTTCCCTCTTTGCTCCTCTTCCTCCTCCTATCATCATCCTATTTGCATCCCAAGCTCCCAAACAAGGTAACCGAGGTCCTCTCCATTCTGATGCTTGCCTTCCTCTTCCTTCCCTTCTCCATCTTGTCCCCCTCACTCACAGTGTGTGCCACAGAGAGCACCGGCTCATAAAACGCTAAACGACAATGCAGCCTTTTCACTTTTCATTGCCGGTAATAATCTAACCTGAAACAGCCCTCATCTCTCACAGATGATGATTATTCCACTTGCTCCCCCTTCTCGGGTTCTTGGTCCCATCCCTGGTGGCTGCTGCAGAGTTTGTATGATTATTCACAAGGATCAGCCCCCACACTGACCTCTCCTGCGTTGGTTTGCTTGTTACTGTTCATCACTCTGTCATCCCTCCATCCATGTTTAGGCACAAAGGAACAAGTTTAAATGCTGCTTCCACAAAGCCTCACTTCTAGGGAACTAGCTCCGAACAAGGGGACCATTGAGCGGTGTGGTAAGAGAGGGGGGGGGGGGGCTGTGAGACTGTGTCTAATGGGAGATATGCATGCCTGAACTCAATGTCAGGATGGTTTTGGGCACAGTTTTCATCACTAGTAATGTGGTTGTATTTGTATAAAAGACAGTTAAAGCAGCAGTGGGTAGAAATGGAGCAACTATGATTAAAAAAAAAGTTATTTTTATAAAACGATCACTATATCCTGACATTAGTGCATGAGACTCTTCTCAATTGTTCTCAGAATCATCTTGTAGTGTACTGTTTAGCTGTAAAATGAGAAAGTTTGTGACCCGGCAGCCATGTTGAGATCAAGTGGAGGAAATAACCAAGCACCGCCCACCAACTGGAGCACAGCCAATAGGAACGCTCTCTCTCTCTGAGATGACCTGTGATTGGCCAAAGTCTGAGCTAGATTTTCTAAAGCTTGAAAACAGAGCCATGAGGAGGAGCAGAAGTCTAGTTATCTCTCAGAACTCTTGAATTACAAAATACTGAAAGGTTTTTATAGATCTTTTGCCCAATGATGTCAAAAATATTCTGCAGGTTTAATAGGTGTAGTTGTGCAGGTGTTGCTTAATCCAAAAGCACCACACTGCGATGAACTGGCTCGGCCGTTTTCTAGACTTATATTTACATGCATCCAAATGCGACTCTGGTTCTCATAACAGGATTTTGAATTCCGTTCACATGACCGTTGGCTGACCGCCACCTCAATTTTTCTCCCCCCCCCCCCTTGTGTGTTTTGATTCCCTCCCTCTGACTCTGTTTATATCATGCTTTATTTCTCCTTCGCTGTCTCTGCTACCTCTTCTTTGTGTTTCTCTCACCATCTGTCTGTTCACGGTAACTGTCTCCCGTTTGTTCTCCTGGGAGTCTCCGGTCTGCCATCATTTCTATATGTAATGTCTTTCTGATCTCCCTGTAAGCATTTTAATTTACATCATACTGCACGTATAAATACATCATGAATAACTGCAGCACAATAGTGCTAACCGGGTCAGAGTATTGTCCCCATTTCATAACACATGAGGAGCAGAGTTTGACCCCAGTCACTGAGACCTGACCTCTGAATGACCGCTCCGCAGTCGCCATGACCCGCGCTCCGATAAGAACAACAAAAAGGACAATAACAAGGATGAATGGTTGTTATTGTGGTCGCCTGTTTTCTAATATTGCTCAACTGAGTTTAATCATTGAGGTGCACATATCAGATAATTCATCCATCTGAATCAGAGGATTGAAGCACCCCACTGCCAACATGTGAATACCGCTAAATGAATTGCAATATTAACGTATTTCACCGCAGTCTCACACTTTACTCTACGCTGCTCCAGCCAACACAGCATGTAATCCATATGTTCTCCTTCTTCTCCCACATGATGGAACCGGCACAACTGGGCCAAAGCCCGGGGTGGGGGGGGGAGTGGGCGTTTCCTCTGATAGGCGCTCTCTAAAAATAAACCTGTGCCCTTACATAATATAACGGAGTCTGTGTGAGAGCGAGAGTGATCGATGCCAGCAGGTCTTCACTACTATCAGCTAGAGTGGAGGACGTGACACGCACACGCAGCCTCAGAGCGCTGGCTCACTTTATAGATACACAGGAAGATTACAAAAAAAAAAATGATGAAGAAGGTTATATCAACCCCTTCTTTAAATGCTGATTAATGTTTATTTATTCATTAAGAAATTAACTATTTATTTTAACCTTCTGAGACCTACAATAGACCTTTTTTTGTCTTTTTTAGGGGGGTACAGGGGGTCTTTAGGGGGAGATAGCAGGTCAACAGTAGATGTCACATAGAAGTGGTGTACATCATCTGAAAGCTGCGAACCTGGAGATTAATTTGAGATGCAGCTCAGCACTGTGTGTCAAGTTGTTCTAGTCATAAATCAGAAATAAACATTAATTAATTATTTAAAATAAATAGTAAAAGTGTATAAGTGTTTAGAACATTATGATAGAAGTATATAATGGTCATCCCCATGCTCTATTATGTCTCATAGGTTGTTGCATCAATTTTTGGGTTGTTACTACCAGATTTGGTGCTAAATTTAACCATTTTCTACCACTATAGAATTGATAAAAATGATCAATAATCCCTCCAAAATACCACATTAAGACACTAAGACCTTGAGGAACACCATAGAAAAAGCCATGCTGTGATTTGGGATCAAAAACTTTTGGACATTTTGGAGATTTCTGCAAGAATTGGCATTTTTCGGCGATTGGATGGCGAGCACTTCTGTTGTGTGAACTGCTCAGAAACCCCCTTATTGTCAATCTAGCTAGGAAAGACATCCATCCTCTGAATGCTCTAGGTCTCTAGTTTGATCCATCCATCCTCTGAATGCTCTAGGTCTCTAGTTTGATCCATCCATCCTCTGAATGCTCTAGGTCTCTAGTTTGTGGCTGTAAAGTTTCATGAGGCTGTGATTATCCTAGAGGTCACCACAGGTCATTTTATACACTGAGGTGAATGAAATGTCTCCTACGGAGACTAACATCATCACACATGAATACAGTTGGCGAGATGTTTCTAAAGTCAGAAAACAGAGCCATGAGGAGGAGCAGAAGTCTAGTTTTCTCTCAGAACACTTGAATCAATATATGCTGAAAGGTTATTATGGACTTTTTGACCAATGATGCCAAAAATATTATAGTTTAATGGGAATAAATTAGGTTCCAGAGTGTACTGAGTTTCTGATGCTGAACATAGTTTTTAAGTTTATATCTCTCTGTATATGCCCCCCCCCCCCCCTCTTCTCTCTCCATCATTGCATCTGTGCAGCATTCACCACCGTCGAGGCCCTCATCAATCACCACCACCTATCCATCTCATCCATCTCAGAGGCCGATGTCCCCTACCTCATCTCTCCCTCATAAATCAACACATAAATGCATACTAAACAGCAGCTGTCTTTCTTTTTTTTTATTCCTCCTCAACCTACCTCCTCCCACTGCTAATCACTCGCTGTTTTCTTGTGCCGAGTGACCACCTGTGTGAGCAGTCTGTGCATGATATGAGAGAGGATTTAAAAATAGCGTTATTTTTCTGCTCTTCAACCGTATGGAAATGACCCGGAAGTTGCGTCGGAAGTTGCCCGGGGAATTATTGGCAACATTACAGTCACACGGTGCAGCCTGTATGTTCGCAGGAAGACGTATTAGAGCGGCAGACAGATGGGACGTCACTCTCACTCTGAGGAGATTTAAAGGATCAAAGAGGGTGAAAGGGAAGGAGGAGGGAAGAGGGAGGAGGGAGGGAGGAAGGGGGGCATGAGAATAGTTACCATGGTGATCATGACATCACCGGAGGCTTGTGCACTCTGCCTCAATGGGAGTTTTGTTTGTGGTGGAGGTGAAGGCAAACAACGGTCTCGAGACGACAGAAGGAGGCACTTAGTGAAATTTAAGTGACAGAAATGTGGCTCCCAGAGGTGGCCTCTCTCTCTGGGATGTTGTGTGGACAATCAGGAAAATTAAGCTTTTTTTTTTCTCTCCCCCCTCCTCCCCTCCTCCCCTCCTCTCCTCTCCTCTCTGCTCGTCTCTTCCTTCCCTCTGCAACTCCTCTCTGCCGTGGGCGGCTGCTGGAACAGATCTGAGTTACGTCAACACGTTAATAACACAGCGTGGTTTGTGTGGAGCTGAATTGCATGTTCCAGTCAGCTCAGTCAGTCTTAATTGAGTTATTACTTTGAGGGACGGAGACAGAGGAGAAGGAGAAAGAGAGAATTGTGAATGAATGTTTTATTATTGTGTCATGCATGGGCCAAAAGACACTATAAACGCATACAAGCCAGGACCAGAGTGTCTCGTATACATTCCCAAACAGTGAAAGTCCAAAAAATAGAACATCAGCATCTTTCAGACCAGCATTGTCTGTTAAACTATATAATACTGGAAAAATCCAGATAATTAAATAATCCATCTTGCCTTCTTTTCAAAGGCTTTTGAGGCAAAGTTTGCAAACTCACTCACAAAACAACCCTTCTATTTTTTGCTCATCTGAAACACCAGAATATTTCATGGAAAATCCACTCACTTAAATCATCATAATTTGTACAGTACAAAAGAAAATGAGAATCACTCTCCACTTTTCCTCCTGAATGTTAATAATAATAATAATCTACCAACCTCAGTGGCCGGAGGAAGAATACCAGCTCTCAACTGTGCAACTAAACGTCTTCGGCTTATAGATCAACTTTAATAAAAGCTTACATTTATTAACATAACAATTCCTGTAGGGATCCTCGAAGCTCTTGTGATTTACTCCACATAAACACCTTCTTATTTATCCATTACCCATTTTGTAGTATATAAGAATAGCCACGATCATTATATAATTTGTTTATGACTGAACCTCCCAGCAGAGTCAACAGGGGATCCAATTCCAACCTCATAAGTCATAAATGCATCAAGAGACAAACCCAAAGTATTTATGTGCACTAACGTATTCTAAAGCAACGGAGCCAAAACAAATTCTTTGTGTACTTCTCACCAAATTTTTTATTTATGAAATGCATTATTTGGGTTTTGCTAATCTCCATCTATAACACCACATTCAACATAGTCTGTAGGTGAGACTCAGCCAGTGAAATCATTTGCGTATAATCCACAACGGCTTTTCCTCTTGATGATGTAAAACTGTCATTAGGAGGATTTAGTCTGCTATTTAAGACACAACATTTACAGTCCCTGAGAAATCCAAGGAGCCAGTCCCCCATAGCTGTTAATGCTTCGATCTATACCCACATGAAACATTATCAATGTCGCCTATAAAATCGTCTTTATCCGAGATGCGACTATTAACCCTCAGAGACCCACAATAGAACTGTTTTTGTCTTTTTTTTAGGGGGGGTACAGGGGGTCTTTAGGGGGAGATAGCAGGTCAACAGTAGATGTCACAAAGAAGTGGTGAACATCATCTGAAAGCTGGGAACCTGAAGATTAATTTGAGATGCTGCTCAGCACTGTGTGTCACTTTGTTCTAGTCATAAATCAGAAATAAACATGAATTAACTATTTAAAATAAATTGTAAAAGTGTGTATGTAGTTTTTGCCCCAAACTGCATGTGATTATCATAAAGTGGGCATGTCTGTGAAGGGGAGACTTGTGGGTACCCATAGAACCCATTTTCATTCACATATCTTGAGGTCAGAGGTCAAGAGACCCCTTTGAAAATGACCATACCAGTTTTGCCTCGCTAAAATTTAGCCCAACTTTGGAGCGTTATTTAGCCTCCTTCCCAACATGGTTGGTGCCTCAGGTTTTCTAGTTTCATATGATATCTGTAGCTTCACTAAAGCCCTAAAGCTGAACCTACTAGAGCCTCTGAAATACAGTAGTCAGTCGGGATCGCCCACGCCACATAAAGAAATGACGTCTAAGGAGTAGACCTGAGCCAGCAGATGGTTGAAAAAAAGAGTGAAAAGATGCCACTTAGATAAACTCTTACAGCTACAGTTTGCTGAAATTCTACTGAAACAACATCCAGTGCATACTTAATCATATACATGTGGGTTTTGCAGATTGCAATAGTGATTCACCCACCTATGCTGTTAAGTGTTGGCAGTTTTTAGAGCTAGATAAATGACCCATGTCACACACATGTAAGCATTAACACGGACACACTTGTAGTGAGATGCATGCAGACAAAGAAGAACCAAAAGAAATGCACAAAAGGAGACTTTCACACACAATAAGCTGTGATGATGTACCTCCTTGGTTCTATTAATTTCCCTCTCTCACAGACTGTAATTGCAGCGATTTTCTATTCACCGCTGGATGCCTATTTACCTGGCAGAGGTAGTTCAGAGCTGCTTTTACTCGTCTGACCTGAGCCGGGATTGAATTGAAAATTGCCTTCCAGGGAGCTCTTGAGGTGCTATTTTGGAGATTTGTGCACAGCATTGTTTATTCGGATGTCCAAGTATGGTAGGAATGAAGTGATCTGAAGCTAAATAATGTGATACAATATTCAAGAAACATATAAACACTATAAACCCACTATACAACTGCCTCCTCATTCTTACATTATTAAAGGTTGGGAATGTTCTCCCAGTGTTTGGGTGGGTTTCCTACAGCTGCTCTGGAGACACCAAGGGTTGGGTTATGCTTGAAAAGACGTACAACGTGATGTCCAATCTAGTCGGAAATAAAAAAGTGTTACTAGCTGTAGTACTAGCTGCTAATAACGTGTGGTAACGCCTGCTGTTACTAAGCAACCAAAACCTGCGTGCTGCCAACCCTCCCGGTTTCCTCCCGAGGTCACAATTCTCCCCCATTTCACCTGATTTATGGCCAATTTTAACCCTCTTTTTCCTTTTCGTTATCTCAGCCTGTTTCTGGAACTGAACAGTGTGTATAATCTCTACTGTTTCCACCCGGACGACAACAGAGCTAAACCAACTGTTGCTTCCCGGTGTAAGAGAGCAGTTTGACACAGCACAGTTTGAGCTCATGTTTAAGCTGCGCTCGCCACAGCGGGCAGCGCCCAAAGTTGAGCTTTGCTCGATGCAGTGAAAAGCCGTCGTGGCGCAGAGCGCAGTGGTGCCGTTGTCGCGTTGTAAATAAACACAGATGAATATTAGTTTATGTCAGAGATTCACACACCAAGTTCACACCAGAGAGGTGAATTATTCAGTTTTCTTTCCTGGGAGTTAAAGGTAAAATCAAAAGTTTAACATGCTGTTGCTGTGTAGTTATTATTTTGTTATTTTCACTGTTTCAAAGTCGCCAGAATGCAGGAAACAAAGTCTCTGAAACTCACGCCCAGACCTCCCGCTTTGGTTTTAAATCCTCCCCTCTTTTAAGGTCTCAAGGTTGGCAAGTATATACGCGCGTGTACATTGACAACAATGGATTTTAGGGCGCAAAAAACGTGGCATGTGAACTGTCCCTTACAAGGGAAAGAAGAGAGCTGGAGAAAGAAGTTCAAACTAAAGCTATCAGACAAACACTTCTGATGAAGCATACTGGTGGCTTGAACTGCCCATAGATGGTGAGTGCATGCTGGGATATGCTGGTGTATTCAACCTCCCTTAAGCGGTTAGAAGGGGAACAGTTAGACAATGAACTTGTTAGACAGTGTCTTCAAATCAACGTCATCTAACTTCCTCAGAAACCACGACCTTCGTCACAGTTGCTGTCCACAGATATCATCTCCGGCACCGTTGTGTCAGAAGAAGATTTGTGTGTGTAGCCTATGTGTACGACAGGTCAAAGGTCAGGACAAGAGACACGAAGAGGCTGTCCCACTGACATGGTCGACATTCGGGGGTGGGGGGGGGAGTTAGGGTTGCTGTTTCACACGGGATCAAAGGTCATTCGTAACTGATTCAGTGAGTCATGAACCACCTCTGGAGGGAATTTCAGACGACTGATGCAAACTTGTGAGTGTGAAGCGCAGCAGCAGCAGCAGCAGCAGCAGCAGCTGGCCGCTTCCTTTTAGTAGCTGGTGAGAAGATTGAGGAGGGACAGAAAGAGAGAGTTGTTTGGTGAGAGCTCTTTGTTTTTTGGGGAGCAACTTTGAAACACTACAGCAAAGTAAACAAAGAGTTTGATGTATGGAGGCGTTTTGCAAATTGAGTGTGAGGAACTTTGAAAGTCGAAGGAGAATGAGTTTATCTATTTTTTAAGGGTTTTTTTTGTGCCTCAGTCTTGGTTTGTCATTGTTGGCTTTTAAAGTCTGAATCAGCAGCAATATTGGAAAGTATATGTACAGTATATGTACAGTATATGTACAGTACACATGTATACTTCAATGTTGCTTACACTGCAATTTGTAGAGCAACTGCATTAGAATACAAGTAAGGGAACATAGGTGACAGAAAAAATGCTTAAAGGGGAACGCCGTGGATTTTACACATTAAAGTTTGTTTACTTCTTGGCGAATACACACACATACTGTATATATATATATATATATATATATTATATACATATTATATATACTGTACATGAAGACTAGTTTAAAAATGACAAAACAAATCTGGGGGTTGGAGTTAGAAAGAAGTGAGAGGCCCAAGGCTACATTAGCCGCTACTATAACACATCCGAAACTCTGACCGAAACTGTCAGCAGTGGAGTTGCATTGTGGGTAATGTAGGCACCAGGTGTGGACAAGGAAGAGGAATGCATAGAATTAAAAAAGGATGATATCTCTGGTTCTGCTGCATCGATTTTTATCTCTTTTTTTTTTAAACTGTCCGTCGTAAGTTTGACAACGTTATCGGAGTGCAAGGCTAAATTTGTGGAGTTTTAACTTCATCGTGATACAACTGAAATCCCCGCAATTTCTTAACTGACTGTATCTCTCTTATAGGATATTCAAACATCCACAAAACACTCCCCCGAGATGATTAATCCGAGCTGCCGTCCATTGCGATCTACTTATATTTGGCTGCGTCCTGATTCTCATTCATTGCCAGTCTAGTTTGCCATCTGATACGGGTTCACCTCGTTGACTCCGCAGGACAGAAGCTAAATAAAGGAAAGGTTAATGCGCCGTACTCATTTTAAGTATGCATCAGCCACTCCATGATACCATATCTGTTCCCAAAACAGGTACGACCATTAGCTGCTGGGAGTCACGCGCTGGTGCCAGTGTATGTGTGTGTGTGTATGCATGTTACTATGTTGGTGTGTGACTCACTGATAAGGCAGCAGGAGACCTAACATAGACCTGTCGCCTCACACATAAACACATACATACACACCCGTTGTGTTGAGGCAAGAGAGGAAGAAACACTGCAGCAGAGCAGCAGAGTTTATGGACTGTGAGTGTGGTACATTGTGTCTGCTCCAACCAGATGCACCACGGGGCAAAGTATGAGATAAAGAGTCATATACCCGGAGCTACGTTCCTCCACTACACACAATCTATTTTCATGCATAATCCTTCCAGGAAAGAAATATCATAAATAAATTATGTCTTTTAGCCATAAACAGAATTTGATACAATCTAATTTATGTATGATACAGCGCACAAACGAATAGGAGATTTGAACATATCTGAAGCGCTCTGTGAATAGCAGTGAGATATATTATTGGAAATAATAAGTAGATGCTTTGTGGCTACTATAGTCTCGTCTCTGGTGGTTGTGTCATCTCATATTTTGGGAGGAGAGAGGAGAGCAACTGTTTCAGATGACATCAGGAGCAAAGAAAAGGCAGACTGTTCTCGTTCTTATCTCTCTACGTAACAGCGTTTCAGGCCCGGAGCCAAGAGAACAGGGGGAATCAAGTGTTGGCCATCAGTCAAGGTGTTGATGATGTGGATGCAGAGGTGGAATATGAACCATCTTTATCTTTGCGGATAAGGATGATATTAGCAGAAGCAGATGCAAGTTAATGGGATTTATGAATAAATGAACTTCTAATGAGAGAAACACTATATGATAAGACTTATTTGCACCTCCTGTCTGTTCTATTTACTGCACACTGTCCTCGGCCTCCAGGTTAAAAAAGTGTGGTAGTTTCTCATCAGCAGTGATAATAATAACATCTCCTCGGCCTGTTTTTGGCCACGCACAACATAATAAAACAGCCATATTAAAATGCAATCTGTGCTTGGATCAGCACTTCTTTATAAAGCTGGTACATAATTCAGAATTGTGCGTCATCAATAAAAGTGATGCAGTATTCACACATGCATGCATACATCTGCTGCCTTCTCAGTAAGGGGGCTCTGAGGCCCTGTTCAGACCTGGGATCAACATGCGTTAGTGGACAGCTCTAAGTACAGGTGTGAACGCACTCAAGACGCATTGAGAACGGATCTTTCAGGACCGCCTACTCTACTGACGTCCCGCTGGGATCCGCGGAGTCTCACTGGGCTCCTCAGGTGAACAGACAGACAGGCAGACGCCAGCGCTCGAAACGGCCTCTGTGCTCTACTGTATCCTGTCTGTACAGCTGTATTTTATTAAAATATATCTTATCTATAGGCTACACATCTACAGACTATCAGACTAGGCATGCAAAGTGCATTATTATCACACTGTAGGAGATGTGTCGGTGTTTTTGATCCGCTGCTTTGCACGGAGCTGACACTTTACTTTATCTGCATATAGAGCGGGGAAGTGAGATCCGATCACAAGTGGTCACTCATGTGGAGACGAATTCTATTGCCAGGTGTGAATAGACCACTTAATACATAATTTTATTAAATGAATTCATGATATTTAAATTCTGATTGCAACAGACAAGCTACAAGATCTAATTTGCTGCTCGTGCTGGATGACGACAAGTTGAATGACCTTATAGGAAAAAAGCACAACCGGGAACAACTCCAGATAAACCAGGTTGTTTATAAAGCTGTTTAAAAAGCCCATTTTGAAGGTATAGATGAGATTTTTCCCCGCTGGAGCGTAACCGCTTCATCTGCATCGAGTACCGAACGCACATGTCTGAAATAGACGTCTGCGCATATGGTCAGTACAGATGGGTGCTATTACATATTCGGGGAATGTGAGACGTGGCCTGCTGAGAGGTGTTTGAATGTGTGTGTGGAGGGAGTTGAACGTACAGATTCAACAAAGTATTTTTCCACAGAGCGGCCTCCCTCCCTCCCTCCCTCCTTCTATTAAACACAACAGTGGGATTATTATTCCCCCTCTTTCTTTCTTTCTTTCATCCTCCTCCTCTGTTGTCTCGCTCCATCTCTCCTCTCATACATCAGACACACTTCTCAGCAGACAGCTCCTGCTGTTTACTTTTAATTTCTCTCTGTGAGTCCTAATTGCACGCTGTGTCTTTCCGGGGTCACTTCTAATCAGAATTATGATAAGTGCATCAGACTCTGCGGCCGCCGTCCGCCACCAAACTGCCTGAGGTGTTTTTTGTCGTGGACTCTGCTGTGTGTCAGTAGGGGGGGGGGGGGGGGGGGGGTCTCCATTTAGCTGACTTTGCTTTTTGAACATAAAATAGATTTCGCTTTCCAGCAATGAGCAGAATTCATTTGATTGATTGTTCATACTCCCCATCTACACCAGCTCTGTCTTCATGTCTTCTCCCTCTCATCTGTGAGCCCTTTGAGGTCACACCTGGCCTTCAGGACACAACTGTCTTCTCTCTCTCTCTTCCTTCATATCCTCCCAGCTGTCCTTTATACCTTCACATTTCCCCCTCTTCTCCACACTGTTTCCATTCTTGCACCTCTACTGCTCTTTCAACCTGTAGACTATTGCTTATCCGACACCTCAGAGCGTCACACCGAGCACTAAAAAAGCGTCTTGACTGTATACAGGTGTGAATGAACCAACTGGGATGCACCGGGACTGAATTCCTCCGGCCGCATTTGGAGGCGGCCGAGGATACGTGTGTCCACAAATGTAGACTGACTGGGGCTGCGGTCGAAAAGTCCTTTTTTTGCTTAGGAAGGTTCCTAACGGAGTGAAATGACCCGGAAGTATCTCAGTATCAGCCATGATAAGAGCTAAATGCTGAGGAAAGGTGCTTCAACGCTTCCTTTATTATCTCCTTTACCAAAGGAAAGGAGCTGTGGAATATCTCGTTCACACACCGCGGAAGCAGCCGGTCACTGAAGGAGTTATTTAAAAATGCATTGGGGGAAGCAGCGCCTTTTGTAGTCCATCTTCTGAACATTGTAGTTTCACCACAGCAGAATAACATCCACCGCCGTCGCATCATCATTACGTAGCCTATAGTGTAAGTGCAGTCAGATTGTCTTAACACCACGGTTGTCTTTTCCTAAGTCCTCATGAATTCTCCTTCACATCTTTCCTTGACCTCATGACGTTTCCATCGAGGTCAAGGAGACGTGGTTCGGAATAGACGTAATTTTTTTAACTTTTTGACCACAGCCCCGGTGTTAGTTCACACACGGCAGAAAGTTTTGGAGAAGCCAAAAATAGCAGCAAGCCGAGAGTCGACTTCTGGCTCGTTTTGATTTCGAACGCAGGTCCTGGTTCATAGGAATGTGCTGCATAATGAGCAGGGAAATTAAATCCAATCAGGTGGACACTCAAAAAAGCAGTTGAGACAGTCTGATGCCAGACGTAACAGACTGCAATCTGTCTCAGCTGAATCCAAAAATATTTGATACCTGCATCCGTGAAGTAGCACTCACTCCGCCAATCTACTGACATTTGTTCTCTCTCTGTATACGGAGCCAAAAATAATTTGGATGCATTTCAATGCAATAAAAATATTACAGGTAACGAAAATAATGAAAGTGAGCTGAAGAAAAGATTCTGCCGTGACCACTCGTATGGCTGCTGAAAGGAACGGAAGAAAATACTTGAATTTGTTACTTGTAAGATAAAAAAACTCATGTTAAATAAAGAATTTGAGAAAAACACGAACAGAATTATGGCAAAAGTAACATTGCCAGTCTAATTCTACATGAATAACACATTAACATGACCGTAGAGATAGTTTCTTTCATGAAAAGCAACACCAATGCATAGGGATGGGGAAGAAAAAAAAAAAATCGATACAGCATCGCAAGTCCAGTATCTATCTTCTATTATATAAACTATTAACCTCTTAACAATCCTACGGACGCTATTCTGTCTGTCAGAGGTTGTTGTCAAATATTTAATACTCTTATCAACATGGGAGTGGGCAAATATGCTGCTTTATGCAAATGTATGTATATATTTATTATTAAAAATCCACTAACAACACAAAACAATGACAGATATTGTCCAGAAACCCTCACAGGTACTGCATTTAACATAAAAGATATGCTCAAATCAAAACAACTAAAGCTCAACAGGCAACAACAGCTGTCCAAACTGCATGTGATTATCATAAAGTGGGCATGTCTGTAAAGGGGAGACTCGTGGGTACCCATAGAACCCATTTTCATTCACATATCTGGAGGTCAGAAGTCAAGGGACCCCTTTGAACATGGCCATGTCAGATTTTCCTAGCCAAAATTTAGCGTAAGTTTGGAGCGTTATTTAACCTCCTTCATCACAAGCTAGTATGACACGGTTGGTACCGATGGATTCATTAGGTTTTTCTAGTTTCACTCTTTCATTCTAGCTTTAAAACTGACCCCGCTACAACCTAAAAATTGCAAGTTGCGTTAATTTATTAAAGAAATTAGTGGTGTTAAAACGAATTTGAGTGACAGCCCGATAGAAAACCTAATGAATCAATTGGTTCCAATTAATGTTAGCTTGTCAGGAAGAACTTAAAATAGCACTCCAAAGCTAAATTTTAGCGAGGGAAAACTTTCATGGACATTTTCAAAGGGGTCCCTTGACCTCTGACCTCCAGATATGTCAATGAATAAAACAGATGCAGTTTGAAAAAGGTAATAAATCACAATATATATCGGTATTATTTGTTTTAAAAAGAGTCTAAAACCAGATCTTAAATTATTGGGTTGTACATATACTGTATAACTGTGGTAAGTCAATCATACATAAAACAATGTGCTCTTTCATACTAACACGCTGCAGAAAGTCTACCGGGCTCTCTTTGTTTAATATTTTGATCGCTACGTGTAGCTCGAAGCACAACCAGCTGCTGCTGTTTAAAACTCATCCAGAGGATGTGAAATATGTACAAGACCTCACAGGAGACCTTCCACTCCTGCAGCCAGATCGTATGCACACGGTGAGCTACCGTTCTGTCATATTAAAGGAGAACACCTTGCATTAAAAACTGATTGGAGAGAGAAGAGTGCAGGATGAAATAAAGCAAGGTAATAAACATAACGTCAGGTACTAGAGTGATGCTCCTTGTCGCTGCCACAGATGAATCAAAAATACCTCGGCATCTCTTCTCTCTTATCTTTCCATCAGCTGTCCACGTCTCATTACTAAATTGATTCTCCGTGTCCTTGAGGCGCGGGAGGTGGTGTCGCTCTGTCATCTCAGACGGTTTATGTGCAAAGAGACCTAAGGGGTGGGGGGGGGTGGGGGGTGTACTCAGTACATACAGAGCTATTCTATAGACTCCCTCCCTCCCTCTTTCTGCCTTTTAAAGCATCACAGCGTGGTGGACGGGATGGTGGGGGGGGCGACAAGATCAGGAGGAAAGTAGGATGAAGAGAATTAGCTTTAAAAAGGAGCTCATGTGACGACCCCATTCACGAGAACATGCAGTACTGAGGGACGTTCACCACTCTGTTGTGTTTTCTCTGCCTGGAGGTTAAAGCTGAAGCCGTTGTTTTCGCTGAGCGGGGCTACAAGGTCAACGTGAGAGAAAGACGGGGGAAGAATGTACACGACATACAGCAGAGAACAGCCATGAGTTTATGGCAACGTTTAACAGCTAGACAGGATATTCATTCCTCATTTTGCCTAGTCAAAACTCTAATTCAAGATATCCCCAGCTGTATTTTGACTAGGCAAAACTCTAATTTTAGATTTCTGTAATTACATTTTGACTAGTACGATTCAAACTACTTTTTCCATTCACGTGTTTGGGTGATACGCCCCAGTCTAGGGGTGCGGAGGGGCAACATAAAGACATTGAGAAACGGAGATCGAATGAAGTGCAACAATGAACATTTTAGTGTTGCACACAATGATCAAACAACTATATACAAAATGCAAAAGTGAAGCGTGGGCTCAAACAAAACAACCTAATTTACAAACCGAACTCTGACTAATCCCTAAAAAAAAAGCAAACAAAAATACATACATGGGCTAAGCCTAACTCCCTAATTTAACAAAAACAGGAGAAAACGGATTAAATAAACTGGCGGTTCACCCCTACTGCTTCCAGGTATTAAAGTCTGGTATATTTACAAAGATAATATGTGCAATTAATGCTAAAGCTACCGATGTCTATACAAAACTATGTACCAAGAAATTGCTATGGCTAACAAGAGAGTCATTACGGATATCCGTAATTCAGTGGCGGATATCCGTAATTCAAATCGCAACTGAATTATGACTAGTCGTAATTCCAGTTCAAGATATCTTTAATTCCTCCTCAGTTGTAGATATCTACACTGTCCTTTTTTAGATATCTAAAATTAAATTATGACTAGTCAGAATGACGTTATAGATATCTCTAGTTGAAGTTATAGATAGTCAAAATGTAATTATAGATATCTAGAATTAGAGTTGTGACTAGGTGAAATGACGTTGCAGATATCTATGGGTTTATAAAGTGTGTCTGGAGACAATAAATCTACAACACGCTGTTCATTTCTACCACAACTCTCTAGTGAACAAAGCTCTCGTTGGCCACAGATTCCTTGATGATGAGCTCTTTCTATTTCTCTACAGCCAGCTGCACATAGAGACCGATGTTATGTGTCCAGCTCGGAGGACTAAAGGCTCGTTGTGATTAAAATGAGGTCGTAGCTCGTTGTCTACCTCACTACGGTTAGAAAGAGCCCTCGTTGGTGTTTTAACTACTTATGAGTTATTGATCCGGGGAAGTTTGAATCTGTGAATATCTTTCACACTTTATACCGAACTATCTGAGTTAGCAAAAGCTTCTGCTGAACACTGTTCAGATGCTTTGTTGGGCCCAATGGGAAGCCTTGATGAGCAACGTCATGCACAACAACTCTGACTAGTCATAATGAGGTTTGAGATATCTGTAACTGTTATTTAGGATAATCAGAACTGAACTACAGAGATCTCTAACTGTCGTTTTGACCTTATAGATATCTGGAATAAGAACTCTGACTAGTCACAATGTAATTGCAGATATCTCTAATGTTAATTCTTGATAGTTGCGCTTAGCTATTAAATGTTAAAACAGCTCGCCACATGAGTTACAAGGTTTCCCCTCCCAGAGATAATACGACTCATTTACATGACTCATTGAATAATTAACATGTTTCCCTTTTTTCATGTTTCTAAAACTGACAATAAATCAATACTGCGCCATTTCACACAGCTTAAAGTTATTAGGATACTCTGGTGGATTTCAGCCTTGATGTTTTTTCTCTCTCTCTCTCTGCAGATGGCGAATGGATCTATTGATGTTGACCCAGTGGGCTGCCGCTGGATGAATTATGTAACAGCCTCGGCGGGTTATGAAGGCGACTGTGCAGGAGAAAAAGTACTCACGCCGCCGTCGTGACAACTGATAACATAACCTCCATATTTACATATACATGCACCATGTAAATCCTCTGTGTGTGTGTGTGTGTGTATGTGTGTGTGTGTGTGTGTGTGTGTGTGTGTGTGTGTGTGTGTGTGTGTGCGCACGCTGCGCAGCTCGCCGCAGGTCACCGACGCGTGATGTTTAATGGGCAGCCACAGCTGACGGAGAGCTCCAGAGCAAAGAGAAACTACAATCCGTCATTCCCTGATAACGCCGTAAAATGTTGCCGTGAAGACTCAGCCACTCATGAAATTTAGTTAATGAGATGTTATAGCGGGCTGGTCGTTTTCATGTGTCAGTGGCAGAATAACTGAGGAGGTACCATCTCACTGGAAGGTTACAGGAAAGATCAGCTGTTTGGTAGATTCAATATTCAGCATGAATACTGAATGTAAACTATAGGACACAGACGCACACTGACTACCTTCTGCTGTCTAACCCTCTGAGATCCACAATAGACCCGTTTTAGTCTTTTTTTAGGGGGGTCCAGGGGGTCTTTAGGGGGAGATAGCAGGTCAACAGTAGATGTCACATAGAAGTGGTGTACATCATCTGAGAGCTGAGAACCTGAAGATTAATTTGAGACATCAAGACCTTGAGGAACACCATAGAAAAAGACATGCTGTGATTTGGGATCAAAAAAACTTTTTGACATTTTGGAGATTTCTGCAAGAATTCATTTTTCGTCGATTGGATGGCGTGCACTTCTGTTGTGTAAACTGCTCAGAAACCCCCTTATTGTCAATCTAGGAAAGCCATCCATCCTCTGAATGCTCTAGGTCTCTAGTTTGATCCATCCATCCTCTGAATGCTCTAGGTCTCTAGTTTGATCCATCCATCCTCTGAATGCTCTAGGTCTCTAGTTTGATCCATTCATCCTCTGAATGCTCTAGGTCTCTAGTTTGTGGCTGTAAAGTTTCATGAGGCTGTGATTATCCTAGAGGTCACCACAGGTCATTTTACACGGTGAGGTCAAGTTTAAAAAAAAATGGTCTCACTACAATGAAATGTCTCCTATGGGGACTAACATCATCACACATGAATACAGTTGGGCTCATTGGATCCACAAGAGTCTCAGCTTTACAGTGATACCCAATTTATGTAATTCAAGACTGTTTAGGGACCCCAGTATGCAAAGATATTCAAACACACCATTTTAGAATAGGAGACAATAACACATTTATACTGCATGAAAAAAACTGCATGTGATTATCATAAAGTGGGCATGTCTGTAAAGGGGAGACTCGTGGGTACCCATAGAACCCATTTTCATTCACATATCTTGAGGTCAGAGGTCAAGGGACCCCTTTGAAAATGGCCATGCCAGTTTTTCCTCGCTAAAATTTAGCCCAACTTTGGAGCGTTATTTAGCCTCCTTCCCAACAAGCTAGCATAACATGGTTGGTAGCAATGGATTCCTCAGGTTTTCTAATTTCATATGATATCTGTAGCTTCAGCCTTAGATCTGTACTAGAGCCTCTGAAAGAGAGTCTCAGGGGGTTAATGTAGTATTGTAGTAATGCAATTTCTATGAAAGGTTCTGGAGAAAAATTATGTAATTTTTTTGGCAGTGGGGACTGATTATCACCTTT
>CAKAOJ020000487.1:67500-202500 GCA_916701645.2 Sebastolobus alascanus
CTCCTCCAGTATTGACATTTCCTCCATTAAGTTTGATGAAATGCAACAACCCTCCGCATTAGTTTCCCTCCTGTCTCCTGCCCCGTTTGGAGGCTATATCCAGTATCCTATTATGTAACAGGATTCCCGAGTATTAGTGCGAGGTTACCCACTTTTTTGACATTTACATAAACACTCCCCATGCCTATAGGCTATATGCCCCCAGATGAACAAGAAATACAGCTTGATCTCAGATCAGTGGGCTCTGTGTTGATTATTCCTGCAATCGCTGCACATTTTCTCCCATGTGACTGTGAAATTCGGGCTTTGGTCTGAGTGCTGTGTGACATTCAACTTGTGATATTTGAGCAGTCAAAACATGCACTCCAGACAGACGGTTAATTATTAAAGGACATGCACTCGCCTTTTAAAGTCTGCACTGTAGTGGCCAAAAGGGGCTGAACTGATCTGTCACGTGTATATATTTAATCTTGCTAAAAGTGAATTTATGTAAACATTTTGACATGGATGATTAAGAAGTATTTTTTCTCCTCTACCAGGAAAACATCATCACACCCTGTGGAAGGACATCACTTCACTACAAAACCAGCACTTTTTGCTTTTACGTTTCATCCAAACACTGGTTGCTTTCGCCATCCTGCCTGGAGAGCATCTGCGTTGCCAACCACGGATAAACAAAGCAGACCCGGTGGACGCATTCAAGGTCAGACACAGCTAATCTTCACGCGCCTGGTAAACGTCGGCAGTTAGCTATGCAGCTTGAAATCCAAGTAGCTCTCAACTTCATCATCTCGTACCTGTACAACAAGCTGCCGAGGCGGCGGGTTAACATTTTCGGCGAGGAGCTGGAGAGGCAGCTGAAGCAGAAGTACGAGGGACACTGGTACCCGGAAAAGCCATACAAGGGCTCAGGATTCAGGTGCATCCACGTGGGGGAGAAGGTGGACCCGGTGGTGGAGAAGGCAGCCAAAGAGAGCGGGCTGGACATCGAGGACGTCCGCAACAACCTGCCCCAGGACCTCAGCGTGTGGATCGACCCCTTCGAGGTGTCCTATCAGATCGGGGAGAAGGGGCCCGTCAAAGTGTTGTACGTCGACGACAGCAACGAGAGCGGAGCTAGCACTGGGGGGCTCGATCTGGACAAGGAGATCAAGAACAGTTTCAACCCCGACGCGCAGGTCTTCATGCCCATCAACGAGCCCGTGAGCGGAGCCTCCCCGGGCTCCACCTCGCCCTCTCCTCCTTTCGGCCACTCGGCGGCGGTCAGCCCGACCTTCATGCCCCGCTCCACGCAGCCTTTAACCTTCACGACAGCCACCTTCGCCGCCACCAAGTTTGGCTCCACTAAGATGAAGAGCAGCGGACGCAACAACAACAACAACGGCGGCGGTGGCGGCGGCGGCGGCGGCGGCGGCGGCGGCGGCACCAGCACTGGGAGCAAGGTGGCGCGTACCTCTCCCACCAACCTGGGCCTGAATGTGAACAGTCTCCTGAAACAGAAAGCCATCTCCACCTCCATGCACTCTCTGTACGGGTTGGGCCTCGGGGTGCAGCAGCAGCAGCAGCAGCACCAGAAGCCCTCGGCCCTGTCCCCCAATGCCAAGGAGTTTGTGTTCCCCAGCCTTCAGGGCCCGGGCAGCCAGAGCGCTCTCTTCCCCGGGGACAGCTCGCTCAGCCTCAGCCCGCTGCAGTACAGCAATGCCTTCGACGTGTTTGCGGCCTACGGTGGCCTTAACGACAAGTCCCTTATGGATGGCTTGAATTTCAGCTTGAACAACATGCAGTATTCTAACCAGCAATTCCAGCCAGTTATGGCCAACTAGTACACGTAAAAAAGGTACTACTTAAGCTACTACTCCACACAGAAACGACCAGAGATAATGTGATAGGGGGGAAACAAACACAAAATGCACATTTTTGGAAAAAAAAAATACAAAAAAAGTGTAAACAAGAACAGAATGTCATGGATAAAAGGAAAAAAAGTGACTTGTCAGCTGTAAGATCTACGTTACGAGTCTAAGAGCATGAGCCCGAGGGTGAATTACGTTGCCCCCTTGAGTTATACCTTTAGTACAAGATGTCCAAGCTTGGTTACCTAAACTTCAACATGCATCATTGTTATTTTCTTTTGCCAACCAAGCACAAAATATTTTTTTTATGTGACTGTTTTAAAATATATATAAAAAAAGACAAAAAAAAACAAAACACCACCACAAGTCATGGCCTCTTTCAGTATTTAAACATAACTGGACACCGCCAATTTTTTTCAAGAAATTGGCATAAATAAGTGGGATTTCCTGGTCTTTTTTCTAATTGTATAATTTAATTTAGTACAGAGTTTGTAAAATATCAGAGTATCTATTGTTTCTACGACATGGTATTGCATTTATATCTTTTTACTACTCCAGTGATCTGTGATGGCTGCAGCAACTTTATGTTTTCTTTTTTTATTGAAATTATAAAATGAATCCATCTTTAAAAAAAAAAAAAAAAAAAAAAAAAAAACATTGACTATTCTAAAGATTGTGTACAGAATATTCCGTAGTGGTGGGATTTAAGAATATTTGCTTTTTTGAAAAACATAAGAGTTGTATTTTCTGTTAAGAGTTTAAAAGATTTTTGCTATATTATGGACAAAATGTAATCGTATATTAATTTTGTACCTACATTGTGCAATACTTGATAAAAACAAACGGTATAACAAAGTATTTGGAGTCAGTGTCTTACATGTTAAGAGGGACTGATAGTTTATTAAGTTTGTATTAAAAAGCTTGAAAATAAGTACGCTTGTTCAGTTTGTCATTTTGTGGTTGAGCTGGTTGATGCAGGTTTTAAAGGAGGTTATGTAGAGCATATAACATGTCGGGGCAGATCCACTAATATGTCCTCAGGTCAGAAGAATCAGGTTTTTCTTAAATACGCCCATTGAAGTTCAACTGTTTGGTACTATGGTATGTCCTCAACAAACCGTCACTCACAATAAGTCAAAATGATGCTACATTAGATGATATATCAAACACATTTCATATCCTCTGCAGTACAACCATTTGTTCACACCATGCAGGCTGCGTTGGCCAACAGTTGCCCTTGGGCCAAGTGTCATTACACATATGGATACCGGGAGTGTGAGCGTGTCCAGCCTGATAACCTCCTGAACTAAAGCAAGGCCTCATATGTATGACGAGGCTGTTGGCTAACAAATCTCAGAGGCATAAACTACACGGCAGACGGGCGGAAACCTCGTACTACAGGTAGAATACAGATCTGATACTGTACCTATGAGATGCCATCATGTTCAGTGGGGCGTGGGAGGAAAGAAAATAGTTTTTAGTAACTGTCTCTGAATCATGAGTCCATCAAGACTGTGTGGGTGACAAGTTAGGAAGACAGCAAAGCATCTGCTAAAATGCTTTTATGCATTCAAATGGAGTCGTGTTTACCGTGTCGTATTCATAACCTCGGAAGTGGAAAGTTTCTGAAAGCTCCGAGTTCACGAGTTGCGACGTGTTTGTTGACGTTGTCAGAAATGGCGGAGGTCATGGAAGTTCATTTTTCGGTGCATAATAAGTCAGTATATTGTAATTTTAGTCGTTTTTCTTCGTAATTTTATAATATGTCTGAGGAAAATGTTGATATTCCCAACAGCTTCATCTTCCTCCTCTGTTCCTGCATTATGTTACCCACTTGCTAGCTTGCTAAATCATTAGCCTCTGTGGCTTCTAGACGCAGATAGTTACGTTAATATTCCCGTTGCTTAGCAGCGGTGTTCTCACGCCAAGCACATCGTGTAAACGACTTCCCGTGTTGTAAACACGAGTTTCATTTGAAGGCACCATGAATCCCTCCCAGCTGCACTATCCCTCTGCACTCTCACCTCCTTATAGATCCAAAAGTCCTCCTCCAGGGAGTCACTTATTAACTTTAATAATAAAAAAAAAAAATGCATCATGCAATGCTGGAAAACAGCACTAAAAACCTGTTCAGGAGACTGAAGCTGGTCAGTTACATTTCACCCAGTGTCCTCAAGGATGTGGCCTGCTAATGGGTAACTGGCAGCACTTTTTATGCAATGAGATCCAAGCATGTAGAGAGTATTGTGATATACATACAGTACAGGGGCTGGAAGTACAACGTCTAGACTGAAATCAGATTATCAGATATTAACCTTTACGAAATTGCTTATACAGATGTGTTTTTCCAACATGTAAACATATAAAGTACATTTTTTTTGCTGCTTACATTGTTTGAGGGTTGAGGATCCAGGTCAAATTGTTAATGCTGAAGGTAAATCGTAGCATGATTTGGCTTTGCCCTGTTTAGGTTGAGACCTCAGTGGTTGATGCTGTTGCTCGTGATGAGAGCTTGTTGGATTGTATCACGCCAGCGCTGGCTGACTAAAATCACCCTGAACCCTGCTGACATATCATGGTTCCTCTGAGGCCGGCTCATCATCGCTTGTCAGCCTGCGTGTCCCCTTATACACTTGGGGCTTGATAGGCTGTGTAAAGTTCAACCTGTGTGTGTGTGTGTGTGTGTGTGTGTGTGTATCTCAGTTGCTGATACTGTGCACACTCGGGTGGGAGAGCGTGTTTGCTTATCTTGGGTCTGCGACACTGTGTTTGTGTACATGTATGATCACAGCGGGTGTGGAACAGGTCGTTCTGATGGATTATTATTACTTTGTGCACACTCCCTTCTTTCTTTCTATTTGTTGATGGTCATCTGTGCATCACAACTCTGGACTGTGACCCCTCCAAGCTAGCTTGAAAAAGAGGAGCCATAGACGTCACCTCTCTACACAGAATCAATAGCACACACAAAGGTTGAGACAAGTGATGTAAATGAAAGGGAGCATGCACTATAACCTCCAGCCATCATGAAAGAGCAACACTTTCACTAGATCAGTTGTTGTCCTCTACTCATTTAAAGCAGCAGTGGGTAGAAAGGGAGCAAATGGAGATTTAAAAAAGTTATTTTTATAAAACGGTCACTATATCCTGACAGTAGTGCATGAGACAGGTAATCTGAAAACCTGTACCTCGGTGTCCTCCGGTGTCTTCCAGTGTCCTCCAAATGGCATCTGCAAGATTTCACAGGAGGAAACAACCAATCAGAGCCAAGCTGGAGCCTTGCCGTCTCTGAGCAGCTGTCAATCACTCGCAAACTCCGATCAAACGGTCAAACTAGGCAGCGCTGATCAAATATGAATCAATATTCTGTTACTGTAATGCCTATTTCTCTCCTCACATGTTCTCAGAAACATCTTGTAGTGTACTGTTTAACTGTAAAATGAGAAAGGTTGTGACCCCGGCAGCCATGTTGAGATCAAGTTGAGGAAATACCAAGCACCGCCCACCAGCCGGAGCACAGCCAATAGGAACGCTCTCTCTGAAATGACCTGTGATTGGTCAAAGCTAGATTTTTTAAAGTCTGACAACAGAGCCATGAGGAGGTGCAGAAGTCTAGTTTTCTCTCAGAACGCTTGAATTACAATATGCTGAAAGGTTATTATGGAATTTTTGCCCAATGATGCCAAAAATATTCTGCCTACTGCCTCTTTAAATTATCATACTACATGGTATGTTACTGAGATTTATATCAACCTGAAATTAAAGTAAAACTGTATTTCTGCAAATACAACAAAGCTTTCATGGTTGGGGAGGTTATGTCTGGAATATAGCCTGAATCGTGAGTATTTCATCATAATAATGTAACCTGATTACATTTGATCACATACTAAATATGAGGTTTCTGTTGAAACAGGTGCAGGGTCTTTCACACTTTATTATAGCATGCACAAATGTTGGTAAGGTTGCAAGTAGCAAATAAGAATTAGAATACATTTGTGCTGCATGTCTGATATACTAATTTCACTTCCCAATCCTGTCTATATCCCCAGGTGTGACTGAAGGACAGGGCGGGGAAGGAGGGAGGTACAGACAAAAGAGAAAGTGTGAACGCCATAAAAGATATGGTACTAAGAATACCAGCGAGAAGAAAATCCGAGTAAGACCAGGCGTGGGATCAGAATAGCACAGAGAAAACAAAGAGAGACTGATGACAAGAAGAGGGAATGGGAAAGGCGTGGAGCAAATGTGACTGGAAGAGAGAGAAAAGAGTGAGAGTGAAACATTGCCAGCGCCGCTATTGATGCTAATCCGGTGCCAAGCGGCCCCCCAGACCCCCCTCCGCCTGTCATATAAACAGGTGGAGCTCAGCTCCGCTTGTGGGCCCGGCCAGCCGACGAGGCCTTATGGTAATGTCACCCTCCTCAGCAGAAAAACAGCTAATGGCTTTTCAGTCCCTTGCCTTATAGTCCAACCCCTCACCCCATCTATTTCTGGAAACACGCTGGAGCTGATTGAGCAATGATAAGCTTGAGGGAACTGCGCTTTCCTCTGAACACGACTTCACCACGGCTTATCTGTATCTCACAGTATAGCATAGAAGAATCGGTTTGTTTTTGTTGCTTTGTTTTTCTTAAAAAAAAAAAAAAAGGTGAAAACTTTCTGTACAAGAAATGACTTCCACATCTTGCTCACATTAACGAGAAAGATAGCATGTGTTGGCTGGTCTCACTGTTTCATGGGTTACTGACACAGTTGCTTTAAACGGTTGCTCACACACCCATTAGGAACACACGAGCTGTTGCTGGTAGGCAGACAGGAAACACTTTACATTCACTCAAATATACTCTGTACTAATACAGCCTGCAGATGACAAGCAGATCAAGGTTTGTGTTTTTAGGAAGAGTGATTGTTTCACAGCATCTTTTAGATGCATGCAGCGTTTTGTGTCTTGACAGATGATTGCGTGCCTGGTCTATCTTCTCATACATACTTTACTACGTTCCTGTGTACACACTGATGCATGGTGGGAGTTGTCCAGTTTGCTTTGCACACTTTAGATATCCCCAGCAGACACTTACACAGACCCAGCCCTTTAAAGTGCGGCTGCTCTTATCTGCAGAAGGATACCAAAAACAAACACGCAGTCGTCCCTCGGCCTCCCCTCCCTCACCACGCCTCTCTCCGTGGTGGTGACGTATTTTTGGTTTCCAGCGCAGTCTTATCGCGGCCCTCCCGTATCTGCCCACTGGGTACCCACGATGCTTTGCAGCTACAGGGTGGGGGAGAGAAAACTAACCATCAAAGTAGCATAACGCGAATCAACTGTGGCTCAACTGATGTTTATGGTATATTTAGCTCCACGTGTTCTGCCTTATCTGACCTGTTTTGTTTGCATTTAGTCATGATCACATCTCTTTAGTGCTGCATGATTTGATAAGATAGTCAGTTCTGTTACAGCAAGTCTCAACATGTGCAACCTATAATGCTTTTGTGCCCTTTCCTTTAGTGTGTTATATAGTTTTTTTGTGCATGTAAAAGGTCTGCAAAGTTACAAAGCTCAAAGTCCACGCCAAAGAGAGTTTACTCTCCCCCACAGAAACACTGCTCCTGAACTGCCTGAAACGCCTCGCTTGAAGTCCTGCCTTTTCTTCCGTAACGTGGTGATGTCACCAAGTAACACATTTGCATAATACCTGCCTAGGCGCTGCAGCACAGCCGGTATGAGAAAAGTAACACGTTTTTTTGAAAATTAAATCATGTCAACATGTTCTAGTAGAAACCAAAAATACCAGTATGCACCTGAAAATGAGCCTAATAGGTCCCCTTTAAAAGCACTATCTGAATATGGCTCTTGTTTGAGGATCGCACCGCTATTTCTGGATATACATGTTTTAACATTGAGTCTAAAAAGATAACACTGTCTGTATCCCCCAGCTTGCCTCTGTAATTGCAAGGAATTTTGGCTACTCTCGGCAGAGTCTGAGCGAACATGAATCAGACTCAGCTTGTCAAGCGGAGATTAATCAGTGCTGTGCAATCTGCAGATCTGTGGCACGCACTGGTGCTGATGGTGGGGGAGTCGAGAGTAGGGGAAGGTACGGGGGGTGGACACCTGCTATACATCACTTCCTAGTTCCTAGTGTGTATATATATGTGTTCAAGTGAGACAGAGAAAGGACTCTATAGCAGCAAAAGGAATCTTTTGGTGTCTCCGAGAGGCTTCGTGCTCAAAAGAGGCTGATTTGTAGGCAGGAGAGGAGAGGAGGGCATGCTGGGAAACGCTGGAGAGGAGAATCATGCACGCACAAATGCATGTACCCAAACAGAATGATTGTGCACCTTCTGCACATGCTCTGAGTTGAGAGGAATACAACAAAACTGAAAGCAAGAAGGAAGAGAAGTCTTTCCATTTTGTGTTATGAAACTTTCTCTCCACAACCACTTAATCCGTATTATCTCTAACCGACACGTCACCACAAAGTCTCCTCTGTTGCTGAGAAAAAAAACAGCTGTTGCTTTCTAAACACCTTTTCAGTCTACTTAGAGTCGGTCTGGATTTACCTGACTTTGCTTTGAACACTTTCATGAATAATATTAACACATATTAAAAGAAAGAAACCCCGGTGACAACTGGCCACGCAGCTTCTCTGACTCGTAACTAAGTCATGAGACTTGAGCACACTTTGTTCTTTTACTTTCCGTAGCTGTCTGCGCAGGACTAAAATATTTTGTCAACACGGTTAATGTATTCTCAAGCTCTCAAAGGAAGCTCTTTTTTCCCCCCACCCCTCGTCTGTCTAAAAAGTGTGTGAGGACGGGATTGTTGGCAAGCACAGCTCACACTCATATGGATCAGTGGGACAGGAAGTGAAAACATGCAGAGATAAAGCCATCTCTGTGGCGTTTACTGGCAGTGGCGCAGGGCCGTAATCGTGAATGAACGCTACTATGGCAGTTTTGTGCCCCTTGAGAAGTGCTAGGATGAGGTTAACTCCAGAGAAAAAGAGAGTGTGTGTTTAAAGCTGCAAAAGAGAGAGCGAGGTATACACTTACACTCTTTCTAAACTTCTATTCCATGATAATTAGAGTGGCAAATGCCACACGTTACTGCAAATAATAACTCAAGAACGTAATGGCTTCTCTTCAGTTGTTTACAGAGTAGCTGAGAGTGCCGGGCCTCTCTTGTCCAAGTAAACCTATCTGGACATCACCGGGAAATATCTCCACAGCTGGAGCAGCCTCGACTGACTCAGGACTCTGGAATTTCAACCATCCTGCTAATAAGGATGCCTGAAACACTCACGTGCAGGCCTCAACACACTCTTTCCAGTTTCCCTTTCTCCTACATTACTAACTAACGGTGTTCCGTACACTTTTCGCCCTTCAGCGCCGCACCAGGAAGCATGTTTGTGTGCTCATTTTCCAGGGGGAACATCCATTAGACAGTGGCTGATGTCTTTTGGACCAACAGTTTTGGAGAAAAGTGTGGAAAAATAAACATCTCCGCCTGTGTACGGAACACCATTAAGCTTAATGGTGTTCCGTACGGAGCGCATCACATGATTTCAACGGCGATTAATGAAAATTTAAAATGTCAAAATATTCGATCGATATAATGAACGTTAACTTTATTGACCTGTTATCAAATAACACTGTTGTCCCCCACTATGGCGACAAGTGACAATTGTGGGATAATTGTAAATGAGAAGACTCACAAACTCAGCAATATCTATCTAAAGTTTGCTAACATTAGCCACCATAAGCTACTGGTCACACCAGACCAAGTAAGGCTGTAGCAGCAAAACCTTCCAGCATACCAAGCTGAGCAAAGATGCATTTTATAGATTGTGAATTCAACACTGTGTGTTATTTCCTGTTTCAACAGTTACAGCGTCTCACTTTAAGATGAGGAGAACTGCGTTTGACAAAAAGTCAGTTTAAGAGACGTGAATCCTCCTGCTGGAACGAGAATTATCGGTGCTGTTAACTATCCTGTTGGCGCGGGGTGTTCACCTCTATGCAAACAAAACAGTTTTAACATGCATTTACACGACAGTCATGCCGGTTGTTTGCATCGGTTAAGTACAAAAACGTGTTCCATTAACAGTTTAACCTCTGTGTACATACGTTTTCCTGAGAGTGTCACTTCCCAAGGCTCAGATGTTTGCTCTGCTTCTTAGCATGTTAACCTCAACCTCAGCTGATGAGCTCTTCAGTGTTTCCAACTGACACATCGTTGTCCCTTGATTTTGCTCTTTATGGATGATTAGCCACACTGTGTGCCAATTTTTTTTTTTGATAAATAACTTAATTTTGTGCTCAAAGTAAAAAAAATACATAGAAGGTTGTTGCTAAAATGGGAATATGACGTATGACTATAGTAGAAGCTGCAGGTCAAAGGTCATCCTCCAAGCTTGTGCAGACAATTTTCACCATGGTGTTTGTGTGTGCTGTGAACGGGTGAAATCAACGCAGTGAATTACTGTCTCCTCCTGCTGGAGATAAATTAACGGAAAGCAGCCGATACCGGAGGTTTGCTGACGACGGGAAGCACAACTTTCAGCTCAAGAGAAAACAAGAGAAAAGTCCCGTTAGAGAAATAAACGAATCTCAGTGCAGCCCGGTGCGGTGTCGGTGCTGGAGCTGAGGCGAGAGCAGCCGGTGCTGGTGGACGGTGCTCCTCCAAAAATGTCCCGAAACTGTATTTCAACTACTACTGTCTATCCGTCGGTTCCTCGGTGCAGCAGCAGCCAGACGGCTGCCTCACCAGGAGGAGACAGTGAAGAAGAGAGAGAGAGAGAGAGAGAGAGAGAGAGAGAGAGAGAGAGAGAGAGAGAGAGAGAGAGAGAGAGAGAGAGAGAGAGAGAGAGAGAGAGAGAGAGAGAGAGAGAGAGAGAGAGAGAGAGAGAGAGAGAGAGAGAGAGAGAGAGAGAGAGAGAGAGAGAGAGAGAGAGAGAGAGAGAGAGAGAGAGAGAGAGAGAGAGAGAGAGAGAGAGAGAGAGAGAGAGAGAGAGAGAGAGAGAGAGAGAGAGAGTCGGCGTGTTGAGATAATTCTTGTCTCATTGTGTGGTCTGATAAACAGTAAATTCATCTAAACCGGGTTGAAAAACGATGCAATCTGGTTGCCATGGTGATGGACTACGTCTGACTATTAACCACACCCCCATTCTCTGTTTCAGAAAGAACGTTAACCAAAATACAGGAAGTAAAATGGGCTGGAAGGGGGAGGCTTTAAGAGACCTTGATCTGCATGCGAGGTGAAAAAATATATCTGCTTTATAGGTTGAGTCAGAACAAAAAAACAATGTACTCAGCCTCCCCCAATGTCCTCACAGAGGTATGGCCCAGTTAGTGCAATGATCTGGGGAATGTACCACACACCTGTCAACCCACAGCGCTGCACAGAGAGGCTCTAATGAAGCCAGACTTGGTGGTTATGATAGAAATTCCTGCATCTAACCCTCTCTCTATTTTGGGTGCGTCGACCATTACCAGGAAAGTAGATTTATATCTGTTATTGGTGGATCATAAAATCATTTTTAAAGTGACTTTCCAAGAGGTTATTTATCATTTTAGAATCCTCACAGGAATCAGTTTGCAATCCTGTTATACTGCTTTACAGCCACAATAATAATATTATTTCTCACGTCCTGGGATTACTGTTCAAGATGAAATGTAATGCATTTCCAATTAGCAAGTCTGCGGTGTTAAAGCAAAAATCGGAGGGGGGGGACTGAAAAGATAACAACGTTGTAAACACATTAAAACATTACAATTAAAAGAAGAAAGTTTCTGTAATTGCTTTGAATGTATCGCTACAGTATTTGTATTTTCTGCTTGTCTCCCCCAGACCTCTAATCAGCTCCCTAACAACACCAAATTAATTGCATTGTTGTGTGCAAGCTTATGAAACTAACACAAACTGCCAGGTGTTGTCCTGGGCTGTTTATGTCATTTGCCACAAGCAAAAACACTGTATGACACAAATAAATAGAGAGAGGGAGTCGGAGGCTGTTAGCTCGCTGTGGAATCCAGTTTGGGCCGAGGATGCATCTGAAATAATGGCTGAATTAATCACTGTGTGTGGGTGACACAAATTCCAATGCTCTTGGCAATAAACACTGACACACATAACAAGAGATCTGGAGCTCTGGAAGAAGTCGCTTCTCACCTCGTCACGAACTTAAAATACCATTAAAACACACGTTACATTATGTTAATGAGTGTCTGATGCAGCGTGGTGTGTTACCATGCTATAGTCCCATATATATCTACTGTGTGTTGCACTCGGTCACGGCATTTGTGCTGCAGGGTCTTTTCTCCCCCCCCCACACACACACACACATCACCACTTTCACCAATCATTATGATGCGATTAACATAATACTGCTGCACTGTGACAAAAAGGGGCTCAGTGACACATTACATTACAGAACAGTTGTTGATTATGATGCATAATACAACTACAAAGCCATGTCCTAATACTGTGTGATTTGAGAGGAGAAACGTGTGGATGTGTGGTTCGTTTGTTTGTTGTCACGTGGTTCGGTATTATATAGATTACCCCCAATGTGCCTGAGGTGCCTTATGCATTTTATTATAAGGTGCTAATTTAGCTATGGATTCATAAAGATTATTGCCTGTATTTCCCATTTGAAGCATATTAAGGCATTACAACATGCACAGCATATTATGTTTTGAGATTTTTTTCACTGTTTTATATCAATTTATTTAATTTTATTTTTACCTTTTCCCCTCTGGCATGTAATGAGCTGTGAAATAGAGGGCATTTATTTGACTTTGTATGACTGCTTCATATCTGCATATCTCCAGTAGCATTAACATAACACCGTTACATTTTACTGTGTTGTGGAAACACACAGGATGGAGATAAAACATTGTATGAAATAGTTTACTATAAAGCCTATATAGGTTCACCCAGCTAAAACTAATGCAGTCAACACAAAAGTCTTAAAATACATTTATTTATGGAGATTATAATGGCAACTGAGTGTAGATTGTATACTGTATGATCATGTGTCTGTTTGCATTTTTTCTCTTTATCAGTATTTCTTATGTAGTAATTGTACTGTATAGTTTCCCCTTAAGTTAAAGGAATAGTTCTACATTTTAGGAAATATGCTTTTGCTTTATTGCTGACAAGATCGGTCATGTCTGTATTATAAATATGAAACTACAGCCAGTGGCCAGATAGTGAGGTTTAGCTAAAACTTAACGATAATTAGAGAGCTTTAGAGGTGCTGGTAGGTGGATGTTGTTACCTTTGGACAGAGCCTGGCTAGCTGTTTCCAGTCTATAAGCTAACCGGCTGCTGGCAGTATACTTTCATATTTACTGTACAGACATTAAAGCCGTGTTTCCATCGCATGGTACGGCTCTGCTCGACTCAATTCGACTCGTTTTTGGCGCCAGGTCCTTTTCTCTACGCCGTGTTTCCACTGCAGATAGTCCCCGATAGTGTAGGCGGGATTCTCAGCTGATCGCTTTGATGAAACTGCCGTGACATCATCTTCTATGGGACTTAATGAATCATTTCAACAGCTATTCGCACTATCTCCGCCATTTTTTTTTTTTAAATCTGGGTCGAGTGAATTAAAGTTTGCGGTCAATTTTGACGGTAGCTTGGCTATTTAAAAACGGCGGGTGTGTGCAGGATGTCCTGTGTTGCGCTAGTGGCCGATTCTCTCTGACCAATCAGTGCTCTGCAGTGTTTTAACTCCACCTTCTGGTATCGGCTCAGCTTGCTCGGAACCTCGACCGAGGTGGTGCCAAGAATGGAGCGGTTCTATCGGTGCCGTCCACAAGTTTTGGTAACGGAAACGCGAAAATAATCGTTTACATGCATGGACTAAAGCGGACTGGACTGCTCGCTTGAAACATGCTATGAGTCTCCACAAGAAAGCAAATAATATTTTCCAAAATATCAAACTATTGCTTTAAATTTTTGTGTTTGCAACAATAACATCAAGTATTGTTTACACAGATGGACTACACTGTTCCTCCCTCTCAGGTTAAGGTGGCTTGATCAGATTGGTTAGAATGTAAATCTGCTCCTAATTAGCACATTCAGTAGATTAGCAGACAACACTGTATTTATGTTTGTTTGTTTTGTACACGCAACACAGGTGGACTAAATGATGTCACTCCTCTCCCACACAGAACAAATATGCTTAAGGCTACTCCTCGTGTGTAGGCCGACCGCGTGGGAGGTGCTGATGGGTTCTCGGTGGGCGGCGTTGCATAAGAACGTCAGTGCTGAAGCAAGGTTAGATAGAGAATTAAGAGAAGGGGGGGGCTTCTATCACTTGATGTCTCTCTCTCCCTCTCTCTCTCTCTCTCTCTCTCTCTCTCTGTCTCATACAGTATAGCACAAACACGTGGACTTAGCCCAGCACACAGTGGTGTCTGAGTCAACTGCGTGGACTGCGATTTGTAGGAAAAAAAGCCCACTGAGCAGCCGCGGCGTGTAAACAAGAGACTACACCAGACCAACGCTGAAGATCAGATAGAGAGAGGCAGACACAGCAACAAAGACAATGAAACAATAAAAAGATTCCCCCTCTCAAAAGGTGAAAAACGTCCTTAAATCCACACCCAGCTCAAGTTAAAAAGACTGTTTGGGGTTCATTAACATAACAGCAGATTATCCCAACACACTTATTGGCTGATCGTACTGCTGATCCCAATCTCCTCTCTACCTTATCGTATGACCTTTAATATCTACCAGTAAACAAACAAATGACTTACCATTTTTTCCCCAGTTGAAAGACTTCATAAAGTTTGCGATGAGCTCAATCAATCAATCAAATTTTATTTATATATCACCTTTCAAACAAGTTAAATGCAAATCAAAGTGCTGGACAGACGATTGACAAAAATGTAGAGTGTTAAAAATGGATTTAGAGACTAATGCTCACCAAAACAACCAATATAAAATGTCATTGAATAAGAAAGCAATAAAAGATGGGTATTTAAGATAATAAAAGATAAATAAAATACAAGGAAATAAAAGTAACAATAAAAAATAACTAAATAAAAATTATTAAACTATACAAAATAAGCAGATTGTATTAAAATAATGAAATTTAAAAAAAAATAGAAATAGAATAAAAGAGATAATAATGATCAGCAATAAAATGTTGATTAAACAAAATAGAGTAAAATAAATAATGATGATGATAAATAAAATAAGTATTAAAAATAAAAACCATAAAATTATAAAATTATAAACACTACATAAAAGCCAGACTAAATAGATGGGTTTTTAGTTTACGTTTAACGAGTTGAGAAGCACCGACTTCATCCTTCAACTGTGTTTAAATAACATCTGATTGTAAAATCCACCCAGAGACTAGATTATTTTAGATTTGATCAACTTCTCCAATACAGCAACAAGTTTACATTAAGATATATGTTGTACCCATAGACGGTGGATAAAAAAAAAACGTAGTCACTGTGACATCATCCTTTGGTTTGTGGACTTGTAGCCTTGAGTTCGGCATTTTGGCCGTCGCCATCTTGTTGTTTTGCAACCAGAAGTGACACGAGAGGATGGAGCTAAATACTGAACGCTGAACAAGACATTTTCAGTTCATGAACTGAAAACACACTGTGAAAGGGTTAAAGTTGTAAGACGAAAACACGGACAACTACCAGACCGGTAGCGACCTGTCAATCACAAGGTAGCCCCGCCCTAAAGCATCCCCTGCTTTATGGTCTATTTGACTCTAAATGGGAACATAATTCACTAAATGAACATCATGCTGTATTGAAGAAGACTTGAAACTAGCGATTGAGACCATAAACTCATGTTTACAATGTTTACTGAGGTAATAAATCAAGAGAGAAGTAGGCTCATTTTCTCATAGACTTCTATACAATCAGCCTTCTTTTAACAACCAGAGGAGTCGCCCCCTGCTGACTGTTAGAGAGAATGCAGGTTTAAGGCACTTCAGCATTGGCTTCACTTCTCAGACCCGGAGGTAGCCCACTGGATGTACCCTTTTCTTTTGTTGTTATTGGGAAAATGTGCTTGTGTAACTCATTCATGAGTTCTTTATCAAATTATTGTACATTGTGTTTCTATTTAGGCTTTGTGTGAATGACAAAAAAAGGGCCTTGGAAATTTGCAACTCGCGTAACAGTTCTACAAACATTTCAAACAAATAAGTGTTTGCGCATTTCTCTGTTCTGTCTTCTTGGCACGTGCGGAAGAAAGACACTGATATAATTATATCATAATAAAAGACTTCATCTCCATTCAGACCATCTCCTGAGTGAATTGTGGCTTTTTATACAGAAGTCGCTTGTAGCTACCAGACTGATTATCTCTGAGTGAATTATTTCAAGTGAAATAACTACCACCATCTAATCAGCTTAGCAAACATTAATCTTTCGTCACCGATGTGACATAATTATAACTTTTGGTTTATGAGTCAACACTTTGCCTTCAGCTTAAATGTCAGCATATTCTGGTTCCAACTGCTTAGACATGTTAACACTTGCGTGCAGGTGAAGACTATAATTCCATCCACCACAAATGACATTGCTTTACTTCATTTATCACCACCTCACTGTGTCTGCCCTCCAACCCCTTTTTTTCCAGCATGTTGTTCCACTGTTGTGTTCCTCCTCCTTGCCAACAGCGAGAACTCGTTGTCACACTGTTTGTGTGCTGACGCATGACAGCGCTAAAGAGGGGTAGAAACCGAGCTCTTCGGGGATAATTGGAGGGTCGTAAAGTGTGTCTGTTTTGTGTTCCCTACATAACCCGGCATGGTGGCGAACTGAGCTACGCCAGCAGTTTGAGGAAGAAAGACTGTTTTATAGGAGGATTAAATGAACAGGGAAGGAAAAGAGGTTAAGGAAATGAAATCTTAGGTTTGGTTCAATTAGTTTACGGTTGCATGGCATAGTGAAGTGGTGCCTTTAAAAACAGATCCAAACACTCCTCCACAAGACTGGTGAATGTTTGTTTGGTAAAGCAACAAACCTACAGACATCCTCCTCTCTACGAAGTGCTGCAGAGTCTTACGGAAGCCGCATTTCAGTCCTGATTTATACTCCGTCCCTCGCTCGTGCTTCTCCCTCCCTCGGGCCGATAGCAGACCTATAAAACGTCAATCCCATCATGTGATATAGGGCCTGCTGTGCTGTCAGCCATCGCAGAGGATTACTGGCAGTGTTGTTGAGTTTTTCTGGCGGCCGGCTGCAGCCAAATTGAGGAGGAGGAGGAAGCGTAGGAAATGGAAGTGGAGAAGCGGCAGAAGGGGTTCTGCCAGGTCAAGTCGCCCCATGTCAACTGAAATGTGATCAGTGGGTCTCACTTGAAGGAGCACAGTCCTGATTAAACACTTTTTTAGGTCATTACACTCTGACCGAGTATACAATGTCCTGTAACGTGAACGTTTCGCAAGTTAAATTGTTTTTTTTTGCTGTTGGTTATATTAGAAAATATGGGTCAGGTAACACAGATTTCTGGGCTCAGGGGATGGGAGTGAAAATGTAATATGGAACAGACGGGCTGTCTTCTGTGTACAGTATTGAAGCCAGAGCCAACTAACTGGACAGTTTCCAGATTTTATAAAAGAAAGCAGAAGGTGTGTTGAATCCCTCCAGTATGAGGCTCTTTTAGTAAACAATGTTGTCATGTCTATATTTGGAGACAGAAATCTACCCAGAGTTAGGTTTTATACACATTTGGATACATTAGATTAGAGAATAAAGATGTAATCTGATGTTCCCAGCAAAGAGCTTTCTCTCTTGAGAGAGAGAGACTACAACAAAAGAAAAAAGAAAAACCTCAAAGCACTAAAGAGATAAGTTTACTAGAGAGGGTAAACTAGATGTTACCACAGTATAAAATAGGGCACGTTTCACTGTGTGAGCTCAGCAAAGAAAACATTCCTGTTTCTCACCGGGAGCCTTCGTCAAATACGAAGCACTAACCTGTCACACGTGCAGCGTGACTTCCTTCATGTTTTTATTTATTCATTTTTTATTTGCAAATTACAGAACATTATGTGATAAAGTGTCTGTGAATGTGAAGAGTATTGGTGTGTGTATGTACTATTTATGTGTGAGGGTGTACACACACTGGTGTATATATGCCGGGCTAGCACACACCTCGGCTCACATATGTGCGATGTGCGCATTTCATTAGGAATCGGTGTGATTTAAGGCAGTCCTTGGCCGCGCTCCAACGCTACTGCAGACGTCAGCAGGCCGGCCAGCTAGCTGAGAAGGATGGGATGAGAGGGGGGGGTGGAGTAAGGAGAGCAGATGGAGAGGAAGAAAGATGGAAAGTTAGAGGTAGGTAGGAAGTAAAGAATAGACTGGTGACATGATGGAGAGGTTAGCGGGGACATGGATGGATGGAGAAATGAAAGAACAGAGGGAGAGATATAGGAAGGGACTGAAATAGTAAAGAGTGATGGGAAGAGCTGCAGGAGGAGAGAGAGAGAGAGAGAGAGAGAGAGAGAGAGAGAGAGAGAGAGAGAGAGAGAGAGAGAGAGAGAGAGAGAGAGAGAGAGAGAGAGAGAGAGAGAGAGAGAGAGAGAGAGAGAGAGAGAGAGAGAGAGAGAGAGAGAGAGAGAGAGAGAGAGAGAGAGAGAGAGAGAGAGAGAGCGAGAGAGAGAGAGAGAGAGAAAGTACAGCTTTGCCAGGAAAAAAATGTTTGATCTTATATCAAATACAGACAGAAAAAGTTAAAGAAAAATGTGCATCACACATGCTGAATTATGTACAACTACAAAGTGCCAGTGTAACAGTTATACTGTGAACTGCAGGCATGTTGCATACAGTAGAAACCATGGACTGTATATAAATAGTGGACGTAGTCACGGTGACGTCACCCATTGGTTTGTGGACATTTTGCAGCCTTGAGTTTGGCATTTCATCACCATCTTCTTCACCATCTGCACACTACAAACAGCTCTACTCTGCACCTTTATGGACTGGTTTTATTGTATTCTACAAGTAATGTACAGCTTTATTCTGCACTTTATTCTATTTAAAAAAAAAAAATAAAAAAATTCTCTACCTCAGTTCTTATCCCGCATTATATTCTATATCTGACATTTGTTAATATCTATATCTCCTATATTTTTATTATTCAGCACTATATCACTTTCTGCACTACATTCCCTTTTTTAAATAGTCCTGTATCTCAGTTGTTACCCTGCACTGTATTAATTTTTAACAGTTTCTTCTGCATATAGTATATTTTGTTTTATACTCTGTATTACTTACTTTAGTTTTTTTACTAATATGTGTACTACTTACCTGTGCCGTTTTTACTAATAGGTTGCACTATGGAACTGTGATGCTGGAAACTTGAATTTCCCTCGGGATCAATAAAGTTACTATCTATCTATCTATATATCTTGTTTTTTTTGCCGTCGCCATCTTGGTTTTTTTTTTGCCGTCGCCATCTTGGTTTTTTTGCCGTCGCCATCTTGGTTTTTTGCAACCAGAAGTGACCCGAGAGGCTGGAGCTAAGTACAACCGAACGCTGAACGCTGAATGCACGCAAAATGTGAGAAACTATATAACACACTAAAGGAAAGGGGGAAAGCACAAAAACATAATAGGTCCTCTTTAAGTAAGGTAGTTAAAGGAATAGTTCAACATTTTTTTTTTTTTTAAAGATTATTTTTTGGAGCTTTTATGCCTTTATTTATAGGACAGTGGATAGTCTAGAAAGGGGGAGAGAGAGGGGGCGACATGCGGAAATGGCCACAGGTTGGATTCGAACCCGGGCCTACCGCGGGACACAGCCTTATGGGCGCCCGCACACCAGCTGAGCTAGCGGGGCGCCCTAGTTCAACATTTTGGGAAACATTCTACGCTTATTCATTTTCTTGTCGAGAGTTACATGAGAACATCAATAAAACGCTCACGTCTGTGCAGTAAATGTGTAGCTGGAGCCAGTAAGCTTAGCTTAGCTTAGCTTGTAAAGACTGTAACGCCATGTGGCAGGTTGGGGAGTCAGAGACAGCAGCGAGCCAGCTAAAGTCCCCAGCGGGATGACAGTTTATATTGAAGCCAATAGTTGGTGCTGTCTCAAGAGAAAAGGTGTTATTAGCATAACGCTGCAGGAGTCTCTGCTACAGGTAGCTCAGGGGAAGAGAGGATGGAGAGGAGAGGATGGAGAGGAGAGGATGGAGAGGAGAGGATGGAGAGGAGAGGAGGGAGAGGAGAGGAGGGAGAGGAGAGGAGGGAGAGGAGAGGATGGAGAGGAGAGGAGGGAGAGGAGAGGAGGGAGAGGAGAGGATGGAGAGGAGAGGAGGGAGAGGAGAGGAGAGGAGAGGAGGGAGAGGAGAGGATGGAGAGGAGAGGAGGGAGAGGAGAGGAGGGAGAGGAGAGGAGGGAGAGGAGAGGAGGGAGAGGAGAGGATGGAGAGGAGAGGAGGGAGAGGAGAGGAGGGAGAGGAGAGGAGAGGAGGGAGAGGATGGAGAGGAGAGGAGGGAGAGGAGAGGAGGGAGAGAGGAGAGGAGGGAGAGGAGAGGAGGGAGAGGAGAGGAGGGAGAGGAGAGGAGGAGAGGAGAGGAGGGAGAGGAGGGAGAGGAGAGGAGGGAGAGGAGAGGATGGAGAGGGAGAGGAGGGAGAGGAGAGGAGGGAGAGGAGAGGAGGGAGAGGAGAGGAGGGAGAGGAGAGGAGGGAGAGGAGAGGATGGAGAGGAGAGGAGGGAGAGGAGGGAGAGGAGAGGAGGGAGAGGAGAGGATGGAGAGGAGAGGAGGGAGAGGAGAGGAGGGAGAGGAGAGGAGGGAGAGGAGAGGAGAGGAGAGGAGAGGAGAGGAGAGGAGAGGAGAGGAGAGGAGAGGAGAGGAGAGGAGAGGAGGGAGAGGAGAGGAGGGAGAGGAGAGGAGAGGAGGGAGAGGAGAGGAGAGGAGAGGAGGGAGAGGAGAGGAGGGAGAGGAGAGGAGGGAGAGGAGAGGATGGAGAGGAGAGGAGGGAGAGGAGAGGAGGGAGAGGAGAGGAGGGAGAGGAGAGGAGGGAGAGGAGAGGAGGGAGAGGAGAGGATGGAGAGGAGAGGAGGGAGAGGAGAGGAGGGAGAGGAGAGGATGGAGAGGAGAGGAGGGAGAGGAGAGGATGGAGAGGAGAGGGAGAGGAGGGAGAGGAGAGGAGAGGATGGAGAGGAGAGGAGGGAGAGGAGAGGAGGGAGAGGAGAGGAGAGGAGGGAGAGGAGAGGAGAGGATGGAGAGGAGAGGATGGAGAGGAGAGGAGGGAGAGGAGAGGAGGGAGAGGAGATCACCGAGTTGGACATTTGAAGAGCAGATGAGTGTGAGACAATGATGCAGGTGACGATAATGGTATTGACGGTGATGTCGCAGATGACAGTAATGATGACAGTGGTTGTCTCGATGACTATGATGACATCACCAAGCAGTGGTAATTATGAAGTGATGCTGAATGCTGGTTGACATGAACACCAACAGGAAGGGAGAAAATATTGAGGGGAGAAATTGAACCCCCCCCCCCCCGTCCCTCGTGGCGAGTACACGCTCGGATATAAGTGTGCATCATAGAGCAGTGGCTGATCGGTAAAACTAAATCAGTTCAGACACTTTAATGTGACATCTTCTCTGTCATCTCACTTTCTGACTGGACTTGTAAACGCTGTTGTCAAGCCAGAGATGAAAATATAACGTTGTCCCTAAGCCATAAGCTGCTGGCTTCTTCCTCCCACCCTGCAATTGGAGCTCCAGTCGTATTCATGGTGGCTTGACAGCCACACACAATAGACATGGTAATGGTCGGGTACATACTGACGCGCACACACACTCGCTCGCTCACAAAATAGAAACGTATACAGACTTACAATGAGACCACAGGCTTTCAGAGAACCACAACATAAAGATCATCATTTAGACTCTGCCTTCCCCTCCACAGGAAACGGCAGACACTGATTATATGCCATTTGTTTGCGTATGTGCTTTGTGCATGTGTGTGTGAGACCGGACAAGAATTTATAGATTACATTTCTGAGGTTAACAAATCAAAACATGTTGGATTTTACTACCTGTTCTCCATCAAGTCCCATATCACCAAAAGATATATTTAAAGGGTTAGTCCTCAGCAATTCAACGTATCCTAACGATATCATACGAAAAGTTATTCCTCATTTTTCGTGCGTTTTCCTACGAATGTCCAGCAACACGTGTCAATTTCAACTCGTTACATGCATACAGTCTTTTCAAAATAAACTTCTGTCTTCACAGGAAAAACCTTGGTTAGGTTTAGGCAAAACGACTACTTAGTTAGGTTTAGGAAAAGATGGCGGTTTGGGTTAAAATAACTAAGTAAGTGGTGTAACTTAAGTACAGAATTTATCTGACAAATAAATCAACGCTGACTTTTGGTTTCACGCGGGGTATGAACACCGATCTCCTGGGCGAAAGTCCGGTATTTTCTGACCCACCCATCCCAAAAATGAGGACTCATTTTTGGGATGTATGAGGGTACGTTGAAGACTGATATGTACTGTAGTACTCCCTGGGACCAGAGAACTGATCTTCATGTGTAAAATCATCCCTTTTAATATGATAATATACCAAGTGGGAAGTGTTGTCATTTTGTGTTAAGTTTATAAAACTCTATATATTCTCTTTTTCTTTCCAAACGTTGCGATCTGATCAATAACTCCTAAGAAAGTGTTTCCATGAGCACAAAATAAAATAGTTTCATAAGCAGTCCTTTACATTACTAACACTCTATGCACAGCCTCACCACAAACATTAAAAGATGAGCTCTGTGTTAACAGGTCATTAATTGGTCCTCTGTGCTATCGCGCTGAAACAGTTTTATTAGAATTTACCACCGGTAGTTATTGAGCCCTCTTGTTTATGTCCTCCAAAATGATAACATCACCTATTCAAGATGGTTCCCCTGAGAAACATGCAGCACTCAGAAGAAAAAGGTAGAGAGAGTGCCCGTAAATTACAAGAGTGGGGAGACTTCCCAGAACAGTATCTTTATCTTAAATCACTTTCAGAGCATGTGCACAAACAGATATGCTTACAGTCATTGTAAAGTCCACTTTTATGAAATATATATCAAATTGTTGACATGACGTTCATGTGCTTAATGTGTTAACGGTTTTGAATGAGCCAGTTTATTCGGATTGAGTTTTGACTCCGATTAGTTATTTATTTCTATTCTGATTATTACTGAAACAAAGAGCTCCACGTCAACACAGCTAATGAGGCAAACTGTTCACATTCCTGTTCTCTCTGGTACAATTAGAGAAGGTATATGTGGATTCATATCATTCTTTAATGTGGATCTTCTCAACCAGGAATGAGTGAGTAGATATTACAGCTGTTTGCCATCAAAACTAGATGATACCAGGCTTAATAAGATCCAAAACATACATTTAAAAAATTAAATATTTCAGTATTAAGAATCGTGGGACTTCTACTATTCGCTGTTTTAACCTCACACAGGAAATAATTGAGTTATAATTGAGAAGCTGCGAGTTTTGAAATGAAAAATGAAACTCCTTAAATTAGGTGGAGACGTAGCTACGTATATACGAGTACCAGACAACAGACACATTTACTGCCATCCACTGATGTCCTGTTCCACTAATAGACGCTGCACAGAGCGCCGTCATGCGCCTGAAACTCAGCTTGAAACATTTATTTCCATCAGTCTCAGCGGCTGGCTGATATTTAAAGTTGACATCTGATGAAGCTGTTGACACATTCAGCTATTACTGCAGGGGGGCTCGAACCTTTTCTGTACCAAACTATTATAGTTATGTTGTATGGAATTTAACCATGTGATCAGTGATTATTACAGGCACTATATGTGAAATTAATCATTTATATTAATTCTTCATAGCTTGTTGGCTTGGTTCCATGCTTAAAAGTCTTTATATAAAGGATTTATTCCTTATATTCTTATGAAATTCACTTCCAGAACCGGAGCCGTTCAAAAAGTGGGCGGAAACTGTTGAGCTCTATATAGGTTACGTCCTAAATTCCACACTAACATGCTATTTAGTACGCCAAAACAGTATGTGTGAGATTTTTTAGTATGTCCGAAACCTTAGTATGAAACCAACAGTATGCAACGCTGGACACTACGGCGGAATAAATATCCCACAATGCAATGCGGTAATGACGACAACGTTCATAACAGACGTTGACGAACAGCTCTGTAAACACCAATAATTCAATCTAACTATAAGTGTAAGATTTCACTTTGCTATAGGCGTAATATATATTTTAAAATAATTCAGACTAAATCGTCGTTTCGGTCACATGAGGTTGGTACAGGTTACCATGGTTACACGTCTCCAACCGGCAAGGAGGCTCTCAGGAAGTGACGACGTAAATTACGTCCGAAAAGACACATACTACTGTTTATTCACACAAAAGTATGTCGAACGATAGAACACATATTGGGTATGTAGTGCATAGTATGCGATATTAGACGAAGCCCTCGACACATAATAGAGTATAGAATAGAGATTGGAATACTAGAAGGCACCCTCGAGGGTCTTCGGGGAAAACAACAAAGATTTTTACCATTATGTCAGCTGCTAGTTAGACCAAACAGCCAAAGCAGTCAGATGGGAATCCCCAGCCGAATGTTATCTATGTGAGGCTTCCTGATAAAATGCAGATCTATTCGGTGTAATGAGGTCGAGAGCCTCAGTCTCTGACTCACAAAGGGTTATTGATCTGAGTCAATATTGAGTCAGAGTTTGACTCTGAGAATATAAATCTTGATTATAGACGTTGTTGTGGCCAAGTAGCTATAAGGCACTAGATTAGCAATCCTTTAGGGGTGGGGGGTTTCACTCTTCTGGTTCAGATTCTGCCGACAAAGAAAAGGTTGTTTTTTTTTGCACAGATGTTTGAGCTGAGATGTCTGTAGGAAGGAAGGAATGTCACCGGCTGCTTTACACCTCAGAAAATATCTTCTATCAGAAGGGCAGGTTTGACTTCTGTGTTCCGTTTTGTTCTTCTGAGAAAGACACTAAAACCTGTTGAGAGTTGTTATCTAAATTCCAAGGACGCAGATAGTGGGTAATGCCCTGTGTGGTTTTGAATAGAGTAGGTTATCCTGTGTACGTTAGTATTTTGTATCATTGTTCTTAGAATACCAGATTAAAGGAAGAGTTGCCTGACAACCTCATGGTGATAGCTAGACTCCAGGAAGTGACCGTACAAGAAATAGTCCGCACATAAACCCCCCATAAAACCACAACATTTTGTTTTTACATTTCGGTTTTAGTACAGATTAATAATACGATACAACATATTAAAGGTACGGTGTGTAGGATTTGGAGGCATCTAGTGGTGTGGTTGCAGATTGGAACCAACTGAATACCACTCCGCTCGCTCCTCCCTTTCCAAGAGTGCGGTAACGTGAGCCGCCGAGTGCAAAACCGTGGTAACGCTGTTCGCCTCGCTCAGAGACCATCCTTAGCAACGGAAATCAGACAACTATGGTGGGCTTCAGGTAACGTAAAAACATCTCTCTAGAGCCAGTGTTTGGTTTGTCCATTCTATCCTGTAGCAGCATGGCGGAGCAACATGGCGGAGCAACATGGCGGACCCTGTGAAGAGGACCTGCTCCGTGTGTAGATATGAAGGGCTCATTCTAAGCTAACGAAAACAATTCTTAGTTCTTCTGCTAATAGATCCCCCAAAATGTTACACTGTTCCTTTAAATAGTGAGCTTTTAGAGGTGCTGGTTGGTGGATTTTGTCATCTTTGGACTGAGCCAGGCTAGCTGTTCCCCCCTGTTTCCAGTCTTTGTGCTAAGCTAAGCTAACTAGCTGTAGCGCGTGGTATCAATCTTCTCATCTAACTCCCGGCAAGAAAGCCAATAAGCAGCTCTCCCGATGTCAAACTGTTCCTTCAATATGTGAAGCAAAGAATTATTTGTGATTCTTATAACCACACAATCTCTCTGTTTATTCCCACTCCACTTCAACTACACACACACACACACACACACACTCTCTCTCGTCTTTGGCATTGTAACAGTGGAAGTAAATACAATCCAACAGAGGTGTTGGTTTGAAAGTGTGAAAAGCATTTGAAAGCCACAACTCGTTTTTTCCCGATGTGGCCGTTGTTCAGCCCTTACTCTCTTTCTCTTCTCCCTCAACCCTTAACGTCCTTCCCACTAACCATATGTTTGTCCATATAGGACTGAAATAGAAACTACACTAGGAGGACATTTGAGGCAGCGTGCTAAGAATAAGGACACAAGTCAGAAGCACTAATGTGAGGGGACACTCAACACATTTCACTGGAGACCAGATAAAAGTTGGTCACGAGGCTTTACATATACGATATACGAGTATGTTCTGAGGCCTACCCTAAAAGGTCATTAGTTAGTTTTAACAACTCTCCTGCCAAGAGGATTTCTGAGGTTTTTCGGGAAGACGATAATAAGACAACATCATTCACTTGTAATATGAGTTGCCACCTGATCTCTTTCCAAAGCCGTCTTGGAAGGCCGAGCAGGGATTACTGGTGATCTTTGAGAAAACACTGTGTCTGGAGCAGATTTCACGAGGCATTGCACAACATTCTCTTAAAAAAAGCAGGTCAGGCTCAATCATCTGAGACCGTCCACACACCCTGAGGACACACACACACCACACCCACCGTCTCTTCCCAGTTCAGGTCTCCTTTTCCAGTTACTGATAGGTCAGCAGAGCGTACGCTCCACTAAAGATAGTAACACACAAATCACCAGCTATCTTATTGTCAGAGAGGGTGAAACACCGACCCGGGGTATGAAAAGATACAGGATGGGGTTTGGCTTGCTCCTGATTCTTGTAATACACAGTGAACAGGCGGACAATGGTGCTTATAGACACACACACAGGAATGCTCTTAAACACACAACAACCCACAAACATGCAAACACTCATAAACAACATTTTCTCTGGTGCTCTCTCTCTCTCTCTCTCTCTCTCTCTCTCTCTCCATTCTCACTTTACTTGTTTTGTTGTTTTTTCCGTCGCTCCTCCGTGGTCAGGATACATTTTGGGTTGAGGCCTCAGAGATATCCGAGGGAATAAATGGAAGCAGACAGCGTACAGCGAGCCGTTTTAATATTTAATAGCTAAGCTTGACTATCCGGAATTAACATTAGAGATATCCTGCAAGTTTAAGGCACTGCGCAGGTATAATATGCCATCAAAAAAGTGCGCAAGGAACGCCATTCACTGTTTCTAGGCAACAACAACAGTTGCAGCTGTTATTTCATTGGTTGCATTGCATTTGAAAGGTCAGCAGCAAACAAGGTCAAAGTTGATATAATTTGAAATTTGAGCGCAGCGCTCGGTGGCAGTTTCGAGAGGTGCAACCACGCCAAAGGGTAGCGCATCCGCCTAGTCGGGCGGCACCGCTCTCCCTATAGGAAAATAATGTCAGAGCCAGCGCAGAGCAATTTCACGGCTCATCATGTGTGGGCGACTTTACTTGGTATAGTGATGCATCCTTGCATCGATCCACAACAATCACAATCACAAAGTCTGACTAAGGCTTAAACTTTCCACAGCTTGACAGTAGCCTTGTTGTTATATTTGACATATGCTCAAGGTCACTCCAAACGCCAGCTGTAAAGACCCCAGCGTTGGTATGGGGAGAAAACATGCGTCTAAACATGATCTTCAGCTTGTTGTCTGAACGTTAATTTCTCCCAACAACCTTGTTTCTGTTGTAAGTGTAGTCGGTGACTCAGTAAACATTGCACCTGCTACAGCATCAATCTTTTCGCCAGCTACACCCATCAGATTTTGGGAACACATATTTCACCACCTCCCCCGCTCGGTCACTATTCACGCTGTGCCCTCTGTCATGAGCCTCGCCGCTTTCTTGCCGTTTGCTCGTTTGCTCTCTCTCTCTCTCTCTCTCTCTCTCTCTCTCTCAAACGGCATGCTCTGCCAAGTGTAAGTGAGTAAGCTGACTCACAACAAGCAGCGTGGGTTGCCAACTACCATCCTCCTCACTCCAACACTCACACACACACACACACACACACTCCAATACAGAAGGAGAATATAGAACAAGAGAATAAGGATGCACCGATACCAGTAAACGCAAATAGCTGGATCGGGTATCGGTGGTGATGTTACGTGCTGTGCCGAGGCTTCGGACAAGTGTCGAGTAATCCAGGAAGTTTTCTGTGAAGCGCGTATCGAGGCTCGTATCGTCTTAGAACAATGACGTCATTGAAGACACCCGAAGCCGAAACACAGTTGAGAACTTATTGTTCCTGAATAAAAACGAATAAAGTCTTCGTTGGAGAGCTTCAGTGCTTCATGAAGCTTCCTCTCGTCATCACTAGGTATCGGTGACAATGGGGCTGATCTATTAAATTCAATTCTATGGTTATACTTTATACATTATATACTTCAATTTTAAATTCCTGTTTAAGTTTTGACCAATGTGTTGTTGTGTTTTTAAAAAGGTTTACACTTGAATTGTAATTCCTGTTAATTTTGAAGATTTTTTTACCAAGTTGCTGGTGTACGATTTATTATTTTAATAATAAATAAAAATTCTGTTAATTTTGAAGATTTTTTGCCAAGTTACTGGTGTACGATTTATTATTTTAATAATAAATACAAATTCTGTTAATTTTGAAGATTTTTTGCCGAGATACTGATGTACAATTTATTATTTTAATAATAAATTAAAAACAATCTGTTCATTTTGAAGATTTTTTATCAATTTGCTGTTGTATGATTTATTATTTTAATAATAAATAAAAATCCTGTTAATTTTGAAGAATTTTAACCAAGTTGCTGGATAAACGATTTATTATTTTAATAATAAATAAATTCTGTTAATTTTGAAGATTTTTTATCAAGTTGCTGGATAAACAATTTATTATTTTAATAATAAATAAATTCTGATAATTTTGAAGATTTTTTGCCAAGTTACAGGTGTACGATTTATTATTTTAATACTAAATAAACATTCTGTTCATTTTGAAGATTTTTTATCAAGTTGCTGGTGTACGATTTATTATTTTAATGATAAATACAAATTCTATTAATTTTGAAGAATGTTTACCAAGTTGCTGGTGTACAATTTATTACTTTAATAATAAATAAAAATTCAATTTGTATAAATAAAATAAAAAATTGTATTAATTTGTTACATTTTGTTTTACAAAGTTAAGAAAACAATGTTTAAGTGATCCCAGTCACTTCCACACAGTGAGCCATATAGCTTATTAATTAAACACTGGTATCGGGTCGGTACCCAAAGCCCAGGTATCACTATCGTTATCGGGACTGAAAAAGTTGGATCGGTGCATCCCTAGCAGAGAAAAAGACTGAAGAGATGGACTGAATATATTTCTTTTACACTACATATACATTCCTGTTTTAGATCATCAGTATGAAACAAGTCAAAGGATTAATATAAATATACAATACACTGAAGAAAAAGTCTCCTCTCTCTGTGCATCTGTTTTCTGAAACTGCAGTCTGGCAGAAAAGCCTACAAATTAATAATTTGCTCCCCAGAGAGGACCAGACTGAGTCACTCCTCCAATTACAACTGGTAGAAAGTAAACACAGGAGCACATAAAGGTAGGCAGAGAGCTCCCCTGGGGTAAACCACTGCCCCCTTTCCACACAAAGACACACACAAACACACAACCTATCCCTGTACTCATTCCACATTAGAGAGACCCACTTCTGCCAGAGAGAAACAGGGTCACCTTACTAGTTTTTTTTACCTCCTGTATTACAGCAATTAAAGCTGTTTTGTTTAGCAAAACTTTTTCCTTTTTTTTTTTCATATTTGTATGAAAGGTGATGTGCTTTTTAATGGCCCAGATAGTTCTTTCTCAGGGCGTTTTTCAGTGTGTAAATAGTGGTTATAATGGCTGTGGTAGTAAGATGTATAATATGTAGTCTTATGATGAATACGTACCAGTGGAAATGAATGGTGTGCATGCTGTATTTAGCTAATGCCCTAGTATCAAGTACAGATCCAGCCATGGGACACTGGTCGCTAGGCCTCATTAGCTCCAAGGGACAAGGTTGTCACCCTAACAACACACACACACACACACACACACACACACACACACACACACACACACACACACACTCACACACGGACAATCCACGTGACTTGACACATGTGCTTGTGTGGTACTGAAGGTGGACATTAATCATCTCTATTGTGCAGAAGCGGCCATTTAGTCTGAGGTGACCCAAGGTTATCTGGGCTCCTCTGCTGTGGTAGGCCAACTTCAGCATCACACCTTAACACACCTCAACCCCCTGAGATACACAATAGACCTGTTTTAGTCTTTTTTAGGGGGGTGCAGGGGGTCTTTAGGGGGAGATAGCAGGTCAACAGTAGATGTCACATAGAAGTGGTGTACATCATGTGAAAGCTGGGAACCTGAAGATTAATTTGATTGATTAATGAATTATTTAAAATTAATTTTAAAAGTGTATAAGGGTTTAGAACATTGTGATGGTCATCCCCATGCTCTATTATGTCTCATAAGTTGTTGCAGCAGCAATTTTTGGGTTGATACCATTTGTTACACAGATTTGGTGCTAAATTTAGCCTTTTTTTACCACTGGAGAATTGATCAAAAATTATCGATAATCCCTCCAAAATACCACATTAAGACACCAAGACCTTGAGGACCACCATAGAAAAAGACATGCTGTGATTTGGGATCAAAAACTTTTGACATTTTGGAGATTTCTGCAAGAATTGCATTTTTCGGCGATTGGATTGCGAGCACTTCTGTTGTGTAAACTGCTCAGAAACCCCCTTATTGTCAATCTAGCTAGGAAAGACATCCATCCTCTGAATGCTCTAGGTCTCTAGTTTGATCCATCCATCCTCTGAATGCTCTAGGTCTCTAGTTTGATCCATCCATCCTCTGAATGCTCTAGGTCTCTAGTCTGATCCATCCATCCTCTGAATGCTCTAGGTCTCTAGTTTGATCCATCCATCCTCTGAATGCTCTAGGTCTCTAGTTTGTGGCTGTAAAGTTTCATGAGGCTGTGATTATCCTAGAGGTCACCACAGGTCATTTTATACAGTGAGGTCAAGTTTAAAAAAAAAATGGTCTCACTACAATGAAATGTCTCCTATGGGGACTAACATCATCACACATGAATACAGTTGGGCTCATTGGATCCACAAGAGTCTCAGCTTTACAGTGATACCCAATTTATGTAATTCAAGGCTGTTTAGGGACCCCAGTATGCAGTAATATTCAAACACACCTTTTTTAGAATAGGAGAAAATAACACATTTATACTGCATGAAGAAAACTGCATGTGATTATCATAAAGTGGGCATGTCTGTAAAGGGGAGACTTGTGGGTACCCATAGAACCCATTTTCATTCAGATATGTTGAGGTCAGAGGTCAAGGGGACCCCTTAAAAAATGGCCATGCCAGTTTTTCCTCGCTAAAATTTAGCACAACTTTGGAGCGTTATTTAGCCTCCTTCCCGACATGGATAGACATGGTTGGTACCGATGGATTCATCAGGTTTTCTAGTTTCATATGATATCTCTAGCTTCACTGTAGCTCTAAAACTGAACCTACTAGAGCCTCTGAAAGACAGTAAAGACTTTGGATGTCTTGTTTATCATTTTACACACATTTTTATATTTCTAACTAATTTATAGCCAAAGGCAGGAAAAGACAGCAACATGTAGTTAGAAGGAAAGTGGAAAGTAACTTCAATCTCATACTTTTCAGATGTTTTCATGCTGTATATGTAGGCCAAGATAAGACCACAAATTACAAACTACATGCACTTAACTATCCGGCTCAGCCTGACAGACTCGGACAACCCACACACTGCAAAGCCTACCATCGCACCCATACCAGCCCTAAACTTCACCACCCAAACCTCCACCGCTCCACCGCCCCGAACGGCCACCACCCCACCCTCTCGGGTTTATAATCAGAGTTGCCGAGCTAAGCAGAGTGAAAGCACAGGAAAGACAGTGGGGGCCGGTGCTCGTCCCCCCATTCAGCCCAGTCGGAGGGCCGGCCCGGGCCCCGAAAGCTCAGATTACATCCCACATAATGAGAGGCCTGGCTCAGCAGGCTCTGCCTCTCTTTCTCTCTCTCACACACACACACACACACACACACACACACAGACAGACGGACGGACAGACAGACCCACTGTGGCATTATTGCTGAAGTCCTGTTCTGCTCTGTTCTTCTCTCGGGTTACTACACTGACAACTGCCAGCACAGCTGCTTTACATGTCACTGTATGGCCAAGGGAAATAGACACAAATGTGTGTGTGTGTGTGCTTTTGATAGTGTGAGAGTCTGGCACCAAGTACCAAGGCCATGTCCAATGTGGATAAATCGCAAACTGCATCTTTTGTTTTCCCCTCAATCGACACTAAGCCAGCATTTTCCACTTGTGACGAACAAAGCTTTTCAAAAATGCTCACTAAGTTGCTTATTTTTTTCATCTTAACCCCCTGAGACCCGACTGACTTTACCGTCTTTCAGAGGCTCTCGAAGGTTCAGTTTTAGAGCTAGAGTGGAGCTACAGATATTGTATGAAATTATAAAACCTAAGGAATCCATTGCTACCAACCACGTCTAGCTTGTCAGATAGGAGGCTAAATAAGGCTGCAAAGTTCAGGAATCATAAGTCAAGGAATCAGGATGACGTAATAGTGTGTTTGCCATCGGATTTTGAGAGACTGTGGTGTGGTGCTCCCACGGAAGAACATTTTTAAACATTTTAAAGTTAAATGCATTGATTTGGAGCACTTTGAGAGCAAAATGAAGAGTCTAGATCTATGAAGAACTTGGTGCTCTGGTAAACAATTTAATCATAATGGTTGTATGGTTATGAATGCTGATGGCATAAGCATCCCTCCCCACAGGGAGAGAGGACGCACTGCGCAGCGAGAACTCCACGACCCGCGGGATGCTGTAAAACTCCCGGTCGGGCCTTTCCGAGCAGACCTCGGTCGCGGCGCACCTGGACGATGCACCCGGCGAGGGCCAGATATTTTGGGTTCATTATGAAACTGTAGCGGGCTGGATGTCAGATCATTTTGAGTTCATTTGAGTGAAGCTACACAATGGCTGATTATGATTGGATAAAGATCCACAGCACACTCTGCTCCGCTGGTTGCAAAATGTGGATAAATATATAATTCAGTGCTTTTTTATTGGGCATCAACCTCATGTTTACGCATGTATTGTCGAAAAAAAATCGACTTGAGGTGTAAATAAAGGCTTCAGTTCAGGTTGCGGTTATGTGAGACTCAGCTGAGACGGAGCCGTGCAGACAGCTGCTGACCAGATTAAAATAAGAGCGAATCTCTGACACCCTCAAGTCTGGACATGCACGGCGTGGACGGCAATTGTTGATTTTTTGTTTACCGTGTTGATATAGTGGCATTTACCGGGATACAGTGATTCACGACCTTAAAAAGAAAGTGGGACAGGGCCGTAAAGTGCTTCTTCCGGCCCCCATGCCACACCCCACCATTATTAGTTCAGTTTGTTTTATATGTTAAAAACTCTCTCCTGATTTCACTCCAGCTCCCAGAGGGGAACACAACAATCAAACTAATCGCGATGTGAATTGAGCTACAGTGAACAGTTTGTCCTCTCTGAGCCCCCGGTGGCGAGGTCCTTACAAAAACCATACTGAAACACGGCCTTTTCTGGAAGCTCAGTGTGTTGTGACAAAGCCTGGCTCCTTCGCAAAAACACACACACACACACACACACACACACACACACACACACACACACAGATCCATTCAGCACAAAACTCACAGCCTACTCGCTCACATGCAGTGTGTGGGCCGGCATTGTGTTTATTGCTCCGTGCTTTGGTAGCACCAAGGCCATTAGCATTGTGAAAAAGCCGGATCGGGGCACAGTGAGCTTGTGTGTCGGCGCCTCGGCGTATGTGCCGAGTATATATGTGCGCCGAGGGGCATGAGCTTATGTTTGTAAATAGAACAATATTACATCTCAGCGGATATGTGTGTGTGTGTGTGTTTTTTTTTCAAAGCGTCCACCTCCATGTGCTTTCCCTCAGGAGCATGTGTGTGTTTGTGTGTATGTGTCCGTGTAATAAAAGGAGTGAGTGAGGTCACAGACTTTCTCTACAAAGGCTCCCAGCCCAAGGTCTACTAGAGTACAAGCAGCCTTTGTAAAGGCAATGTGTGGACGGCTCTGTGCTGCATTACAATGGATCTGAGAGAGAGAGAGACATAGAGAGCAAGGAAGGAAGAGAGAGAGAGAGGCTCTAACAACTTGTATTGATTAGCAGGAAAGGGTTCCACCTAATGCCCCATCCGCTGTTACCGCTGCTTACAGGATAACAACAGCACCTAAAGGAAATCTACCGTCTCTGTCTTTTGGGGAAAAAAAATGTTTTTCTTTCAACTCCACATAATGTGACATGCCTTCCACGGCTCTGCTGCCCCAGGGTTACACATTTCCCCTCTTGTTTACTATCTTGTGTGCACCCTGGTATGTCTCTTATCATTTTGTTACATGTGTGCATCTGTGTGCACGTGACTATATCGCAGCAACAAGCCTTTGTTTTTGTGGATGAGTATATGTGTGTGTATTTGGGCTGTCAAAGCTAGGCAAAAAAAACGCAACTTGTGATTTTTAGGTTGTAGCGGGCTCAGTTTTAAAGCTAGAAGAAGATGATGAAGATACTGGTATCATATGAAACTAGAAAACCTAATGAATCCATCGGTACCAACCATGTCATACTAGCCTGTCATGAAGGAGGCGAAATAACAGTCTAAAGTTGCGCTAAATTTTGGCGAGGAAAGAAATGTCATGGCCAATTTCAAAGGGGTCCCTTGACCTCTGACCTCAAGATATGTGAATGAAAATGGGTTCTATGGGTACTCACTGCGAACAGACAGCTGTTGTTGCCTGTTGGGCTGCAGTTTGCCATGTTATGATTTGAGCATATGTTTTATGCTAAATGCAGTACCTGTGAGGGTTTCTGGACACTATTTGTCATTGTTTTGTGTTGTTAATTGATTTCCAATAATAAATATATACATACATTTGCATAAAGCATCATATTTGCCCACTCCCATGTATATAAGAGTATTAAATACTTGACAAATCTCCCTTTAAGGTACATTTTGAACAGATAGAAAATGTGTGATTAATTGCAATTAACTAAATCATGCAATTAAATATTTGAATCGGTTGACAGCCCTGGTGTATATATATATATATATATATATATATATATATATATATATATATATATATATATATATATACACAGTATGACTGCCTTGTCTTGTTGTTGTAGGGGAAACGTCTAGCTTATCTAGAGCAGGAGTCAGATATACACAGAGCCTGGTCAGGGCTTTGCTCACAGCTGTTCAATACAGTCACTCAAACATGTTATGATATAACCTGCTCTGGTTGGTACGCTGCAGGGGGACTCATTTATTGATAGGACAAAGCTATCAACAGCCCATAAGTCAGACTTACGGCAACCGTGTGAATGCAAATAGTGCAGCAGGGCCATTTTTATGCCAGGGATTCACGGGGACGAGTGTATCACAATAATATAGCCTGGTTGGAGGAAGTGTTGCTGTGGTGGTGGGGTGAAGGTGGCAGCAGCACATGGATATTAACCCCGGGTTGAAGGACATGGTGTGTTTATGTGTTTCAGAGATTAATGTGAGGAGCATATGAGGGTGAGCATGGGGACTAATCTACTGGAGGTTGTGCATGGGTGTGATTGAGGTCACTTTGTGTGTTTATGTGTTTCTATATCTGCTATCTATGTGTTTTCTCTGTTACATAACAAGTATCATATGAATGTGTGTGGTGATAAAGGTTAGTCACCCCTCCCTCTTTCAATTTTAAGAACAGTCTGATAGACAGACTGACTCACCAGCCCAATAATACACTCTGCACCTGTCACCATGGGCCTCACACACAAATGGCTGCAGAAAAGAAAGTACAACAGTATTTCTGCTATAATGAAGTGAACGACTGAAACATACTCAAAAAAGTAAGATATGTTACGTAAGCAAAGTAATGTACTGCTGTAGACGGGGCCGGCAGCAAAACATATGTTAGCCACCTAAAAGAAAGGCTCACCTAAAAAAATCAATATCAGTTTAAGTATACGCTATATTTAGAATATTTTCGCTGGTTTACCATTTTTATTTATTATTAAAGTAATAAATCGTACACCAGCAACTTGGTAAAAAAATCTTCAAAATTAACAGAATTGTTATTTATTATTAAAATAATAAATCGTACACCTGTAACTTGGTAAAAAAAAATCTTCAAAATTAAGCAACTTGTTGAAAAATCTTAAAAATGGACATAACTTTTATTTATTATTAAAATAATAAATCGTACACCAGCAACTTGGTAAAAAAAAATCTTCAAAATTGACGGATTTTTGTTAATTATTAAAATAATAAATCGTACACCAGCAAATTGGTGAAAAATCTTCAAAATTAAGAGAATATAGTCTGTCCTAAAAATTTAAAAAAATAAATAATAAAAAAAATACTTTAAAAAAATTCAAAGTATAGTATGTCCTAAAAAGGTAAAAAAAAAAATAAAAAATAAAAATAAAAAAAGATTTAAAAAAAGTTAAAAAGTCAAAATATAGTATGTCCTAAAAAAAAAAAGTCAAAAAAAAATTCAAAGTATAGTATGTCCTAAAAAGATAAAAAAAAAATAAAAATAAAAATAAAAAAAGATTTAAAAAAAGTTAAAAAGTCAAAATACAGTATGTCCTAAAAAGATATATACATATCTATATATATATATATAAAAAAGAAAAAGTATAAATAAGTCAAAATATAGTATGTCCTAAAAAAGTAAAAGTAAAAACTCTAAAAAAAAAGGCAAAATATAGTATGTCCTAAAAAAGTTTAAAAAAAATAAAAATAAAAATAAAATAAAAAAAGTTAAAAAAAAAATTAAAAGTATAGTATGTCCCAAAAATGTAAAAAAAAATTAAAAATTAAAAAAGTCAAAATTATAGTATGTACTAAAAATGTAAAAAAATAAAAAAAAAATAAAAAAAGATTTAAAAAATAGTTAAGGAGTCAAAGTATAGTATGTCCTCAACTCACCAGCCCAATAATACACTCTGCACCTGTCACCATGGGCCTCACACACAAATGGCTGAACGACTGAATCATACTCAAAAAAGTACAATATGTTACGTAAGCAAAGTAATGTACTGCTGTGGACGGGCCGGCAGCAAAACATATGTTAGCCACCTAAAAGAAAGGCCCACATAAAAAAATCAATATCAGTTTAAGTGTACGCTATATTTAGAATATTTTCGCTGGTTTACCTTTTTTATTTATTATTAAAGTAATAATTCGTACACCAGCAACTTGGTGAAAAATCTTCAAAATTAACAGAATTGTTATTTATTATTAAAATAATAAATCGTACACCTGTAACTTGGTAAAAAAAATCTTCAAAATTAATAGAATTTATATTCATTATAAAAATAATAAATCGTACACCAGCAACTTGGTAAAAACTCTTAAAAATTAACTGAATTTGTATTTATTATTAAAATAATAAATCGTACACCAGCAACTTGGTAAAAAAAATTCTTTAAAATTGACAGAATTTTCAATTATTATTAAAGTAATAAATCGTACACCAGCAACTTGGTAAAAAATCTTCAAAATTAAAAGAATTTTTTATTTATTATTAAAATAATAAATCGTATACCAGTAACTCGGTAAAGAAAATCTTCAAAATTAGCAGGAATTACGATTCAAGTGTAAACCTTTTTAATGCAGCAAAAAATTGGTCAAAACTTAAACAGGAATTAAAATTCCAGTATATAATGTATATAGTATATAAACATAGAACTAAATTGAATAGATAGGACCCATTGTCACCGATCAGGTATCGGTATCGGTGCATCCCTAGTCATGGCTTGACTTGTCTTGGTGGATAAAACCAATAAAGCTAAGTATTACAAATACAAGTATTTGTTCCCTCCTCTCAGCTACCAAGCTGAAGGTAAACAGCAAAGCTGCTGCAACATTTTCAGCTCCTGCTCCGTCCCAAGGCAATATCCTGAGCAGATGAGCCTTCAAGGGGGATAATCGTACACTCTGCATGTGTTTGTGCACGTTTCTGTGTGTGTGTGTGTGTGTGTGTGTGTGTGTGTGTGTGTGTGTTTGACACAGTGAGAAGTGGAAGCTCTAGCAGACGACAGCACAAACCATCTGCTGCTGCACACCTCATAAGTGTTACACAAAACCACAAATCACAAACACACCTCAGACAAAATTCATAGTTAAGTCTTAACACCTGTAACAACACATTGTTCCGTCCTCTTTGTTTCTCATTCCTTTCTTCTTACATCTAACTGCCTCCCTCCCTACTACCGCTCCAAATGAACACTCGGGTGATTGAATGTCATCGGGGTTTTTTTTGCACGTCAAAATTGACTGTAGCTGGAGGTGGAAACTAATGGCTGTTCAGGAAGACAATTTAGGCTCTGAACAGACATTAAAAAAGATATTACAACCGGCGAATGCCATATGGGAGGATGGCTCAGGCACCATCGAGGACGACAAAATCATATTACCTGGCAACTGTACACATCAGAGGACACAAATACACACAGCCCATTTTCATGGAAGTCAAATGTGTAATTGGATTTTATGCGAGGTAATGAGTCACAATATCTGACTGTAAAATGAATTCACGTTGGGTGGGACTGTAGGACACACATGGTGATGTGATTATAAGAGATGTTTCACAGTGTCATGGTAATCTCTATAGCACAGTATATTTATATCAGTCATATTAGACTCATGTAAGCCAGTAAGCCTCGCAGAAAGTTGTTTCTATTAGAATCATGCAAGGATATTTAATCAGAATGCAGTAAATGAGTCTCTGTGACGTCAAAAGTTAAAAAAAAAAAAAAAAAGTTACGCACAGAAACCTTGCACACTGAGTACGATGCGTTTTATTTGTTGCACAAATTCGCAGTATGAGACAAAACTGAATAAATTACGTGGGTGCGATGGATAGCGCTAGCCCCAAAACAGGGCTAATGAATGAATGACATTAGCAAGAAGCTATCGTTTAGCTGCCTAGAGCTCAATCACTACAGTCTTTCATACGTCCTTAGTTTTTTGCAACCATCCCCGATTCCAAGCTGTTGTGCCATCATCTGGCACAATCTATCTTTAAATTCTGCATCTCTAACGCTATGAATTAAGAGTTTATTTCAACCATATTGTTGGAACAGTGGAAGAGAGGCCGGTGGAAAGACAAACCAAGACGGTTTTGGTGAGTTTTACTTTGTTTCTGTCGGGTTTGAATGACGATATGTTCCGCTGCTCGACCAGCTGAAACTACGACATTTTACTGGAAGTAACATTGCTACCAGGCAGCGCATGCGACGGTTAAAACAAGGGAAAATATATATATTTTTAAGATAGGACGAAAGTCACATAATCTAGTCGATTTTTGATAATTGAATGACTATTCAAAAAATCGACAGCCACGCCCTCAATTATGCCGAACTTTAAGCCTTAATATAATTCAAACGGGTAAGTTATATAAAAATGTACCCCCAGTACAGTCATCATGAACGAGCAAATTAGCTATAGAGGCCAAAACCGTTTTTTGTACCAGGCTGTAAACATGTTTATTTCTGCTGTAGAGGCAGGCATTTTAACATGGGAGTCAATGGGGATTGGCACGCTTTTGGAGCCTCAAGTGGCCATTTGAGGAACTGCAGTTTTTTGCACTCACTAGGTTGCTGCTTGGGAATATGTAATATAAATGTGGAAAGAAAATAAGAGCAACATGTAAATACTGACTGAAAGGCAATGACATCATCACTGCAGATACACGGTGTTCAATCCACCGCATGCAGACAGCTCAACAGGTCACAAGAGAATAAATGAGAGGCAACATCTGATTTTGTCATCTGTCATCTGAATTGCTGCGAGATCTCTCCGTCTCTTTATGAATTAATTCACAAAGTTATTCACCCCTCTTCAAACCGGAGCTCCAGTTGTCATGGCAACGGATCAGGCGTAAGCGACATCCTCGGGCAAACTTTCCAATGTGATCCCCCTTCCGGCCTATTCAAGCAGCCCATTAACGGTCACTTGGCAGGTGGCGTCCACATTGGGACGTCATTAAGAGCCGTCAACCTTCACTCCAACCCTTAGTGGTACCGAACTACTCTTTCTATTGGTCTTTACCTCATTATTTTATTCCAATCTGTCTTCTCTCTTTCCCTCTGTGCATCTCCTCGGTGTCTAAGTTTCTCTCACCCAACACGCTCACTCTGAGCTCCTGCCTCGGTGCAGGACGTGCCGAGGTCAGAGGTCAGGTGTCATGTGATTTGGATGTTTAATACACACTGACATGCTGCCTAAGCTGCTCAGGACGAAAGCGTGACGTCATGGGCTCTACCACACATAAACACACACACGCACAAAGGCACAAGCCTCGATTAGACGTGAGGATTTCAGCTGTAGCCAGCTTAGAGGCCTCACAGCCAACGCACATATATGTGAAGTAAACACACACGTATGCCTCACAAAGGCCCATCTGTGGAAAAGCGTCATTTATCGTCCTTTTTTTTTACCTGTTGATTACTAATCATCAGCCTCTCTACACAAATCTGAAAGGAGAAATTATTCGCCCGTGCAGCCCAGCTCCCCGTTTCCACACAGACGCTTTTATGTTCAAACGAGTCCTCTGCTCTCTTTTCCGTGAGAAATGTTTTCGACTCGTATGGTAATACCGCAATGGGAAAAAACAGGTTTATGGCTTCCCTGCCATTCAAACAGAGAGGGCTCCTTTCCATAACAAACGATAAAAGCATCTATTAATATTCATACTCTCTCACAGCGGAGAAGCACAAACTGTGGAGAAAGGGACCTGACTGCAATCCAAAAATAGTTTTGACTGCGACTTCTTTCTGGTTCTCTGTCTGTGACAGGCCCAGGCATTTCCTTCCTTTTCAAGTAGTGAACACTTATGTAATGCTTCTCTTGACACCCAACCCTTGTGATATGCATTAAGGCGTGTGTGTTTTCCATGTACCTCAGTATTCTCTGTAAACTGTAGCTTAACGTAGCAGGAAAACCCTGGAGGACAATGCTTAAGTCATCATTTAAAGATAGTTGTAAAGCAGTAACTGATTATAAATGGGTTGTAAACTGTGTACGATTCCATAGATTCTATCTATTCATGGAGTAGTCTTTAGGAGACGATGACGAACCAAGGAAACTATCCGACGTGCCTATTTCTACTACCCCCGTGCCCCCATGTGCTAAACTAGGGTCTCAGTGAGTGACTTATTACGTAAGGGCCAACCATAGAAATAGAGCAGGAGTAGAATGGACACTGAAGTGTTTTCACCGCTGCTAAGCAACGGCAATATTAACGTTACTGTCGGCGTCTAGAAGCCACAGAGGCTAACGATTTAGCACGCTAGCAAGCGAGTAACATAATGCAGGAAATGCAAAGATATAATGACAGAAGAAAAAGATGAGGTCGTTGGGAATATCAACATTTTACTAGGACATATTATAAAATTACAATATATTCACTTATTATGTACCGAAAAATGAACTTCCTTGGCCTCCACCATTTCTGACAACGTCAACAAACACGTCACAATTCGTGAACGCTGAGCTTTCAGAAACTTTCCACTTACGAGGTTGTGAATACCACAAGAGGGGGGGGGGCGTTTATATGGACTAAACACGACCCCATTTGAAGGCACCAGTAGCTCGCCAGGAAGATAACGGACGGAGATGGATGGCTGGCTAGTTAGCGAGGTAGCTTGTCCTTCTTCGGAGTGGCGAGGAGTGAGGCGGAGGGACAGTTAGACCCAGCGGCGCCGGCTACCAGCCCGCTGTTCGGCTCATTTTACATAACCAGTGTAGCATTAAATTGGTGGAATTAGCTTGCAAGCTAACTAGCGGACAGCTGGCTGGTTAACTAGCTTGCTAACTCCGCCTCCCAGCCCTCGCAGCAATGGCATCACATGATGGACACGGAAGTTGTAGTACCGCCGTTTGGACACTACGAAAATTGGCATCAATGACCGCCGCTCTTCCTCGGGGGCTTGCAGTGAGTCTGCAACAGGAAGTCGGTTTAGTTTATACAGAAGTTAGCTCGCTACAGCGGTCGCAATGGCAACCGTACACATAAAAAATGTCCGCCGCTCTGACCATCCTTTCTACATTGATTTGAATGAGAATGTCCTTTCTACTTCTGGTTCTATTTCTATGGGGCCAACATTACTCAGAAGCTACAAATGCTAAGATGGTAACAAACATGGGGTAGATCCAGGATAACTACCCCCCCCCCCCTCCCCTCCCTCCCACTCCACAGAGTTTTGTGTTGAAATTGAAGTTTATTTTGAAGGCACCAAAAACAGAAATACAAGAAAGAGAAAGATTTGACATTTGCTTGTCATGTTTTGGCCACAGCAGGCAGCTTTTTGTCTGTGATAAAGCCCCAAAACCCAAAAGTCTAAATAGTTCTATCTGTGCTTATCTCTATAAAGAACAGCTGACTTTAGAGCAACAACTCAGAGATCAGACTAACTAACTTTCTCTGCCTTCGACTCATTACTGTGTGATAGACAGTAGTCTAGCACTCCCTCCAGTGTCTGCAGAGCTCTACAGCATTTCAGCAGAGACTTGCATCCGTTGGCCCCTCCGGCGCCACAGCAACACGGGCTGTGAAGTCATTGTGGCCGTAAGCAGAAAGAGAGAGCTATTTACAGCGACTGTATAGCCATGTGGTCCGTGTCAATGAGGAAAGGCCTGGTATATTTTCTACATGAACAAAAACAGGCTGGCGTCTAGGTTGAACTTCTCTAGTGCGCATGAGCTTGGGAAATTAAATTGATTATATTTTTTATTTCCATGTACTGTGTATTTGGGTGAATGTAAAGTGATAATATTGAGCTATAAGGTCTGTGTGTACCACATAGTATGTGGGATGTACATTTTAACTATACAATACACATAATAATGCTATGTTAATATATAATGTTAAATATATAAAGTCTATATAAAACCAACAATATACCTGATGCTTTCATACTGTAACTATATATATGTCATACGCCATCTAGTGGTTGGACTGGGACATGACAGTGACTTTTGTATTGTTTAATTGCTAATTGGAGAGTTTTTGCAGTGATTTAATTATATTCAACTTTGAAAAATAAAGCAAATTTTGTAAACAACAAATCAGTAAACACATCTGGATCCATATTATTTTTGTTTGATTTTTAGTCTCGACTGAAATCAGTCACAAACTACGTACATAAAGGAATAAAAAGAAGAAACAGATTGCCAGGGAACGGAATGATTACATTGTGTAAATACTTATATATAAGGATGATGTAGGTGAGCTGTTTGAGTAGAATAAATTAATATGTATAAATAAAATTCTTTCTTCTAGGAATTAGAAGAAGTATCCTTACGTAGTTTACGATTTGCAGTTTTGTGATGAGATATTACCAGAACATGCACACAACCATTTTTATCATAATACTTTTAAAATAAATGATCAATAATCATGTAATAATAGGGGAACTGAAACAATAAACAAATGGATGTGGGAAGCCCACTTGGATGGTTGGAAAAGCATCCAAACACTTATTGACAAGAGAACTCATTCATCCAAGAGATGAAGGCTGAGAAAGAAAATATTTTTGACATAAATTCTTGGACACGTTTACAGCGAGCGAGCACATTTCAGTAGATGTCGGTACTGACTGAAGCATTCAGCCAAACTCTGTGAAAGCAGTACTGATAACACAGCTCAGTTGTAAGAGCATTTACTACTACTGGGTCACTGGAGAACAGTCCCACTGGGCCTAATTACAGCGAGAGGTTCGGACCCCCCCGCTGTGTGTGAATACTGTGTCGTCTGTAGGCGTGTGTGTGTGTGTGTGTGTGTGTGTGTGTGTGTGTGTGTGTGTGTGTGTGTGTGTCGTGGGTCTTTCTATCATCATATCAACGAAAACAAGATGCGGCGTCATGCTTGGTGTGCATAAAAAAATGTTCACAGTCAGCTGGGCGGCTTGTTAGGCACTAAAAATAATCAGTTAACGGTTAACAATCGGTCAACTAGGGTCGGTTATGGGTTAGAAAAATAATTCAATAATAGCATCCCTAGTAAGGAAGCCAGATAAGAACACAAAACTTGTAAATTAGACTACTTCGAAGTCACTGGGAGGCACATTTCTCCTCTTTTGGTGGCAGCTAACCTAGTACCGGTACTAGTACTAGCATGTACTGGACCAGTCTGAGCATACAGAGACCGAACTGATATAAACCCTCCAGCAAACTCCCAGGAAGACGGTAGATAAATTGACCCCCAAACTTTTCAAAGTAAAACGGAGCATTACTGGGATTAGTAACTGTAATGTAAATTTCAAAATATAATCCCTTACACTACTCGTTACTGGGAAAATGTCACGTTACTGTAACGTATCACAAAGTAGTGTGTTTGTGTTTGTTGTGTGCACTAGCATACTTCAAAAGCTTGTTAACTAATGAGAAGATCATTATGAGCTCATTTGCAACTTTAACAGTGAAACTTTTGATGTGAGAAGGTCATCTCTCTCTCTCTCTCTCTCTCTCTCTCTCGTACTGTCCTTTGTCTGATAACAGCGTCCCGCTCATTTTAAAACACTCATAGGAGTCTCTCATAGCTCCCGTGTCCTTCCCTTCATGTCCCATAGGATTCTCTCTTTCTCTTTTTCACATCTAGTTGCAGGTTATTCAGATCCGTCACACCAACACTGATATTTCTTGTTCCACTCCTGATACCGTAGCAGCTGATCTCTGCCGGGTCAAACTGGGGCAACTGTCCTCGTCCCAAAAACAGAAACAATGTGAAATCCCTGAGTGACTCTCTGTGATGTTGGTTTGGGATTAGAACATTTTGTCCCAAGCATCCCTTTATCCCCACCCCCTCCCTCCCTCCCTCCCTCCCTCTCTTTCTCTTTTTTTGGCCGCTCCCCGCCCTCCCTCTCTCTCTCATGCTGTGTCACTTCTGCTTGGATTTTCTATTTTCTGTGTCTCTCTATCATTCTCATTTATTAAGAAGCCTTGACGTGTAACTGAAGCTGTTCTCACAGAGCGTCTCATGCAGGCTAAACTCTGTATCTACATCGGCTCTGAATGTCTGCCCAAATTCAAACTGATTGGTCCATACACAGAGGAAACGGACTCGGAAAATGTGTGTGTGTGCATAATACGTTTGTGCGTGCATGTATCAGCAAGTGTGTGTGCATGACATGAATCAACACCGGGCTGGTGGTGTGACATCTCATTAAAGAGACAGTCTGCCTGCATACATTGGCAGCACATCTACATTTCACAGGCTGAAAGCCTCGGGCGCAGTTTGAGGGGGGGAAGAAGTACTTTAAATGCATTGTTTTATTCAATGCATACAGGTCGCTGTGTGTTTATGAGTTAGGATATGTGCATATGTTTATGCATGTGTGTCTCGGTGGATGATGGCTAGCAGCCTGTGGCTGGTTTCTTAACCATATTTTACTATCTACGAGGCACATGCACACATAAATGGTAATGAAGTAGGAGTTTCTTTATAATGATGGCTTAGTTTGGTTTCAGATTTAGTCACCATGAAGTAAAATCTCAGGAACCTTCTGCTTTTATTCTGTACTGGTCGTCAGCGGTTTGAATCCAATCATTTCTACATGTCACCATGCTGTGTTGAGTTGCATGTTCAATTACATGTTTAAACTTCAACTAGCACAGGTTTGTTCAGTGCATCATGCAAGGCTGTAATCTAAAGGCCCTCACACACCGAGCTTACTGAGTACTTTCGGTGTGTACTGTAGAAACATGGCGGACTCTGTGAAGAGGACCCGCTCTCTATGTAGATATGAAGGACTCATTCTAAGCTTACGAAAACACAACGATTCTTTGTTTTCATTAGTGTTGAATCAACTGAAACTTAGTTTTTAACATTATATTCCATTTCTGCTAATAGATCCCCCGAAATGTTACGCACTGTTCCTTTAATGGAACCAACAGAGTCCCTATATCCACTAAGAGCCAGAGTCTGCAATCTTATAGTAGAATTATATAATATTATTTAGAAAATTCAGACTAAATCAACCTAAAATGACAGGTCAGAAGTAGATTCTAGGTTTAAACGTATGTCTCAATTGCACTTCCTAAATCTATCTATCTATCTATCTAGGTGTAATGAAGCAGGTATGGATACAACAGAGAGATGTGAGAGGTAACCATGTCCTAGTTTCCCCCTACACTGAGCAGGTACTATATTTAGAAAGCAGAAGGATAAGGGGGGAAAAAGAATCCCCTAGAGTCGACGGCAGCAGTTTTATGTTCTGGACAATTTACACCCTCCTTATGCTACGATGACCTTTCTGCCTTCATCGTTCACTCATCCCAGCCCCCCCCCCCCCTCATACCCTCTGCTCCTCTATGTCCTCTTCTCCTTTCTCCTCACCTTTCTTGATTCCCCCTCTCTTCCCTCCCCCCCCCCTCCTGCACTTTTATCTGTTCTCCTCTTTCATGTTTCATCTTCCATCCTCCAACATGTCTCCTCTTCTGTCAGCACACACTGCCATATTGTTAACCGGTCATTTGCAAACATGCAGACGTTATGTTTAGCGTACACCTTCCTTCACCTGTCTGAAATAATAAGCAACCAAGAGCTGCATCAAGCTTGTGCCTTTCTTTACTGTCTTTCAGAGGCTCTAGTAGGTTCAGTTCTAGGGCAAGAATGAAGCTACAGATATCATATGAAACTAAAAAAACTGATGAATCCACTGGTACGTCTTTGTAGCTTGTTGGGAAGGAGGCTAAATAACGCTCCACAGTTGGGCTAAATTTTAGCGAGGAAAAACAGGCATGGCCATTTTCAAAGGGGTCCCTTGACCTTTGACCTTAAGATAAGTGGATGAAAATGGGTTCTATGGGTACCCACGAGTCTCCCCTTTACAGACATGCCCACTTTATGATAATCACATGCAGTTTGGGGCAAAAACCATGCAGTATCAATTTTATTTTCACCTCTTTTAAAATGGTGTATCTGAATATTTCTACAAACTGGGGTCCCTAAACAGTCTTGAATTCCATAAATTGGGTATCACTGTAAAGCTGAGACTCTTGTGGATCCAATGAGCCCAACTGTATTCATGTGTGATGATGTTAGTCCCCATAGGAGACATTTCATTGTATTGAGACCATTTTTTTTTTAACTTGACCTCACTGTATAAAAGGACCTGTGGTGACCTCTAGGATAATCACAGCCTCATGAAACTTTACAGCCACAAACTAGAGACCTAGAGCATTCAGAGGATGGATGGATCAAACTAGAGACCTAGAGCATTCAGAGGATGGATGGATCAAACTAGAGACCTAGAGCATTCAGAGGATGGATGGATCAAACTAGAGACCTAGAGCATTCAGAGGATGGATGGATTTCCTAGCTAGATTAACAATAAGGGGGTTTCTGAGCAGTTTACACGACAGTAAGTGTTCGCCATTCAATCACCGAAAAATGCAGAAATCTCCAAATGTCAAAATTGTATTGATCTCAAATCACAGCATGGCTTTTTCTATGGTGTTCCTCAAGGTCTTGGTTTCTCAAATTAATCTTCAGGTTCCCAGCTTTCAGATGATGTACACCACTTCTATGTGACATCTACTGTTGACCTGCTATCTCCCCCTAAAGACCCCCTGCACCCCCCTAAAGAAGACTAAAACGGGTCTATTGTGGGTCTCAGAGGGTTTAACCATGTAACGCAAAAATGTGTCATCTTTGTGCTCCATGAAACGTCCTCTGTGTGACTATAAAAATTCCTTCTCCTACTCCTCACCTAATAGTGCCAGCAGCATTAATCCACTGCACTTGTGCACTCGCTGTGTGTGCACACGCATGCATGGATTTATAGAGTAGTGGATGTACTGTGCTGGTAGTCCACATTTTATCTTGGTAATTTATGACGTTCTGTCTTCCTGTCCCCCTCTCTCTATCCCTTCCCATCTGGCAAATTTCTAGTCTAACCCTGAGAGCTGCTATTGACACTGAGCGTGTGCGTACATGTGTGTGTCTGCACACATCCAGTGCATTAGGCACGATCTACCGGCCCATCTGGCTGACTGCTTGTGGGGCCATTCATCGGGCAAGTGACACTGTGTGTGTGTAATAGAAAATTACAATAAAATCAGCTTTTAAACTGAGATAAAGCCGAAAACAATATTCACCACAACTTATTTTGTGTATTTTTTAGGTCTTAAATATCATAATATTGTCAAGCAAGTAAAACAATTCTGCTTCAATTCAACCTGTTTCCAATACAATCTGTTCTTTTTCTGAGTTTAGTGCTTCGATCTGCCTCACCACATTTCATTTTTATAAGATTTTATAAGTTTCTCATTTCATATGCAGCATTTTTGTGTTTTATAATAAATTATTGATGGCTCAAATATGAGTTAAACGGACTTGTTAAGATGAATATTTTATACAGTGTATTTCTGCTCCTGAATGAAACCTTTGAACACTAGTATATGACACATATTAAAGAGATAAGCAACAGTTATGCTTAAGCCAGTTTACAGTCCTCTCACTAGTCGCAAGCTTTGTTATGTGTTGTGCTGCCACCCAGTGGACAACTTCATTTATTGCACAAAAAAAAAAATCAGTAATGTAGTTTTCCTAGTATCTATCTATTTATTGAAGTCACGATGACACAACTACTTAATGTAAAACCAACTGCAGCACAACTTCTTAGTCCAGTGATTCTCAAAGTGGAGTCCGTGGCATTCTGTCAGGGGTTCGCAAAATAATTAGCTATAAATTATAAAATTGTGCCATATCATTAAAAAGTGCATATCCACATATGGGGACCATTTGCACCAATAAAACAAGCATATTGTGTCCATTACTCCCACCCACATTAGCTTTGAGCCAATAGAAACTCTGATATGATTGTGACACACAGCAATAAGTTCATTATTTTTAGCTTTAGACTGGTGTGAGTTTAAATATCTGAATTTATTAGGACTATGCCAGTCTTGCTTTTAAGATCAATTACTTGAAATGTCAGCTATAAATGCTGTCAAGTTTAAAGCTATATAAGCGGTATTAACATTCAAAAATATTGCACATTTCCCTGCTGTGGGAGCAATAAAGGATTATCTCATTTTATGATTCAAATTGACATGAACTACTACTGTCTATCTTTAAATGTACTATTGTCCCCGGAGATTAATTCCAACATTGCAATCCTGTATAATCCACCATCACATGACATCTCATCTCATTTTATAATGACTTGTATGAATTGCTTAAACTGCCAATTTTTTCCGATCTGAATCGCTCTTCTTCGGAGATTTTAATATACACTGGTAAGATAAAAGTTGCAAACAAAAGAAACAACTAAACATAACTTTCAACAGATGGTTAAAGGTCCAACAAGAATCACTCGAACGAGCAAATACCATGATTGATTTGATAGTCACAAACAGACCAGAATGAGTCACAAGGACGTACAGTATAATGTATTAACGGGCCTTTCTGACCATAACATGACCCTGATTGTAAGGAAACTAAAAAAAAAAGCGTCTACCGATGTTTATTAATGAACATAAATCAGGGAATGCAGCCATTCCCAAAAACAAAATGCCACAATTTGAAAATGAACTAAATAATATTGACTGGAGTGACGTTTTACCAAACAATGATCTGGACAACTGCTGCAACACTTTGATCAAAAACTCTCACAGTACTGATTAAGAGTCTCCTTACCCTGGCTGAATAATGATATCCACCAGTTAATGAAAATTAGCTACGGCTAGAAGTCCTATATGCGTTGCATCGGTTGCACTTAAATTAAATGTAACAATGCCATATTGTCCCTGTCAAATAAATTAATAAGTAGGCCTAAATAAATAAATACATGTGTTTCTGTGTATCTCTGTGAAACAGGTCTGAAGTTTTTAGGGTCAAGTTCTATAACACAAATAGTTTAGCATCTAAGAGTACAAATGTTAGTAAGTATATGCTTAATCGGTGTTACTGTTATGAGGGAGTCCTTGGAAAATTGGAAAAAAAAACCTGTAAGGGGTCCCTGGACCCAAAAAGTTTGAGAACCCCTGATCTAGTGTGTAAATTGAAAGCAGGGGGGGGGGGAGTAAAATGTGATTGGTTATAGTCAGGGATGGAAAGAGTACTAGAAAATTACCTACCTAACAACACAGCCTCTTCATCAGTACAGCTTTAGAATCAAGCAGAAGAGAGGACAAATAGACTACATCAATGAAATAGGCTCACACTTTCTTATAGCAGAATAAAACATCACCAAACAAGCAGACAAACAATATAAAGTCCAAAGCAGCTGCAGCCACAACCACATTATTACAGCAAAACAGAGAGCTGAAGCACAGACGCACATGCTACGTTGCCTAGCAACATTGACTTTCTCCTCCTCTGGAGAGACTCACATCCATCACAGTAAAAAAGAGTTTGTTGTTACAAAAGTTGCTCACCTGTCTGAACGTCACTCTGTGAGTCTGTCTGGGGGAAACCGCGTAGCATGCTAGATCCAGCATCCACCTGTTGATGATGTAACATCTCAGGTGTGTTTGATTTGGACCCTAGCTGCTCGCAGGTGGGTGGAGTGATTAAAGCTGCAGTACCGTAATGCCTATTTCTCTCCTCAGGTGTTCTCAGAATCATCTTGTAGTGTATCGTTTAGCTGTGAAAGGAGAAAGTTTGTGACCCGGCAGCCATGTTGAGATCTCTTGAGGAAATACCAATTACCAGTCACATGGCCGGAGCACAGCCAATAGGAACGCAAATCTAGCTTTGACCAATCACAGGTCATCTCAGAGATGACCTGTGATTGGTCAAAGCTAGATTTTTTAAAAGCCTGAAAACAGAGTCATGAGGAGGTGCAGAAGTCGTTTATTAAGGTAGATAGGCAACTGTTTTTTTCAACTTAGGTACAATAATGCTAACTTTAACCCATGACGTCATCCTTAATTTGATTGCATTGTTGTGCGCTTTTTCTGTACAGTTCAGTAACGTTCACATGTATATAATATTTACACTACTGTTCTAGCACATAATTTATTTATAATTTATTTATATTGCACATATTTATTTACCTTTTATTTACCCTTATAACATAATTTTACTAGTGTTCTTATCCCTTGGATATTTTTTATTCTTATTTATTGTATGCCCTGTCCGATTCTTATTCCTATTCTTATTCTTATTTCTATTCTTATTTTATTTTATTTTATGAACTGTCTTTTGTTAGAATCTGTGCTGCTGTGAAACTGAAATTTCCCCACAGGGATAAATAAATTGCTATCCTATCCTATCCTATCCTAACTGCTAGCCCCGCCCCCACCAAGATGAACCACCTGCACGTAAAGTGGGTGAAATCTGCTCCATCCTCACTCCCCCTTTTTCTCTTTATCCACATCTTTAGGTTTTTTTTTCAATCTTAAAATAGGCTATTTCTCTTTCTTTCTACAAATGCATGCCAACCAATGACTTCAGACCCAGAGTTGTATGTAAAAAAAAAACTATTTCACAGTGGACTTCTGTCTCATGCAATGCAAATGTCTCTTAGTACACAGTAGATTGCATGTGGAGTGATTCACCACATACAAAAATGATAATTTGATCTTGGTGTATCATATCAAAGCAGAAGCTTAACACATCCGAATCTCCACCAAACTGTCGGTGGTTGAGTTGCCTTGTGGGTAATGTAGGCGACAGGTTTTGACAAGGAAACAGAATGCATGGAATAAAAACATAATATGTCTGCTTCTGCTGCATCAATTTGATTCTTTTTTTTTTTTTTTTTTAAACTGCATTGTGAGTCTGACAATATTACAGGAGTGCAATGATCAATCAGTAGAGTAGTGTTTTAAATAAATAGGCTTGTCACTTAACTTGTCCATCCAAGTTTGTCCAATGATGTACAGTTGTTGGGTATGATGAGCACATTATGTAGAAAACCATGTCAATTTCCTGAGCACCTGCACTCATACACGTGCTATTACGTCCACAAAACCCGAGGTTATAAACTCAGATGCACAGCTGGAAATCTGTTAAATGTTTTGCATTAATAAACCTGTAACATTGGGCCACTTTCACCGGTTACACAACTAATTAAAGGATAAACAACATCTTTAAGCCATGATCAAGAACCGGGATGCAATTACAACCATTATGCGCGCTCATCCAGAAACGTAGCCACGATTACAAACGTGCAAATAATACTATTCACAGTGTAGCTTAGGAGAAACATTTTATCAAGGTGCATGAGTGGATTCATGAAGTCACCACTAGAACAGCCGGAGTCTCCGACTGTGAGTGCAGAATCTCCCCAACACAACTTCTTTCCATTTGTTTTTTGTTTGTTTTATAGGCTAGTACAATAAGAAATTACTTCCATTACCAAACTGTATGATTTAATTTTACTTATAGCTGTAAAAGTATTAGTTTTTTTGTCAGGAGAGAATTCAGCTGAGGGGGCACGGTGACCTTTTTGGGCCCGCCCCTAACGCCGACGCTGGTTAACGGGAAAGGAAGTCACCATCCCTCTGAAAACCCAACAAGTTCTGCACTGATGCTGTGTCACTGAGGGCATTGTGCCCCCCCACCCCCTTTGCGCCTGCGGCTGTCTGGCTTATTATTATTATGGTCTGTCTGGCATGCTGCCTGGCTGGTGGTCTCTAAGTGAACTTGATACTGAAATCAGCAGCCGGCTGTGATGTGTAGAGCATCACGGGGCCGCGCCGAGCTAGTCTGGAGCTCAGCCAGTCGCTTAACCCTTGTCAACAGTTCTAATGAAAGTGGCCTTTACCTCGGTGGCCTCTTTTTCATTAGCGGGGTCAGAGGTCGGTGCTCTCAAGGCTGGCTGTTTGTCGGTTTGAGAGGGGCAGACAGTTGAGGAAGTGGGCCGAGGACGGGGGTTAGAGAAGGGGATATAAGGGCAGAGGGGGGAAGGGGGAAAACATGCACCGGCTAGTTGGCTCCTTGTGTCCGTTTCCTGTACGCCCTGCTGGTCCTGCTGATTAATTCTTAAAGATTCCCCACAGCTCTAGCGTTTGTCAACTCTGAGTTGATTCTCACCTGACATTGTGACCTTCGTGCACGTTTGAATTTTTACAAATTCCTCTTCCACACCAGGATTTAGCCACAAGCTCCAGCAGAAAAAAGCTGCAGAATTATTTTGTGTTTTGGAGAACATCGAGCTCTATCGTCACTTCAGAGGTTACATTCCCCCACTTTCTACTTGACTCTCACTGTTCTCTGTTATGCCCCTTTAACACAGATGTGGCCGACTGAGTGAGCCGACATCCCTCTCCTCCTCCTCCCTCTCCTCCTCCTCCTCCTCCTCTTCCCCTTCACCCCGGCCTCTCGCACATGAAAGGGGCCGCACAAGGCCAATAGAGGGCCGGTGGGGTGTGTGCTATGCGAGGGCCCCAGACCCAGACACAACACAACACACAGCTCTGCGGGCCACCACAGCTGGGCTGGAATGTGACCTGCTTCAGACTCGACACCGTGTGCTTGTGTGTGGAGGAGGGAGGAGGAGGACATGGATGGAGGGACGCACTGCCGGCATGAGCCTTTTGATAAGCTGTGAGCATGTTGGGTATTTTGTCTTCAGCACAACATAACAAAGCAGGGACATCTGCAGTATTTTATAAATCATCTTTATTCATTTTGCCATCGATAAAAGTTTTAATGGACACTAATATATCATAGATAACATAAAAATATGTCTGCTCTCAATGCAATTAGATTCACAGAGAGACTTTCTGCCTATATATATATATAAGAAGAAAATAAATACGAAGTACAGAAGTCCACATACATATTCTGTAAATTAAAACTTTTCAAAATAAAATAGATTCCACAAAATGTGGAACCAAAGAGCTTATCTGATTCTGGTAAATAAACTGAGGCTTTGAATTGCATTATACAGATGTTACACAATGTCTACTTGTGGGATAACCCACAAAAACATAAAGCAAACGTACCAATCATATTAAAACATACCGCTAAATGAATGATATTAGTGAATTCAAGATAACATTTAGAGAGGAAAAGATTAAATACTTTGTACAGGGTAAATGCTTGTGACTAATACTATTCTGCCTGCCTTTTCCAGACAGCGTGCCCATGCAGGTGTGGACATCAAAACCGTCTAAGCTTGATTCTAATTTTTAAAAAAGAGCTATTTGGACAGTTTTGAAACAGCATCTGTGAAGTAATCATGAATGAAAACAGTAACAAGTCAGTGAGTGATTTTTTTTTAGCAATAAGGAACAAAGTGAGGAAAGAAAAACATCCGAAACAGGAACAAAACTATGATAACTGGCAGTCAGTCAGACTGGTGAGGTCACTGGAGCTTGGAATAAACAGAAAACACAACAGTGAGACTTTAAAAAGACTACTGGACGGCAGAGAAATCCTTAAGGAAATCACAGGTTTTCTTGTGGATAACCTCACGAAGCTTCCTGATCCTACGAGGGCTGGAGGAGCCTACAAAGCTGTCGGGCTGCAGGACGGCCATCCCGTTTTGAACATCCCCCATGATGATGAGCTGCCCGTCGGCCGTGGTGATATTGGGGCAGGGACAGTTCCAGTCCATGTTCAGAAGAGTCACCTCCAAGGGCTCTTTGCCAAAGAACCTCAGACCCATCTTCTCATCCTTCAAGATCTCCTCCACCGTCACCAAAGCGTGGCCCGACTCTTGCTCCTCCGTCAGCTCGGTCACACGCCCGAGGATCACGAAGTCGCTCTTGCAGAAGCTGGTGACCATCTTGGCTCGGGGTTTGCACACCTTGCAGTTGTGGTTCTTCGGGAAGGGACACATCTCTTCGCAGGCCTCCTTCGACTCGAAGCTGTTCTCGTTGCCGCCGCAGCCTCCGTACACGAAGGACTGGCACTTCTTGAGGATGCTGCTGTAAGCCCAGCGAGGCTCGTAGGCCTTGCACGGCCCCTGGAGGCTCGGGAGGCTGCAGGGAGCCGCCAGCTCTCCTCCGCACGACAGCATGCAGGCTTCATAGGTGTCGAAATGGTTGCGGTTTTTATTGCACTGACTGTAAGTAAAGGTGAAGCAATTGTTCCTCTTTGGTTCGTAGTACCAGCTCATGCTCTCTTCTCCGCAGTCATCTGTGTCTGGACTCTTGAGGCACTCTTCAGCTGGAAAAGGCAGGTTGGTACTATTCCCTTCCGCATTCTTACCTTTCGCCTCCTTCCTGATCACTACCAAAGGAAAGTGTGACGATACACTCCCTCCTACGTTTTTGGCTGTACACGTATAGATGCCGGCATCCTGAAGTTGCGCGTTGTATATGACCAGCTGGCCAATGTTAGTGACCACGACGTTCCCTCGGACGTGATTAGGTCTCATTATGGTATTCTCTTTGCCCTTCAGTTGTTTCTCCCAGGTGATTTCCGGATGTGGCTTCCCAGACACCTCGCACAGGAAGCTGGCTGTCTCGCCCACGAACACAGCCTGTTGGGTAGGACCGCTGTGTATGGTGGGGAGCTGGATGTCAGCTGGGAGGGTGGTCTGGAGGGCAGTGGTGGGATATAGGGTGGTCTCTGCTGGGATCGGACTGGTGTTTGGCCAGGTCAAGTGGTACCTGTAGGTAGGTTGAATAAGACAGGAATTAATCAGAGCCAGGACATGTCGAAGGTTCTTCTTTAATTACTATATTTACCACTGGCGGACTCAAGGGGGGGTGCCTTCAAATGGAGAAAACATGATAAAATGCCCTCTAGGCTGCCCTTAAATGGAGAAAACATGATAATGTGCCCTCTAGGGTGCCCTTAAATGGAGAAAACATGATAATGTGCCCTCTAGTGTGCCCTTCCAGTAGAGAAAACATGATAAAGTGCAATCTAGGATGCCCTTCCAGTGGAGAAAACATGATAAAGTGTTATCTGTGCCCTTCCAGTGGAGAAAACATGATAATGTGCACTTTTGGGTGCTCTTAAATGGAGAAAACATGATAAAGTGCCCTCTAGGGTGCCCTTCCAGTGGAGAAAACATGATAAAGTGTTATCTAAGGTGCCCTTAAATGGAGAAAACATGATAATGTGCAATCTAGGATGCCCTTCCAGTGGAGAAAACATGATAAAGTGCAATCTAGGATGCCCTTCCAGTGGAGAAAACATGATAAAGTGTTATCTGTGCCCTTCCAGTGGAGAAAACATGATAATGTGCACTTTTGGGTGCTCTTAAATGGAGAAAACATGATAAAGTGCCCTCTAGGGTGCCCTTCCACTGGAGAAAACATGATAAAGTGCCCTCTAGGATGCCCTTGAGTGGAGAAATGTGGAAAAAGTGCCCTCTAGGGTGTCCTTCCAGTGGAGAAAACATGATAAAGTGTTATCTAAGGTGCCCTTAAATGGAGAAAACACGATAAAGTGCCCTCTAGAGTGCTCTTCCAGTGGAGAAAACATGATAAAGTGTCCTCTTGGGTGCTCTTAAATGGAGAAAACATGACAAAGTGCCCTCAAGGGTGCCCTTCCAGTGGAGAAAACATCATAAAGTGCCCTCTAGGCTGCCCTTAAATGGAGAAAACATGATAAAGGGCCCTCTAGGCTGCCCTTAAATGGAGAAAACGTGATAAAGTGCCCTCTAGGGTGCCCTTCCAGTGGAGAAAACGGGATGAAGTGCCCTCTAGGGTGGCATTAAAATGGAGAAATCATGATAAAGTGCCAGATGGGCTGCCCTAATATGCTAGTAAACTTTCTGTGTGCTGGTGCCCCACCACATGCAGCTGGTGCCCTTTTTATTTCTTTTGCCCCTGCCCCTCAGACATCCTGAGTCCGCCACTGACATTGACATATTACACACAGAATACAATTATGTTTCTAAACAGCCAGAAAAAAATAAGTTGTGTTTTTCAAAATGTCGTAATCATGAGGACGAAAACAAACCAACTTTACCTCATCACAGCAAAAACAAATAGTGGAGATCTAAAATACTTAACATGTTACCTGCAGGTGACCTCAGAGATAGAGATACCCTTGGAACAGGCCTCTGCATCCATGTAGCACTTGTTATAGTAAGTCATGCCGTCGGACGCGCACGTGAAGTGGGGCTCTCTCTCACAGCGGTCCCGGCACTTACAAACAGGCTGGCCGTCCCAGATGTCGCACTCGGAGCCCTGCTGGGAGCACATGAACTTGTCGCAGGTGGCGCCCTCTGGCATTCCTATGGGGCCCCTGTTGCCCTTCACGTCTATGTAGCGTGATGCCACGCAGCTCTTGTTTCCGCACACATTAGGGCAGCACTTCTCAAATGTTTCACAGTCCTAAAGTTGGAGAAGAAATTAAAAAAAATTACTTCTGTTTTGTACAGTTGAGATACTTAAAATACTGCATAAAACACAAAAAAATGGTTTGATTCTTGGAAATCCTGCTGAGCAAAACCTGCAGATTTCATTGTGATGAAGTTAGATCATTACATTCTGTTTTATTTTATTTACTTTGTATTATTTTTTGTTGTGTTGTGTTGTTTTGTTGTTTTTCTGTTTTTTTTTTTTATCAGTTTGTTTTGTAGTCTGTTCGGTCTCTGTCTTGTGTTTGTTTAGGACCCCCTTGAAAACGAGATGATGCATCTCAAGGGGTTATCCTGATATAATAAACTTCATATATATATATATATATATATATATATATATATATATATATATATATATATATATATATATATATATATAAATGTTTCAGTTTGGATGAGTTTTGACTTGCATGAATAAAAACTTAAAGGAGGAAAATTTAGTTGTAACGTGTAACATTACATATCCACTAAGATTATTTTGGTTGAATTTCTGCTTTTCTATTAATCCTTCATGCAGCAACTCATGCACAGTGAAAAGGAAAACAGGAATATGAGCTCCTGGTCTACTAAAGGAGAGAGCAGACCCTGAGTCCAGATGATTATTGTCTCCACATTTCACATGCAGCAGGTTACATCAACTCACCTGGTCAGATTCACACTCGCGCATGCAGGTGCTCATCGCATCCACCCACAGGTTGGGGTTCAGGTCGTTCGGGCACAGACCCGCGTGAGAGTACACCACTTTTGCCACGGACATGGGCATGGGCATCGCTCTCACGCGGCAGCTGTCCATGTAAAGGAGGATAGTGTAAGAATGTCCCAGAAGAAACCAAATCCATCGGGGAAACAGCATCCACCACATATCCGACGCGTAACACAACGGACGCGGAAAATCTGGAAAATTAAAAAGTTTAAAGTTTTCGGAAAAAAAACTCTTTAAAGTATCTTCAAACTGTCAAGTTTTCTAACCACTGCGATCAGATGCAGCACCAAAGCAGCTTGCAGCGTGCGGGAGCCGGTGTGGATGTGGAGAGCTCTCCAGGTTAGAGTCGCTCCACGTTTAATAGCAGCGAGAGATTATAGAGCTGCGCTGAGCGAACCCACTTAAGATCTAACTTCATGAATTACAGTGGCCTGTCTAGTCGGACAGCAAATCCCAGCTGAGTTACAGTTATGATCAACTTAATTAAAGAAAAAAAAAAAAAAAAAAAAAGTTCGCCTACAGTTTGCAGCCGCTGTTTCATAAAGAACTGGCGAGACACCTGTGCGTAAGGCGCTGGCTGCCTTAACCCTTAGCTTGCAAAGGAGGAGGACATATTTAGCAATACTATACTACTAACTATGGTAGATAACATTTATAATGCAAAATATGCACGAACTTAACATTTTGCATCTTAGCACATTTTAAAAATAGATGTAAAGATACAATAGAATCTATAAAAAATGACTGTATTATAGTCACACAACTCTATTTATTAGTGCCAATAGACTTTATCTTGCATTTTAGCAAATAGATTAAACTTATAATATGCTTATATGTTTGTCATGTGACAGTTTTGTGCACTATAATACTGCATAAGGATTTAACACAGTTTGCTGTATAATCTCTCCTGTCCATCTGGACAAAATGTCTCCAGAAGATGGCACCAAACTCAGTGTCTTCTTCTCGTTCTGGTTTACCTTCTGTACCTGCAGTCACCTGCTTGAGTACATTTAAGTATATAGGTGGTTTCATTAATGGATAATTAAAATGTTAATTTTTTTTACCATGGCTGTACATTGTGGGAGTCTATCCTTCCATTTCATTTTCCCTCCTCCTCCTCTTCTTTTTTCTTTCTGTACCTCAAAAAAGACCAACAGTAGCCAAACTTTCCAGATATGTGATAATAATAATAATCATAGTGGTGCACCAGGTGATGGTGGATGATGGATGGTGCAGAATCCAACCTTTTATAACCCTAATGTTTTAGATATGAGTTCAATATCTTCTCTACATCACTGGTACCAGACTGTCATATTCACTGAACTGTGGTTGATTCTATATTGTCCACATCTGATGACACACCCCATAATTTCTTATTATTCTTATGTGCAACACTGATTAAATTGTTCAATAATTCAACTGTGCAATGCTGCATTTATACTTTACATTTCAAGAAGTATTATATTTTAATTCTTATTTATACTTTTCTTGCATTTATATTCAACACACTTAACAGCTCCCACTTCTCAATATTGTTTATACTGTGGTTATATATTGTACGTGTTTGATGAACATTTTATTGTTAATCAATTTACATGTTACATACTCCTTTATTTCTATTTTTTCTTATATTTCTTTATGTTTATATAAGAGCAACATCGTAATTTCTCCCCAGGGATCAATAAAGAATTTCTGATTCTGAACACATGCATCCTTAAACGGTTTAGTTTGTTGTATGTGTTACAGCGTGTGTTATAAAATGTCCTGAAAACTACAGTCAGGACTCTTAATTCTTGTTTTTATGAATCAACCACTGCAAAACTTTGGAAATGCCCCAACAAGTGAAGTGTACTAGTTGCGAGCATTTGCTTGATGGTGCAAATAAAAATACAAACATGATGTGAAATGCAAAATTTCTTGTCTTTGACATGATCAACGTGGACGTTATGCCAAATGGCCCATAATAGTCTATCACACAGAATATTAAGTTGTATGAATTAAAGACATTACAGATCATTGCTTTCTCAAACTATAACCACATGTGGGTTAAATTAATCAGACAATCCTGTTAATATTTAAAGCACCGTCAGTGTTGGAATATTGTGTAGCGTCATCGGTGATGAGACCGATAGGAAACACTTTAAGCAGAGCATCTTGTAATCGACAATAGAAATGCTATCACAATATTGACATGTAAGAAGTCACAAGTAGAACATACAGCTTGTCCGGGGTCTTCACAACACGCGAAATGTTGTGAAGACTCGGTTTGTTCCCCGAAAAGCCAATTCCAGGAAGTGCTGCAGAAAAGGGGGCTTCAAAGCAAAACAAATAGGTTGGTGGTCTGTTTGGTTGAGGACACAAACAGAAAAAAAGGATAATGCTACAGTTCACGCCAGACACAGTCTTATTAGGAGCACCATTTAACTCAAATAAAACAGGTTTTGTGTTGACGTTAAAAAAGCTGGTCTAGTTTTATCTTAAAAAGAACAGAAATGTGTGTGTGTAGTGTGTGTGTGTGTGTGTGTGTGTGTGTGTGAGAGTGGAGTCTGTGCTTCCCAAGCGGAGTCCCTGCTGAGCCCAAAGAGGCCCAGTGCTCTCCAGGCCGAACCCTGCAGTCTTAGTCTGTTCTGTGTCTGTGAAAAAGGACGTACAGATTATATTCTACCCATTTTACACACACACACACACACATATATCTGCATGCTCTCAATTTAATGCAAATGCACAAACACAGTCAAGCTGTGTTTTCAGTGTCTGCCCACCCAGTAACCCCTAACCTTCACCCCTCCAGACCCTGCATTCCCAGCATAGCCGACACTGGGGCTGCAGGGCATGTCACGTATTGAATAGAGCCTCACGGTGGACCCCCTACGCAGGGCGCTCCGACAGTCTATCCGCCCTTCAGCACATGCATTGTCTGCAAACAGACCCTGACTTTGACCTTCTCTGTGCACGCTCGCCATCTTTCTGAGAGCCCGGTTCAAAACAGCTTTGCAACTCAAGACACGTCTCCATTAATGTTTATTTTCTTGCAATATTAAGATTCGTGGTTAATGGCAATGTAAAGCTCCTGGTTCTTTCATATGTACTTTATCACAACCATGTTCTCCTCAGTGAATGAAAACATCCACTGAAAAAGGCAGAAATCAACTACGACTATCCCATCAGAAATTTATGAGAAATGATCATAATTAGCATATTATTCATGAGTTATGGCCCAAAATGTGTTTTGTGAGTTCACAGTGACCTTAATCTTTCGAAGCAGTTCATCCTTGAGTCCAAGTGGAGGTTTCACGAGAATGGGACGGACGAGAGGTCACAGTGACCTTGACCTTTGACCTCATCCTTGAGTCCAAGTGGACGTTTGTGCCAAATTTGAAAAAAATTCCCTCAAGACATTCCTGAGATATCGCGGCTAGGCTACTTTTTCGCACCTTTAATGTGTTTAATTGGGATGTCTGGTATTGATGCAGCAATTTACTTTCTATAATAAAGTATCCTTGAACTTTATGCAAAGCTAAGTTTACAGGCTGCTGACCAGAGCCTTATATTGATCGGACAGATATTGAGAGTTGAATCAATCCTATCTTGCCCTCTTGGATGCCCTATGGTAGATAAAACATGATGAAGTGCCCTCTAGGGTGTCTTTCCAGTGGAGAAAACAAGATAAAGTACTCGCTAGGGTGCCCTTCTAGTGGAGAAAACGTGACGAAGTGCCCTCTTGGATGCCCTCAGACCGCCTGAGTTCGCCACTGCTCAGAGAGGTATAAATGACTCACTGTGCATATACTCTATAAGCTACTGTACATTTTACCTCACCATTAATCTCTCAGTGGCTTTACGGTGTCATGCATGCCTTTGTGTCGTAAATAAGCAGCTCTGTATATTGGCTTTGTGCATTATGCCGGTCAGAGAGGGGCACATATCGCACTATAGTCGGGCCATAGTCCAAGCACATCGACGTACCTCACGTACCTGTGAGTAACGTCGCCTTCTGCCTCCATTTCTAAAATGCTCTTAGGGGGTTCTTGATCATGCAGGTCCACACAGCGTCTCCTGCCCATGACCGAGGCCTGGGAAGCTGGTGGAGCGGGTTCAAAAACAATGAAGGTGTTATGACTGTTCATACTAAGCTTATTATGAGAGTCTCACTCCAGAACAAAGGAGAGAGACACGTCCAGCCACAGCAGGCTCCTAAGCTGATTCCTCAGCCCAAGTCTAGACACACAACACAACATGCCGATGCACAGACATGCCGGAATACATGCTGCAGATCCACGGGCGTCCGCTGAACGTATATATGCTGATTGCCTTACATTCCTTTGTCCCTATATTTAGATTGCAAACGCACATTTAATTCTTCAATTCTGCTCAGATTATGCAACAATTTGTGCTCACCAGACTGCAGTGTCTGAACATCTGCTCACCACATGAACACCATTGTATTCATTTCATTGAAGAGTGTGTTAGTACGACCATAACTTAGGTGTTGTTTATGTTCTTTAAATCAGAAAGGGAACATAACAAACTGCCTCGATAGTTAAGTTCACAACAGAACGTACAACATCGGCTCGTGGTGCAAATGTAGGTCAAAAGGGAAAAGCCACAGCTGGACTGAACTTTGAAGTATGGAACGTTTCCATAAATGTTTTTTTATTAGTGTTAACAATGGACCTATTAAGTGGTAATAAACTGACATGTTAAATTAAAAGAAAGTCTAATACCATGTGTATCTGTGCAGCAAATAGTGTAGCTTGATAACAGATTTTTCATCAGTTATATTTAAAGGTACAGTGTGTAGGTTTTGGCAGCATCTAGTGGTGTGGTTGCAGACTGCAACCAACTCCTCCCTTTCCAAGACTGCAGTAACGTGAGCCGCCGAGTGCAAAACCGTGGTAACGCCGTTCACCTCGCCATCCATACCATAATAACACTACGGCGTCAGACGGCGGCTGGCGGTAACACGGTTTTACAAGTGTGTCGGAGAACTACGGTGCCCCTTAGGTAACGTAAAAAGGCTCTCTCTAGAGCCGGTGTTTGGTTTGTCCGTTCTGGGCTACTGTAGAAACATGGAGGAACAACATGGTGGTGAAGAGGAGCCGATTCTTATTTGCAACTGATTCAACACTAATGAAAACATACTTATAAATATTATATGTCTGGTAATAGATCCCCGAATTGTTACACACTGTTCCTTTAAGTACATAGGCTATTTCAAACTATAGCTATTATTCAGGGTTATTAGAGGTTTATTTAATGTGCCTTTGAATGCTGCTACACTTTTAAATCTTGTTATTCATTTTTATCCTGGTGTTCAATAATGACATCATTATTAATGCAACAATAGTTGGGAAAATGTACTTTCAAGCGGACCATATCATGCAAATGAATCTCATTTCAGTGCCAGCACTGAAGAATAGTTTTCATTTACTACTTGTAGATCTGCATGAGAATTATTGTTATTTAACTATTTAAGTGTTTGGCATCATCAATTAGCGTTGCAGAAGCCATAAATGAGTACTGAAGGTGCATCTTCTGGCCCACTACCAGCTTCTACATCCTTCTGCATCCTGAACGTGGTGCATTTCAGTATAAAGATAAAATAGACCAGTATTCAAACAGCAGGTTTTAAAATACTTTTTATGAATTCAATTAAATCCAAGCAACAAAAAAAAAAAAAAAAGAGGCTATTCTCTTATCATGACTTAAAGTGGCTCATCTAATGCCAATACTTGCTCTCCTGCTCCCTCTACTGGCTCTCGGTTGAAACACACATTTCAATGAATTATTGGGGAGTTTACCTCAACATCCAGCACACGCATGCAGGTACAAACAAAGGATAAACCTGCAACAAAAGCCGAAACAAAACATGTAACTGGTCCCTTCAATTTTTAAGATAAGACACTCAAACTTATTAACTTCAATTAGTCAGATGGACATAATATGCTTTTGAGTTTGAGAGGACACGAGGGAAGTAATTCACCATGCTTTATCAAAGACACAGATACAGGTCTCCAGAACGAAAAAGAACACAACTTCAACAGTGCCTAAGATCGTTTTCTACAAGTACACAGGACGTACTGTATATAAAAATATCAGACTCTGAATGCATAGGTTAAGTCAAACTGTATTCTGCTTTTTCTAGAACAATAAGCAACCCCACAAACACAACGTTCCTTAATCTCCTTTCCACAGAATCAAAGGAGATCCAATAAAAACCCATTTCAAAACATGCTGCTTTCACTCACCCGGGGCACCAAACGGCCGGGGGCGGGGGCGGGGGGGGCTTCTTCCAAACACTGTCCCACTTTCTCAACCAAGCCTTGAATCCTGCCTTAAAACATGTGGCACAACTTCACTTAATAATAAAGCATTTTAACGTAGTCGGGAACAGAAAATAAGCACTCTTGGTGGTCCTTCCTTCTCACTGCAGACACAGTCTTCTTCCCCAACATTGCACTTTCTTTGCACGATTAATAGACTTTTTGACACAAACACAAACAGGCCTAACTGGTTAAAAATAAAATATACAAATTAATAAAAAATATATCATGAAAACATACAAATACAGTAAGAGCTTCAGGTATACATTTTCAACAGTAAACAGGGCTGATTGTAGGACGTGTGTAGCGGCCGCCTACTGCACTGCTTAAAACCAATGAGCCCCCAGCTAAGGGAATTAAAAAGGAATATAAAGTGTTGATGAAAGCAGCATATACGTTACCCTCTGTGCCTCTTCACCTGTTAAACTCTTAATGTACAGTACAAGAGCTGTGTCAGTGTCGTCGTCTCCATTTCAGTCAGACAGCAGCACTTCTGATTAAGCTACCGCATAAAAAACATCAACATTTTCGTTAATAAAAAACGTAATATTAGCACTAGACTGGCCTTGACAAACAAACTGAAGCCATATAATCGATATTTTAAAGAAATCTAGTCGCCTTAGTTTAAGCTGACGGAGATAATGGTGTGAGAAATAAGAAGTGCTGGAGGAACGAGGAAGCACTCAATCATAAAACCATCTTATTTCTTTCTTCTTCACTTTGGGGGAACAAAAATCTAACAAGATTGCATTCTTTTCTGAAGCAGTGATAGTTTAGTCTGCAGTTAGTATCTTTGCTGGCTAGATTACTTTTTGGTTTTGATTCTAATCACAGTTAAACAGCAACTGAAATCAACTCGTACGATAAACCAAGTAGGGAGCCTCAAACTTTACAATCTTTACAGCCTTGCTACTCTGAAAAAGGTCTCGCTTCATTAGTAAAATTTTAAAAAAAATTAAAATAAATACTTCACAGTTGACAGTTTTTAGTGTTATGCTGACTGAACCTAATAGCACAGCAACCTGCAAAGCAGAAGTGATCATTTATTGTAGAAAATAAAAATTAGTTGCTGCACATTTATCTCTAAGATATAAATTTTTTTGTCTGACATGAAAAGACACAAATTCAAACAAAACTAATTTCTTTCCTTTTACACAGTGTGTGACTGGATGATTTAAACACGCAGGGAAACCAAATGTGTCCATCCTTGTGTGGATATAGATTAAAGCATACTGTATATGCAAATAGAAGTACTAATAGTCCAGAGATACCTTAAGAATCAGGCCAGTAATGGATGCCCTCTGCAGGAAAGACACTAAGGTTTATGCCTACAGCATGTATGAAAGTGTGTACGCCAGCTAGAACATCTGATAACGCTAGAAATTCAAGTTGCTGTGTGCAAGTCCAACTTGTCCTATCCTTGTGGACTGATGATGAACTTATCGGTAACAGTTATGTAAATCCTTCCTGTCGTCCTCTGCTCTCTCTGTCTTATCAGACCATAGTCCACAGCCAGTATAGGGATGTGTTTCCACATAAGGCTATTACAGAGTCCTATTCAAGTCCAGTCCGTAAAGGAAGACAAGCCAATGCCTCCCTCTGTTGTCCCACCGGAGCCTTGGCACAAAGTGCAGTGGGAGGAGAGAAAGAGTTGAGATAAAGAGAGGAGAGATTGGCCCAAATACTTTCGCACATAATCGAGGACACCATGCATCAGTAATCGCTTACAACTGGTTGGGTACACTAAAGCGGCAGGAGGGCCAGAGGAGGACAATAGCTACAGAACTTTTGAAAAAACAAATCCCAGTTAGGAAATTGGCGAAACACCAAAGCCGGACGAAGCTGTAACAAGGGACCTGGGCGGGCAACTAGTTATGGTTGCTTGCGGGCAGCTACAGAGGCCCATCGTAAGCGGAGAGAGAGAGCTCGGGCTCTGTGTGGCTCTAGTAGGTGAGGCGGGAGGCCTTCCTGTTGTAGCAGGGTCTGTCTGTTAGGCCCCCAGTTCCAGAGAAAAGGGACAAGCCCTCTGCTTTCTCCAACACCACCTCCAGCTCCTGAAAGTCCTGCAGCCGAGCCACGTCCTTGTCCTGGTCAGGAAAACACAGTTTAATCAGAGTTTAAACGGTATAGAGATTATTAACTACAGTACACATGCTTTCAGCTCTACGGATCACCGTACCTTTCTCAACATGGTGTTCGGCAGCTTGCGGATCTTCTCCACGTGCTCGGCGCTGATGTCCAACTCCCGGCAGCAGACCCTCAGGAGGGACCGGTAGGTGAGCTCCTGGCGGTCCAGCTCCACTTCGATGAAGTCGTTCTCCCGAGCGTTCGGGTTCTGGATACGCACCTTCAGCACCAACTCTAGAGGAAAGGACCAGCGTGATACCTCTCTATTAATAAAGATATTTAATAAGATGATGGATAGAAAACAGAAGATCCTATAGATGTCAATGCAATTTGACGTGTGTTTGGATTGTAATTTTGACAGGTTCATAAGCATTCATCTCTTGTTATACAAACGTTTGTTTTATACACATGTCGAATAATTATTTTGCGATCTTGTCTGAACCTGCGATACCTTAATAAATGAAGGTTGATTGTAGTCATGTCCCTTCAGTCTTCCCCCGTCCAACACAGTGGAGGATATTACTGATCCAGACATCTCTACATATCTTACTGAATCACGTTAGTCTAAGTGTTGTCTGTTAATAACCAACTGTTTGATCTATAGGCTGAGATTTAGTTGGAGACGACAGTCTGATGCTGCTGTAACGTTAATGTATGACTGTATTACTCAAGCTAACGTTAGCTGGCCATGCTAGTCACTGTCACCAGCATCATTTAGCACACTGACAGTGAATATTCACGTATAGTATGAGCCTCAGATCTCAGTGTTAAAGCCTCGGTTAACCTGCTACACAACAGCTGTTCATCATTTTCTCTCCTGTGACGGCGACTTTCTTTCCCCCAAAAGGGAGTGCAGCCTCGGAGATGACGCCATGCTGGTCTGGTCTATAGCTTGGAGCCATAAATAGAGGGGCAATTATATCTATTTTAGGACATGACAGGTTTTTGGATTTATTGTTGGTGCAACCAACTACACACAGCAACTCTTCGGCACAGTGTTATTAATCAAAACCTAAGTTTTGTTTATGTTTCAACTTCCTCCGTTCACGCTGTTGTCGTCTACGAGGGATTATTTTTATGGTGATGAGAGCCTACTCTGGAGGACGTACTGCCCAAGGTGAGAGTCACTGTAGAAGATGATCATGTTTTTGCTAGTGAACCTGCGACACTTATCATACCGAGGAAAGGGAACATCCACTAATAACCCTTTCTGGTTTGACAAGTTGGCTTCCAACACTGGAATGTCGTCACGTCTGTGCTCTTATCGGTCACTTACCTGTGGAAACGTAACCTTTCCCCGCTACATAACTGACTCAAAGTGGAAGGCTTTTCTTGCCTCTGATAAGCACAGAGCTGTGTTTAGCCACAGTGAGTTAGAGGAGTCTCTGCTGGTCGCCATGACGACAAAACAACTCCAGGAAGTCACAGCTCCCAGCCAAGAAATTAACTCCCCGTAAAACCACAACTTTTTACTTTTCTGTTTGTGAGCATCATATAATGAATATAATTTAGAGTTGCGTTACATTGCGTTTTACATTTGGATAGAACCAGGCTAGTAGCTGTTTTCCCCATGCTTCAAGTATTTATGCTAAGCTAAGCTTGTCATCATGTTTGTCTTAACTTTAATTCTGCACACTACAAAACATCTCTACCTCAGTTCTTATCCTGCATTATATTCCATATCTGACATTTCTTAATATCTGTTTCTCCTATATTTTATTATCCAGCACTATATCACTTTCTGCACTACATTCACTTTTTCTTTAAATAGTCCTGTATCTCAGTTGTTTTACCCTGCACTATATTCATTTTTAACAGTTCTTCTGCACATTGCATATTTTGTTTTAAACTCTGTATTACTTACATGTGTCTTGTTACTACTTGTGTCGTTTTACTAATATGTGTACCACTCACCTTGTGACGTTTTTTACTAACATGTGTACTACTTACCTGTGACGTTTTTACTAATATGTTTGCACTATGGAACTGTGATGCTGGAAACTTGAATTTCCTTCGGGATCAATAAAGTTACTATCTATCTATCTATCTATCTATCTATCTATCTATCTATCTATCTATGTCGTGTAAGTGTGGACGGAGGGGTTAGACATGATCAGTCTCTCACCTTGCACGTTGACGGGGAAGGTGCTGGTGAAGAAGAAAGGCTGGAAGGCTGCCATTGGTCCACCGGCCTGGCCGTAGCTCAGCTGCTGCGGGAGAGACTGCTGCCTGCTCATAGTCGGGTTAGCGCCGGCCACCGGGTTCTGGACCTGGCTCCCGCTGCTGCTGGCCAAGCTGGGGCTGGGCGAGGCCAACGGAGGCGAGCACATTGTGCCGTTGTGCGCCATCGCGTGCGGGTAGTCGGCGTGGTTGACGAGGTGCGGCTCCACCGACAGGTCCATGGGCACCGTGCAGTTAACGACGGCGTGGTTGTGGGACGAGGCCGGCCCGGACGACACGCCGTTTTGCTCAGTCACAGGAATGAACTCGCCAGCCTGGGCTTGGCTGTGGGCGGCGGTGTTCGGGGGGGGAGTGGTGCCGCCGTCAGAGAGCAAACTCAGCGATTTCTGAGTCTCGTGAGTCGGGGAAAGGGACGGCGAGTCGCTGTGCGTGTCCTCGGCGTGTTCTCCAGAACCATTCTGTGCAAGGTGCTGGGCCAGGATGATCTCTGACTTATCCATCTTGGCATACATGAAAGCCGGGTTGGACAGGTAGTTGGGGATGATCGGCAACTCAGGCTCCTTCACTTCAGGCACTTCCTCCACTTCAACTGCAGTAATAATGTGCATAAAAACACAGGATTATTTCCTTTAAAGCAGCTCAAAATGAACCATGAACAGCTGTGCACTTATACCACTTATAACGAGGTTATAACCTGTACGTTACATGTCATTGTATCCCATGTGTATGCAACTGAAAAATCACATGCCAGTAACAACGAAAGACTTGTATAATGATGTGACAGGAACAGGGAACAAGAGGGTAAGAAATGTGCAGTTTACCTCCTAAAAGTCGTTTTATCTCTGGTTTGGATGTAAGCTGCGAGGCCAACTCATCCTTAGCCGTGAGGATTTCTTTATCAGCTCCATAACTGAGTAGGTAGGACACTATGTGCTTATGGTTCCTCTTGCATGACCAGTGGAGGCATGTCCTGGTAGGATTATAGGGGAGAGAACAAAGTTAAGTGAACCAAAACATCAACTGAAGTAGGAAGTTGGGAGTCAAACTCCACCTGAAGAGCAGATCATGACAACGTTGCTAAATTACTTCACGTATGCGCTGACAGAACTGCTTTGCTTATGTAATATAGTCTGGACCCTAATGTTTTTACATAATCTTGTCATGTTATATTAGTTTATATTATATTTTTTAAACCTGCAGTAGGCAGAATATTTTTGGCATCATTGGGCAGAAATCCCATAATAACCTTTCAGCATATTGCAATTCAAGTGTTCTGAGAGAAAACTAGACTTCTGCTCCTCCTCATGGCTCTGTTTTCAGGATTTAAAAAATCTAGCCTGTGACGGGAGACTTTGACCAATCACAGGTAATTTCAGAGAGAGAGAGAGAGCGTTCCTATTGGCTGTTCATTCAACGGAGGCAGCTGTCAATCACTTTTCAAATGTTTTCAGAAACATCTTGTAGTGTTCTGTTTAGCTGTAAAATGAGAAAGTTTGTGACGCCTCCGCCATTGTACAATCTGTTGAAGAAACGTCAAGCACCGCCCACCAGCTGGAGCACAGCCAATAGGAACGCTCTCTCTCTCTGAAATGACCTGTGATTGGTCAAAGTCTCCCGCCATCGGGCTAGATTTTCTAAAGCCTGAAAACAGAGCCATGAGGAGGAGCAGAAGTCTAGTTTTCTCTCAGAACACTTGAATTACAATATGCCTGAAAGGTTATTATGGATTTTTTGCCCAATGATGCCAAAAATATACTGCCTACTGCAGCTTTAAGTAAATACATCTGTGGCTATGAGAACAGACTTGGACTAATCCGACTGCACCTTATTTCTTAGATATATCATTTCTTGTGATTTATCAACTGCACTACCGATTCATGTGCAATATACGTACTATTATTACTGTGCAATAACTGCTGCCTTGATTGTAATGTATACTGCCTCAACCGTATTGTAATTGTATTGTATATAGTGTATCATAGGTCAACATTTCTAGTTATATATATATATATATATATATATATATATTATATTTACTCTTCTTTTTTATATATATATATATTTACTTATTTTATAGTAGTTAAACTTGTATTGAACAAGGTTTTTATCTTATCTTTTATACTTGTTATTTGTGATTGCACCATCAGGACTGCTTCAAATTTCGCTGGACTCTGTGTAGTGACAATAAAGGAATCTCTTGAATCTCTTGACTCTCTTAATTGCCAATTCACATTGTATTTGACTCCACAGTGACTGGTCCCTTCTGTTGTTTTGGGGGTGACTAGAATAATGGCACATATTTCTTTTATATCCACTTCAAACCATCCCATAATACTAGCTAACAGGGCATTTATTTCCTGTTTGAATAAGCAAGATAAAAGGTGGCTAACAAGCATCTCTCTCCTCCTAATAAGATAACAGTGATTAGCTTTAATCCCTATAATAACAACAACACTGAACTTTATAATAAACCCACAATCTGAGTGAGTGAGACCAACACGTGTCGGGTTACATAGTGCAAAAAAAACACCACATTCATTTATTCATCCCAAAACACTCACCAGCCGTTTATCTCGTTCTGTGAGTTAACATTGACTCCGCTCTCCACCAATGTCCGCACCTCGTCGATGTCCCCGATGGCAGACGCCTCTCTCAGCCGCTCCTGTAACTCTTTATCCAGCGAAGTGGTGGACATCTTGGTACAGGCGAGAAGCTGCTGCGAGCTCAGAGGAGACACAGAAAGCCTCTCGGATTAACTTGTCAATGCTAATCGGCTGACGATTGTCCCCAACCGACGGCACGCAGCGCCACTAAAAATAGACCTGCCAGCTAGCATTAGGTACCCAGTTAGCATTAGCTACCCAGCTAGCATTAGCTACCCGGCTAACCTTAGCTTAGGCTGCTAACCTGCCAGCTAGAATTAGCTACCCAGCTAGCATTAGCTACCCAGCTAGCATTAGCTACCCAGCTAGCATTAGCTACCCAGCTAGCATTAGCTACCCGGCTAACCCTTGACGTTCCGGTGCCGGTGCCAGCAACTCATTCAATCTACCGGACACGGTGGTGTCACACAGCTCTCCGGTCAGTGTGCTGCCACAAACATCACCGCCGCCTCTTCGGGGGGCATCTTTAGATGTAACACCTGTGAGCACGAATGTTAGTTCCCCCTCTGAATACTCTCAATTATCAGCTTGAGTTGCCACTTTAACTTTATGTAAAAATGATGTGACATTATCCAGACCCCCAGTTCTTGTTGTTAAGTAAATTAATCTGAGTTGAAATCACTTTTATTAACACACACGTGTTGCTATGCAACCAGTGGGTAACTTCCACATTTTGGGTATGAGTCATAAAAAAAATATGGTTAGATCATAGATTTAAAACAAATGTAAAAACTGTTTTATATCTATGGGTTAGATCCCTCCAGACCACATTAAATATATTTTGCTGAATTATGTATGCATGCTTTAAGGACACCGGAAATGATAAATATCTGTATTATTATCTATATTATTGAGTTGTGTAGTCTCTATTTAATAAACAACTTGGAGGAAAACAACACTATGATTATCATCATTAACCCCAAAAACAACTAGTATTAATTGCTAATGGTAATAATTATAATAATGTTAGAAATGGAGTGCAGTGTTTTACCACCCTCTTGTGGTCACAGTGAGGAACTGCAGCACTTCCAGTAAGTACTTTCAAAATACAGGCACCAAACTGACAGTCAGAAAATAATGAATGAATTTTTTTACTAGTGGTCACAGTTAGAAACACAAACTCCATATCCTCAGTAGAAATAATATATATTCTTACTATCTGTACACTTTGTTATTAACCAATATAATGAGCAACATGTAATGCAGTGGTTCTCAACCAGGGGTCCTTCAGGGACTCCCCAGAAAAATAAGGAATAGTTTATTTTCACTATAGAATTAAGCCCAATGTGAATAAGAGTCATAAGAGTGACTTTTCCGATCATAGTTTTCACTTTAATCCACGGTTCTCTCCTCAACTGTAGTTGACAACTATAGAATTATTGTCTTAATCATATCCAACAACCAAAATCTTTTCAGATGGAGGTGCTTGAAGCAAAATCTTATCAAATGGGGGTGCAATACTTAATGTGTATCAATTTAGGGTCCTTGACACGAAAAAGTTTGAGAAGCACTGATGTGAAAGCCTTCAACGTATTTGAGGTTTTAGTGCCATCCAGTGTTCACAGTAAAGAACTGCAATTCGTCAAATCAGCTTCTCTGCAGACACGATGGCATACAACCATTTTCTATGAGTACTTTTAAAGTACAGTGTCCAAGCTGAAGCATGAAAGGAGGTCAAAGAAATGGTCATGAAATGATCACATTACATACATTGTAAATACACTCAGGTGTGCAAGGTGAGGGCATAGGCGCAGTTTGAACTTAAAAGTTGGGGGTTCAAAAAAAAAAAAAGAAAATCTATAGGAAATGCAATGTGCACTTTGTTTACATGAAAAGTAATAATCAGGATACCAGCAGGTGCATTTCATATCCCGCCTAACACTGAAAAACATGACAACTAAAGTAGGCCAATTTTAAAAAGCAGGAGTACACAGTTATAACTTCACAGAATTAAGAGACACGTCTTTTAACATTTCACTTGAAGACATCCAGCTTTGACTCAGCAAAGTTTTCCATTTAACCTTGTAAAGCTGCTTCTATGGAACGGCTTTAGGTTTTTTGTGTTACTTGATCTTGGAAAGCTGCTTTTGCTTAGATAAAACCAAAACATACAATACCATTCTTGTTCTGGTAGACAGTCCCAATATTGGGAAATAAAGCAACACAACATTGACAAATTTTTACTTTTTATTCATCGAGACAACATGGACATTAAAAGCAGAGCAAAATTAAACAAATCTTCAGTCTTTGAAATCTTTTGATCAAAATTAAATCAGTATATTTTACAGTAAGGGGAAACGAGCAATCAATGTGAGCTCTAAGTGGAGGAGATAAGAGACACGCCCTGTCACGGGACTAACATTGTACATACGCTTTCAACTGACTTTTTTAAAAAAAGGTCACGGAGTGAAGTGGAACCTGACAAACCAAAACAAACCACAAGCACTGTTTTTTTTATTTTATTTTCACTAAATGTCAAGAAACAAGGAGGATGTGTAAAGAGTTTTCAAAATAAGAACACAAAAACCCATAATGAACTTCTCTAAAGTTTGGTATTCAAAGTGATGCCTGCCTGACATCTAGACCAAGAAATACATCAGATGAACCACAACTACCCTCATCCAGCCAAAAGATAGACAGGTGATGGAACATGAAAATCAATGTATTTTGTTTTTCCCCTCTCTCTCCTCATTTACATATGTATGTTCATGTTTTTTTTTGTTTGTTTTTTTAAATAAGCCACTACACATTTGTGGTTCACCTTGTTTTTAAGCAGCGAAGTGTCAGGTTCAGGGAAAGGATGGGTGCGCTCTTCCACTTCTTCCTCCACCAGATATCCCGGCTTCCCCTGTCGAGCAAAAAATGTTCACAAAATGCAATTTCAGTAAAGGTCCCACAACAAGTGCTTGTAGCAACAACTGTTGCTACTGGAGCAACAATATAATCTACATAAAGAAAGACTAAATAAATCCCTCAATTTAGCCACAGAGGAAAGTGGAGATCATAAATAAGAGACACTGCTAATAATGCAAAAATACTATCAATAAATTGGTCAGAATATTATGATATTTTGTAAATATTTGTTCTTTAACTATTATTTTGATCAGACATTTGCATAAAAAATCTATATAAAGGTTTGATCAACACCTTAGACCCTAATGCTTTAAATACAGTGACAAACCTGTTTGATACTCCTTACACCGATGCAAAATGGCACGAGACATTTTTTAAGCAGATTCGACGACCAATTAACTGAACAAACGTGACATTAAAAATTAGAGTTGTTCCGATACCAGTATCGGAAACGCGTCGGGGAAAAAAGGACGAACCGCAGCAGCAAACGCTGGAAAACGAATTCCAACGACCCATCCCATGCCTAAAAGCGACGAATATATTATATTTATCACGCTGGTATCGGATCGGTACTCGGTATCGGCCGATACCGCAAGTTCATTTATCAGAATCAGGAAGGAAAAAATGGTATCGGAACATCTCTATTAAAACTATCCTAACAAAACTATGGGAGATATCTACACATCAGTGAAAATCCTAGAAGTTGGCATAGGTATATCAAGCAGGCTGTCTGTGCATCTCAGCATTCAAATAATGTGTCTCTCTGACATTTCTTTAAAATAACCTTTTCCCCCAAACATATTTGAAAGTTATCAAAGAGAAAAACAAAGAAACGCATGTAAAAAATATGCACATTCAAGCTTTCAAGTTTTCTGGAGAAGTACAGAATTGTTTTTTTTTTCTGACAGGCAACAGCATTCAGAAATGGATGTGGGTAGAGAAAGGAGTACCTGGGGTGAGTACCTGCACAGTTTGACAGTCAGAGAGTATCCATGATTTTTAATTTGCCCTTTTTCTCATGTGGTCTCGCTCACAACACCAACGCTGTGTGAGGTATGGAAGTCAGCTGCAATTCATTCGATAAACCCTACCCTCCAGTTAGTTAGTTACGTTAAGGCCCCCCGGTGCTATAACACCCCCCAAACACACACTGCATGGCATCATCAGGCACAGTAAGCTGGACAACAAATCCATGGCATGAGAGTTATGATGATTACGGCAAAATGGCTTGTTTCTCCACATTTGATGATAGCTGAAAGTAGGTCTGTGTGTTAACATGTGAGCAGGAGATATCTCCATGATATAATATATATATATATATATAAATATATATACACACACATGTAGACACACAGTGGCTTCCTATATGGAGAGCAACATCTCAGCAAATCAAAATTACTACATTTTCCTTCTTAAATGTAAAAATAATACAAAAATAAACAAAAACAGGTAAATACAGGCAGGAAAATTTAATTGGACTGGTTAATATTTTTTCTGCCATTTTGTCTACAAAGACAAATATACATCTATAAGTATCAAAAACTGATACAAAACGAGGGGTACCTCCGGGCATGTTTGCTCAGGGCTACACTGGCCTTTCCCTCTTGGCTTTGTGTGAATGTTTTCTACCTTCTTCTCACTCATCGGGCCTAGTCCTTCGTCTTCAGTGCATACTTATGATGCACTATTCGAAAACAGGATAAAGATATATGCACATAGCACATAAGACAAAAATCATAGGCATTGAACTGAACGTAAACAGGGTGGGAGAGGTAGGGTGAGAGGGTGGGGAGGGGAGATGGCAGAGGTTGGGGGGGGGGGTGTGGAAGGGTGGAGGGGTTGGGTTGAGAGCCAGGGGGGAGCGCGGAGGAGGACGCACTTACCTGAGCCTGATCTGAGGTCCTATCAGATCAGTTTTAATTGGACTGAGTGTCACCTTCAGATTGGAGGAGCTCTTGCTGGCCGTTAAGCAGGGGGGAGGCGGAGGCGGAGGCAGAGGCGGCCGCCTCCGTCTCCATCGGTTCCGCTTCTGACGAAGCCTTGGTGGCAGCTGCGTCTCCGTCAGAGTGCTTGTCTTTCTTAGAGCTGCTCCTCTCCTCCGTCGCCTTACGGTCTGGGAAAACATTGTATATTTATACACACATTAGGGATGTCAATACATTAAAATATTTAATCGCGATTAATCGCATGATTGTCCATAGTTAATCGTGATTAATCACACATTTCTTATCTGTTCAAAATGTACCTTAAAGGGAGATTTGGTGGACAACTAAGTCATGTTTTTGGTTTAATAGCATGTACGGTCTATTAGAAATCTCCACACAATTTCGAGACAAAAAACACCTAATGGTCAGGTGACATGTATTGCAAACAAAAAAACATCTCTACTTCCTCACCTTTGTCTTTCGATGACCGCTCTCTGTCCCTGTCCCTCTTGTCCTCTCTGTCCCTGTCCTTGCTGCGGCTGCGATGGCGGTGAGATTTGCGCTCCGAGCTGCGTGACCTCTTCCTGTCACGACTGCGGGAGCGACGCTTTCTGTCAGAGCGCTCACGGCTGCGCCTCCTCTCCCTGTCCCTATCCCGGCTCCTGGAAAAAAAAAAGGGAGAGGAATAAGTCAACAACAAGTGAAAGATATATATTTTGATAATTGATTAATCAGTTTTCAATTCTCTGATTCTTCTTAAATGTGAATTTTTTCTGGTTTCTTTACTCCTCTTTGACAGTTAACTGAATATCTTTGAGTTGTGGACAAAACAAGATATTTGAGGACGTCATCTTGGGCTTTGGGAAACACTGATCCACATTTTTCACTATTTTCTGACATTTTATAGACCAAACAACTAATCGATTAATCGAGAAATTAATCCTCATATTAATGGACAATAAAAATAACTTCGCAGCCCTAGCAGACAGTAAACAAACTGTAATGTTTACTCTTATGTGTTGTTGTGAATGTGGATTTAAATGGTTCCCCTGAATCAGGACTGGTGCCTCTATCCACTAAGAGAAGTAATCCAACATTTCTCCGTTCTTTTATGATCACACAATGCTGTTATTAGACCACCAACAATATGGTGGTCAATATTGTGCGAGAGTCAGCCATACCTGCTGCGTTTGCGTTCCCTCTCCCTGTCCTTGTCTCTGCTCCTGGACCGCCGGCGATCTCGGGATCTGCTCCGTTTCCTGTCCGACGCTCTACTGGAGTGGCGGCTGTTGGAGTTGCTCCGGCGTGCCCGGCGGTCCCTCTCCCTGTCTCTGTCTCTATCTCTATCTCTGTCCCGCTCTCTGTCCCTCTCCTTCTCGCGCTCCCTCTCTCGTTCCTTCTCCTTTTCACGCTCCTTCTCTTTCTCCTTCTCCTTCTCTTCCTCCTCTTTGCGCTTTTTCTCCCGTTCCTCCCTCTCGCGCTCGCGGTCTTCTCTGTCCTTCTTGAGCGCCGGGCTTTCACCTTGAGGGTCTTCTGAGCGACGACGTAGTTTCTCCTGAGAGGAAATAAGCACGAGGCCTCATATTAGTTATGACAAGTTGATCAGTAGATTTTAAACCAGAGAAAAAAATCTAAAATAGTTTAGGTGGAATAACCTACTGTAGATCATTCACTTTGTTAAAACGTAGGGGATAAAAATGATGTAGTAATATCCTCTTGTTACATTGTCAATACTCTGTACAACGCATCATAGCTTTAATAAACACATGATTCTTATAATTGACATAATACATTTGGTCTTTTTTGTAATTGTCTAACTGACTTCCATTTCTTGTTCTAGTGTAACATGGACCCAATAACTTATACTGCACACATCATGCATGCTGCATCTCATCATGTATATATTTCTTGAGACATGTAATCCTGTTACCTTGAGCTCCTCCACAGTGGATTTGATCTTGGCGTAGCCCATGTGCTGCTTGCCCATCAAGTGGTCGTCCACTCGGGACTGTGCGTCTCCCACAATGAGGAAAGCCCCGCACACCTCACACACCTCCATCTGTTTCTCTTGGGCTGCAAAGCTCTCAATGGTCTGGATTAAAAGTACATACATTACATTATAAAACAATGTAATAAAGCGATATATTTCCGACTGACTCAGAGCACAACAGCTGGTCTAATTTGCACAAATTTGGCATTGAGGACGATTAATGACAATAAGGATGCATATCGTTGACTCTAGTGAGGAATAACTTTTAGTTAGCCGTGATGAATGTCAGTGGGACTGGTGGAATCATTTTTGATCCAAGCTTAGCTTGACTTTAATCAATTCTTGTAAGAACAAAACATACATGAGCAGTGCCCACGATCCAGTCTGTGGGCCGATTGGCCCGGAGTTAGCTGACTCACCGAGGGGGTGGAGCCGAGCAGCTCCCTCTCCTCCTTCAGCTGCTCCACCAGCTTCATCATTCCCTGGGCCTCCTCCACTCTGCCCTCCGACCCCAGCTCTTCAATCTGAGCGAAAAGCAAAACACAGACAAGTCAAATCAGCCGTTTTATCACAATGCAGCGTCATAACACTGACAACCAGATTTCTGGAGGTGTCGATGAGAACATCGTTTGACATGGTTATATGTGACAGATATTCAAATTACAGTGCATCCTAGTTCCTTCCAAATTACGATGGCTAATATGCACTAATCAATAACACAAATATCTATCCAACTTATTACAACATATTCGTTACAAACCTGTAAAACTAGGTCTTCAATCTTCTCTGTTAGAACTTGGACCTTCTCCTCATTCTTTCCTGATGGACCAGGACCCTGAAGAAATAAATACATTGCATCTCAGGTAGAAACACACAGCATAAACAGCACCTAAGTTTATGTGACAACTGCGATACGCATGGGTTACAGAACAATGTGCCAAAACCCAAAAGCACTAACCCCTGCATTCTGCTGAGCCTGAGAAAGTGCAAGCCGGGCATGCCCTCTACGGATCCGCCGTTCCACCTCTGCCAGGAGCGACTGCAAATAGCGCAGGAAGTCCCGCTCATAGCCCTCCTTCATGAACCGAGAGCTCTTCTCATACCTGGACACAGTGGGATGGAAGCAGTTTATTAGGTGGAAATATCAACACACACACACACAAATTATGATAGAAACCACAATCAGAACTTACGTTATTCTAAGATTTTCATCATGGATTTTCTCACAAGGGCCTGGAAAAGAAATGCAAAGTTTGTTTTATCTTCTAATAAGACAGATGCACCTGTCAAGTACTGCTGTATTCAAACATGTTTATAATATGTCAACAAATCCTTGACTTACCCAAGTCTGAGCGGGTGTTGGTGAAGAGCTCAGCTGGACAGAAGCCACACAGATAGTATCGGCACACCTTCTATAAAAGAAAGACAAGATTATTACTATAAAGGAGAGAAGTCTTGATGAAATCTTTCCCCTAACGTTAGAGTTACATCGGACCAGGCCATAGGGTTAGGGTGCAAAATACCCAATTTGACAGTTAAAGCTGCAGTATGCGATATCGGCGCAAATATGATTTAAAAAAGTTATTTTTTAGAAAACGGCCGCTATATCGTGACAGTAGTACATGAAACAGGTAACCTGAAAAAAATCCTGTTCCTCTGTGTCCTCCTGTGTCCTCCGGTGCTCCTAACGGCATCTGAAGGAAAACAAGGTCCGCTGCCCAGCTGCCGTCTATGAGAGCCGGGTGTCAATCACTCGCGATCTCCGACCAAACGGTCAAACTAGGCAGCGCTGATCGAATATGAATCAATATTCTGTTACTGTAATGCCTATTTCTCTCCTCAAATGTTCTCAGAATCATCTTGTAGTTACTGTTTAGCTGTAAAATTAGAAAGTTTGTGACTCCGCCGCCATTATAAAATCTGTTGAAGGAAGCCAAGTTCTGGTCACATGACCGGAGCACAGCCAATAGAAACGCTCTCTCTCTCTGAAATGACCTGTGATTGGTCAAAATCTGCTGTCACGGGCTAGATTTTTCTAAACCCTGAAAACAGAGCCATGAGGAGGAGCAGAAGTCTAGGTTTCTCTCAGAACACTCGAATTACAATATGCTGAAAGGTTATAATAGAATTTTTGCCAAATTATGCCAAAAAATTGTTGCCTACTGCCGCTTTAACCCCGGGGATCAATAACGTGATTTTCTGATATCTAATTATGCTAACTGGGAAATTAGCCTTGCAAGTCAGTCCTTTAAATGGGTTTATCACCGACATGTTCTTATTTATTATCAGGTAGATGCACTCAACAAAGCAGGATAGAGCGCTAATGATTAAACAGTAACTCTCACTCAAAGCTAACGCTTAGCAACAAGGCAACAGCAACGTAATCCGCATTGTGAGCTAATGAAATAGCATTAGCATTAGTGCTAATTATGCTAACACGCGTGCATGCACACCATTCAAAAATACCAGCTGCCAACTTCGTGCGTTATCATTGAAATGTGGACTAATGGCAGCTGGCTTAATGTAGCTAACTCTCACAGATAACACACTATCACATTAGGAACATCTTAACGAGCTAACGGGTTTTGTTAGCTTATCAGGCTAGCTCGGCTATCGTTAGCTCGGATGCTAACTCACCGTCTCGTCGTCCCATCGCACGTTAGATCGCTTCTCGTCCGGGGCCAAGTTTCTATCCCGGCCCATTAACTCATCCAGTAACTGGGCTGCCGAAAGCATTTTGTCCTACACGAGGAGTGTAGCCTCTGATCTGAAGCACCACGATGATGATATCCCTGAAGAACTTCTAATCAAAATGGCAGACGCAACAACGCCGCCCGTTTCGATTGTCAGACATGTACTTCCGGTTCAGAGAGTCTCGCTGAACCGGAAGTACATGTCTGACAATAGCTAAGAAGCAAATCCACAGCAATGCCTACTATTGATCATAATAGTGTTATTTTTGGTGTTTTTATTTGAAGACAAAAAAATTGGACCTAATGATTAATGTTTTACTAATTTTAGCAAAATTCTTTATTCATAAGGCAAAATTCTTCTAAAGACCCCACACATCTTCATGTGCTATTATAATTAAACTCAACTCTATATTAAGTCCCTGAACTCTAAATATGCCAAAGATCTCTTTATATTACTTGAAAATTATCTGACCCTATAACTAATGTTCACTTAATCCCCTTTTTTTTTTATAAAAAAAAAAAAAAAAAAAAACTTTTTTATTTTAATTTATGTCATGCTTTTTATTAAATTTAATTACCTATTTTTTATTTAATTTTATTGTCTATGTAAATGTTTTATGTCTATTGTGATATCTGCTCAGTTTTGAGGATAATAACTTTGTTTTTGTAATGTTTTTGCCTTATTTGTTGTAAATTCATCTTGTGAATAAAATAAATAAATAAATAAAAATAAAGCCTGGAGTTTCATGTCGAGCATTGATGTATCAGTATGTACATACAAAATATTAATACATTCAAGACTTAGCTCTGTCCTTATAAAGTTTGCAATGGACACTTTTTCTTGAGGGAATTACCCACAATTCATAGCGAAATTATAAACACCCTTACGAAAAAGTTGTATTCTTCAAGTTTATTTTATGAAGTAAAATTAAAGTTCAAGTATATTTCCCAAGTATACTTTATGTAATGAAATTATATATAGTATTATATGTAATACTCAATGTACTAGCAGTATATTTGTAAGTGTACAACTTCAATACTTCTTGGGACTATATTGGCCCACTTTTTAATTTATAAAAGTATACTTCTAAGCGTACTTTAAGTGTAAGAATAGCAAACTTTGAGAAAACAGCTAGTTTACATCTAAGTTGTATTTTGTACTGCAACTATACTAACTAAGTGAACGTATAGGACTTTTAGTTTACTAGTTATATACTTGTAGCCCACCTTTTATTTCATGAAAGAAGTGTACTAATAGCACACTTGAATAAACTTATTTTTGGCAAGGACCCACATGACACACACAAATTCATTTCTTAATAGCGGAAACATTCATATTTCCATGCCAAAATTCGATTGCATCCTTTCTAAAAGCTTCAATTTAATTGGGAGTTTGAACTTTTAAAAGCAAGTTATCTTGATGTTGCTGAACTGGTAAGTCTGTGGATATCCATCCATATATTATGATCAAAATGTGCCCCTCCATCTACAGCCTCTTACTCCTCTCCTCTTGTAATTGAGTGAGAACACTGCAGGAGTATCCTGTTACTGCCAACCTAGCGAGCAAGACACGGATGCAAATGGTGAAATGCATCCTGGCTGAAAGCCACCTGCCTTGATTAAATTTTCATTAATCAGCAATTGCAAAAGCTTCTTGCTCATTAATGCTTGACACCGACTCGAGTGTGTCGTCTTGCTGAAAAAGTAAATTAAGTTCTTGAGCTTCAGAACATGTGTATTTTCGAACTCTGTCATACTAAGGTCACGACAATTTATGTCACAGGAGAAACAAACAGCGACGAGTATTGTCATCTTGTGCTACTGGACTGTTATCTACCTTCAGCTCTTAATCTCACAAGTATAAGTTGTTTCCCACCCCCACATACACCAGGCCTGATGTTTTTGCTTAGTACTGACCTTTCCAAAGCAGGCGCCTGTGGAGAAAGCAGCAGGAGTTTGTTAGAGTTCTTCATTTGAGTGCAATTAATAGCTACTGTACTCCACAAGCAGGGTTTACAACCCTAAACCTGCAGATTCACAACAGATATTTAAACTCTTAAACTGTTGTTATTATCCCACTTGGTGTTATAAGATGTGAAGATGGCGTTTCAGATTCATAACCAATCAACCATCAGCAAAATATCTAATAATCTCAAGCAAATAAAGGAAGCAAGGTTGTTTTAATGGTGATCTTAACTCGACAAAAAGAAAGGAGGACTGTGTAACTATTGTTAAGTGACCAGTTTACAGTAGTGGCAGTTGAGAAACTGTCCAACCATCCTTCCTTTTGACTCAGCTGTATGTCCAAAGCTGCTTGCCAGGATAAGAGTGTGGAGTTCACCATTATAACTATGCACGATTTGCATCTTCTTCTCCTGAAAAAGCTTGAAATCAAAAAATTCTGCTTCTCATCCTTTGGCAACACTTTTGTTTCGCCCCATTATTCCCACTGACAGTGGGGGAAATACCGGTTTTACAAAGTCTCAATAGAGTTCAATTAGTGTAAAGAAATAGCTTTGGGTGTTTCTGTGCTCCACAAGCAAATTATCCATCAATTACACATAACCATGCTTGATTGTGCAGGTGGACTGGCCCAGCTGTGACCTCTCTCTCTCTCTCTCTCTCTTTCTCTTGTGACTGCTCAGTCTCGTGCCGAGTCGTCGCCTGAGCCTCTTGGCCCGGGATCAGGCGTCCTCTCCTCCCTTCTTGTCCCAGAACACCAAAGTAGCAGGTGGGCTTCAGATGGTCTGGTAAATTCTGGGACTGAGGCTGAAATATGGAATAATGACCCATAGAGGGGAGGTTCTGGTCTGAGAGCCAGACACGGTGCTCATTTGGGGAGATGGATTGACACCATGGCAGCAGCTGATAGCTAGCAGCTGGATTCATGGGGCAGGCTGGATTGAAGAACTGACTTCTGCTCTATATCAGGTTAGGGGGGTACAGGGGGTCTTTAGGGGGGAGATAGCAGGTCAACAGTAGATGTCACAAAGAAGTGGTGAACATCATCTGAAAGCTGGGAACCTGAAGATTAATTTGAGATGCAGCTCAGCACTGTGTGTTAAGTTGTTCTCATCCCCATGCTCTATTATGTCTCATAAGTTAGTTGCAGCAATTTTTGGGTTGATACCATTTGTTACACAGATTTGGTGCTAAATTCAACCATTATTTACAACTCGAGAATTGATAAAAATGATCAATAATCCCTCCAAAATACCACGTTAAGACACCAAGACCTTGAGGAACACCATAGAAAAAGCCATGCTGTGATTTGGGATCAAAAACCTTTGGACATTTGGAGATTTCTGCAAGAATTGAATTTTTCTGCAGATTGGATGGCGAGCACTTCTGTTGTAAACTGCTCAGAAACCCCCTTATTGTCAATCTAGCTAGGAAAGCCATCCATCATCTGAATGCTCTAGGTCTCTAGTTTGATCCATCCATCCTCTGAATGCTCTAGGTCTCTAGTTTTATCCATCCATCCTCTGAATGCTCTAGGTCTCTAGTTTGTGGCTGTAAAGTTTCATGAGGCTGTGATTATCCTAGAGGTCACCACAGGTCATTTTATACAGTGAGGTCAAGTTTAAAAAAAATGGTCTCACGACAATGAAATGTCTCCTATGGGGACTAACATCATCACACATGAATACAGTTGGGCTCATTGGGTCCACAAGAGTCTCAGCTTTACAGTGATACCCAATTCATGTAATTCAAGACTGTTTAGGGACCCAAGAGACAATAACACATTTATACTGCATGAAAAAAACTGCATGTGATTATAATAAAGTGGGCATTTCTGTAAAGGGGAGACTCGTGGGTACCCATAGAACCCATTTTCATTCACATATCTTGAGGTCAAGAGGTCAAGGGACCTCTTTGATAATGGCCATGCCAGTTTTTTCCAAAATTTAGCCCAACTTTTTAGCCTCCTTACCGACGAGACAGGTCTTCTAGTTTCATATGATATCTGTAGCTTCACTATAGCTCTAAAACTGAACCTGTTAGAGCCTCTGAAAGACAGTAAAGTCAGGCGGGTTTACTGCAGAATATTTCCTTTGCGTTACTGAGCAGCAGATGGCAGTATGTGTCTATTTTTCAAGGAGAGCCCAAACCACAAAGTGTGTGAGGCAGTAGTGCAGATACAGTATTCTTAAGACATATTGTGCCTCATCCAAACACACAGGAGCAGGGAGGAACCCCGAGAATAGTGATTCACTTTAAACAGTGTCACACTCCGGCAACATTAACATCCCATTCTCTCTGCAACACACACGTCATTAGGAAAGCAGCATTTCCCCAGGGTGAGAGTTGCAGCAAATGGAAAAACAGAGGGAGGAAACAACAGGAAGACAGTGAGCTGATACGGCAGGGGGAATGAACAAGTGATGGAGCAGGAAACGAGGGGAGAGACGGAGGGAGCGGGCCTGATGTGATGCTAAACAACAAGGGTGAAAAAAGGATAATGGAGATAGATCGTCTTCTCCTCTCTCTACTTTTATTCTTTTTTTTTCTCGTAGACACACACAGTCAATCTCAAGTGAAGGTCGAGAGGGAGAGCAGCATGTAGATTATGCAGTAGAGTGGGCAATTCATCAGTGCTGTCGACGTGCTGTCTGATTAATGATCTAAACTCCAACACACACTCACGGCTTATGTCAGCTGTCAGTCATGTTCTGACGGGGGAATATCGTTTCCCCTAAAGGCGTCGTCGTTTGTGCTGAGCTAGTACCCATATTGCATTACTCCATGCATGCACAGCTGTAGCACTAATATTCTATAGTGTTTTTCTTTATATCATTACGGGTGATGTAGTGATACGATATCGCAGGCAGACTGTTGGCGTTGCAGAAATACTCAAACTGCAGCATTGTGTTTTCTATACAGTTGCAAATCTGAGTTTATTTTTTCTTACATATGACAAGAGTTTCAGAACATTAAATCCAACTGGCTGCAGTGTTTTTGTGTAGTCAGACACCAATATGTCACATTGCAACCAGTTAATTGTGGTAGTGGACGGCTGCAAATCCACCACTGCAGCCCTGTCTCCTACGTTGCCATACAGTGAAACTGCATTGTGAATTACGTTTCGAGGGAAACATGTTTTGCTGCAGATTACGTTTGTTTTTGACGTATCACTAATGAACACTTGGGAGACCGGTGTTTGTGTCCTGTGTGAAACTAAAAGTCAATGTTCACTTATTTTAATCATGATGTTGTTTTTTTTTTTTTAAACCTAACCAAGAAGTTTTATTGCATTTTTTTTTTTTTTGTTTTGTTACAGTTTAACGTAAACAGCCCATTCACACGTCAAGACGTATGAATGACAAAATAATGCACAAAGCATTTAGCGTGCATAAAGAACGCCTTTCTTGTTTTAGCGTGTCATTTGAACGCCATGTAGTCTGTACTGACTGCAAATCTAAATGCATCCGTGTGAATATGCTACGCTCAGAGTTAGTGACGTAGAATAAAAAGTGGTTATCGTGAGCAGCAGGATGCGTGGATGGGTCCAACGAACACGTGAATTTCAACCAGGAGACCGATGTTCGAGACGTTCGTGGTGTTTTGTTTTGTAAGTTACGCATTTTCCGTACTTATGTTAAGTTGTTTCTGTACGTATTTAGTTTACGTACTTATTTTAAGCCCAACCATGACGTTTTTCCTAAATGTAACTAAGTGGTTTTGTCGCATCAACCTAACTGCAGACGTTTTGTTCCGTAGCGTAGAAATGACACGCAAAAAGCCTAAAATGCGTCCTCATGACACGCGGAACATCCTTGTAATGTCGTGCTATTTATACGCCTTCCTGTGAGACCGGGTTGACCTTAAAACATCCACCCATTAACTAAGTTTTCAATTGTTCTAAAACAAAACAATTTGGGAACAAATATAATCCAGTAGATTCTAGAAGAATGGCTTCAAGTTTAATTTAAATCAAAGATGACCAATAAAAACACAAATAATATGAGAATATTTCGGTCTGTAACATATAAAATATGAGAAATGTTGCTTCCATACCGATGGAAAATGACCAATGAACCTATAGAGAGCAATGAACACTCATGAATGATTAAAAAAAGAGCATAATGGATTGGACTTGTAATGAGAAGCCTTTGGGTGCCACCGTCTGAGATCAATAACTAAATATAGGGGACGTTAACGGGTCTTCTAATGACGCTGGAGCTCCTCACGGGGCTAAAAAGTCACCCTTGTTAATTATGCAGCAGCTCAAACGGAGAACACATTTGTCTGGTTGTCTCTGGCTTTACATAAAAAACAGGAGAGACGTTGGGTGAAAACAACAATCTTCTATAATGATGCTCTTCTGGTTGTCTTACATTAGTCAGCCAGACTTTGGTGGTAATTGTCATTTGTTCTGCTCCAGCTCTCCTCCAGGTTTCTCTCCCCTGCTGGCTGTGTGGGGAGACACAGAGGCAGCTCTGTTAGCTCTGTTAGTCTGCTGAATTATTTGCATTTCACCTGGTGCCGTCGGATGTTGCGGTACAAATTAGGCAAGGTCAGCTTGAGCCGTTGCCGTGGAGACAGGGTTACGCCAAGGGATGATTTGGTATTGTATCTCAAATGTGTGTGTCAGTGAGTGTGTTTTCTAGGGACATGAGGTGAAATCCAGTAATTTACCCACAAACAGTCTGTTTGTTTTCCAAATCACTTACCCACTCACAACTCTCTCTCTCTGACTCCTACTATGTTAATGAGTTTGCTGCTTATCTAAATTTCAGAATTTAAGTGATTCGGTGCATCAGAACTAGTCCCCTTCTCTTGTTATTTTCTCAGAACATGCTCCAAAGTCCTAGCAATTCACCTCCTAAAAAAATGCAAGTCATCCTGCAGAAAAAAAAACAATCTCCCTCCTGTTTTTATCGTCTTGTCATTCTCTCTGTCCAACAATTCCTTCTTGAGCTTTCAGAGGAGGAGACAGCACATCATGGGACAGGCTTGTCCTCACTCCAATGCCCACAAAAGGGCTTTTGATGCTCAGGTGGGAGGACTGAAAAGTCTCACCGGCTGCCACCCCGGTTTCCTGGCTCCGGGTGGCTCATCTGGGGCCAGAACTGGAAACACTGCAGGAAAAAAAAAAAAAAAAGGGGGAAAAGAAAAAGAGAGGAAGAGATAATCGGAGAGAAAGCTGCTGGGCTGTTATTCGTTGGTTCGGAGCCCATTCCTGTGGTGGAGCCATCTGCTGAGGGAGGCAGTGCAAACACTAAAGTACGATCCACTCTGGTTCCGTTATTACTACTGAGAATTTAGATTTTACGACGTGACGGTGAAACCGCTGAATATCTAACCGAACCCAGACTAAACATACACAACCACAGAAATAGAAGCTCCTGTAAAATGTAATGCAACCTAATAGAGCAGCACTGCAATCTTACCTTTGTGAATCTGATAATGTCCAACTTTTATTGAGACTGTGTCATGATGACTCAACTATAGGGTACTTTTAGAGGCTTACAAGTAGCAACAATGGATGCACATCCATGTAGGCATAAGAACTGTATTTGTGTAGTAGATGTGCATGTGTACATGCATGTGGTGTTACTTCCATGGCAATTTGACTCAAAGACGGAGTCCAGATTTTGCCAAGATTATTCTTCAGAGAGGCATCATATTTATCTGTGAAATATTCCTTCACATCCACCATCCTCACACGAGCACCGATGGCATTTAAATGGCTGTATATTTATGCTTAGCCTTATGGAAAACCAGGTGGCTCAGAAATGTGTGGAAATACATTCATGGTTTGGACAGTGTCCAAGTAATGTGTGAGGGAATTAAAAAATATGTTAATACACTCTGTTTCTGGTCTCCTACAAAATGACGTTCCCATGCAGCTAAACTGTATTCTCAATTATGTTTCGAGGGATATTTTCTCCTGGATTACGGTCACACTTTTAAACAGTTTTAAACATGTGATTATGCTCAACCACAGATAGACTTTAAAATCAGTTAGGGTTGCTCATAAATGTTGAGCGATAGAAGGGAAAAATGAGGTTCAAAGAATACAGAATTTGTTGCCTTATATTGAAAAATGGATATTCAACCCTTTCACCCATTGATGGGTGAAGATGAAAGATTGTATTTGCTAGAGAATATTCTGGGAAGATGATTGTAATCCTATACTGAATATCTATAGTGATCCTCTATCAGTCAGAGGACTGACAAATAGAGACAGACAACCGTTAACACTCACATTCACACCTACGGGACATTTAGAGTCAACAATGAACCTAACCTGCATGTCTTTGGACTGTGGGAGGAAGCCGGAGAACCTGGAGAAAACCCACGGTAACACGGGGAGAACATGCAAACTCCACACAGCCGGGTTTGAACCTGCGACCCTCTTGCTGTGCAAACCACTGCACCACTGTGCAGCCCATATTTAAACATAACATTCTCAACGTAAGTAATCAACTGGGGAAGTTTCATGGTGCTATTAGTTAATTTTTTTTGTGTCTTGCAAAATGTATGGAATTTTATAATACACATCTTTAAAGGATGTTTTCTCCAAACAAGGTTTTTCTCAGACTCTGAGCCAGAAATCTCCACTTCAGCAGCACTTACCAAACTTTCCAGTTGCATTCCTATCTATATTCTGAAGGTTTTTACAGTGGGGTTTGTCCATATATCATTTATAGCCTGATTTACACATTTTATTCCTAAAACCATGATGAAAATTGGATGTCTGTTGACAGTATTTTCCGATTTTTTGAGTCATAAAAAGAGATTTCCTCTGTAAAAAACTTTGACTCTAATATGGCAACAAAATGAAACATTAATTTTTATTTTTTTTTAGTTTAATTTTTAGGACATGCTATACTTTGACTTTTTTTAACCTTTTTTTTTTTTTTTTTTTTTTACATTTTTAGGACATACTATATTTTGACTTTTTTAAAACTTTTTTGATTTTTGATTTTTCACATTTTTCGGACATACTATTCTTTGTCGTTTTTCTAAAACTTTTTTATATTTAATTTTTTTGATTTTTTTAGGAGTTTTTACTTTTTTTGGACATACTATATTTTGACCTTTTTTATACATTTTTTTAAAACTTTTTTAGGTTAATACTATACATTGACTTTTTTACTTTTTTTTTTTTTAAATTTTTTTTTATTCATTTATTTCTTTTACATTTTTAGGACATAAATTACTTTGACTTTTTTTAAACTTTAAAATTTATTTTTAATTTATCTTATCTTTTTTTTTTTTTTTTTTTTTTTTTACATTTTTAGGACATACTATACTTTGACTTTTTTTAACTTTTTTTTATTTTATTTTATTTTTTTAAATTCTTTTTAATTTTTTAGGACATACTGTTTTTTGATTTTTTTATACTTTTTTTTTTAATTTTTAATTTTTTTTACTTTTTTAGGAAATACTATATTTTGACTTTTTTTTTTTACTTTTTTTTATTTTATTTTATTTTTTTTAAATTTCTTTTACTTTTTTAGGACATACTATATTTTGACTTTTTTATACTTTTTTTTTTAATATTATTTTTTTTTAACTTTTTTTTATTTTATTTAATTTTTTTAAATTTGTTTTACTTTTTTAGTACATACTATATTTTGACTTTTTTATATATTTTTTTTTTAATATTATTTTTTTTTACTTTTTTAGGACAAACTTCATTTTGACATTTTTATACTTTTTTAAATTTTTTTTTAAATTTTTAAATTTTTTACTTTTTTAGGACAAACTACATTTTGACTTTTTTATACTTTTTAAATTTTTTTTTTTTAATTTTTAATTCTTTTAGCTTTTTTAGGATATACTATACTTTGACTTTTTTTTTAACTTTCTTTTATTTTATTTTATTTTTTTAAATTTTTTTTACTTTTTTAGGACATACTATATTTTGACTTTTTTATACTTTTTTTTGTAATATTATTTTTTTTAATTTTTAGGACATACTATATTTTGACTTTTTTAAACTTTTTTTTTTTTTTTTTTTTTTACATTTTCAGGACAAGCTATACTTTGACTTTTTGAAACTTTTTTTAATTATTTTTTTACTTTTTAAGGACATATTATATTTTGACTTTTTAACTTTGTTTTTTAAATCTTTTTTTATTGATTTTTCTTTTACATTTTTAGGACATACTATAATTTGAATTAGTTAATTTTTTTTTAATTTTTTTTTTTACATTTTTAGGACACACTATACTTTGACTTTTTTTATTTATTTTTTATGTTTTTACTTTTTTTGGACATACTATATTTTGACCTTTTTTATACATTTTTTTTTTACTTTTTTAGGAAATACTATACATTGACTTTTACTTTTTTTTTTTTTAATCTTTTTTCATTCATTTATTTCTTTTACATTTTTAGGACATAAATTACTTTGACTTTTTTTAAACTTTAAAATGTATTTTTAATTTATCTTATCTTATCTTTTTTTTTTTTTTTTTTTTACATTTTTAGGACATACTATACTTTGACTTTTATTTTTACTTTTTTTTGACATACTATATTTTGACTTTTTTATACTTTTTTTTTCTAATATTATTTTTTTATACTTTTTTAGGACAAACTACATTTTGACTTTTTTTTTAACTTTTTTTTATTTTATTTTATTTTTTTTAATTTTTTTTACTTTTTTAGGACATACTATATTTTGACTTTTTTATACTTTTTTAAATTTTTTTTTAATTTTTAATTTTTTATCTTTTTTAGGACATACTATATTTTGAATATTTTATATATATTTTTTTTTTTACATTTTTCGGACATACTATAAATCAGATTGGAATCGTATGAAAATTAGCACATATTAGATAAAATAATCCCTCATTTGCACATTTAAACATTAAACACGCTGAACATGCAAACTCCACACAGAGGGGCCCCAAGCCGGGTTTGAGAGGACCGATCAATGGATTGCATAAAGCCTCATTCCATCCCGATGAGGGCAAGACAGCCACCAAATGAATAAAGCATGTTGTACTGACAAGTACTGAAGCTCACAAGTCTGCTCCTCACTGTGTTTGCATTCTTAGAGTTTGTCATATTAGGTCAAAGTAAAGCTCTTGACAAATCTTCATTTCATTATTCAAACTCGTGCTTTGCCTATAATGGCTTTTCTTTGTTGGTCGAGTACCCACACACACAGCATGTTTGTGACACACAAACACACACCTCCATCTTCCCCTCTCCAGGAAATGCTGATGGTGCACTCTTTTCCTCTCCCTCACCCACCCCCCCGTTCTCTTTCAAGGCACACTTTTTTCCGTCCCATGAATTATGCATCTGATTAATTAGGCTCGTCATTACAGAATATGGTCAACTGGAAACTCCCCTTTGTTCTAGTTCAAACATAAAATGGACCTTTTCTTCCCCCCCTTCCCTCTTCCTCTCTCTCTCTACTGCCGTCACTGTCGGCTGTGTGTTATGGATGATGAGAGGGGGGGGGCCCTGGGTATTTGTTGTACCCCTCGGGATGCTGCATGGCATCGCGCGGGGGAATACAATGAAATAACAAGATAACAAGATAAAAGCCTCGTGTTGGACTTCAAAGCTGCTTGAATGGAAGCGGAGTGAAACGCAGTCTGCGTCTTGGTGATTTCAATGAACGAGTCTGCGTTCGTGGAAGACGGGGGACTCCAGCAGGATAGTGGTCATTTTTTTTTTACCATGCTCCAAGTTCCTCTAGGCCACTTAGTCTGCAAGGTATCTCAGTTCTGACTCGTGTAATTTCATCCCTTTTTGTGAAGAACCCAGTGTACTCACGTTAACGTTACAGCATCCATCAGAGTTACATCTCGCCCGGTACACTACTGACTTGATGTTCCGTACATTATCACACTTTCACAGTACGCTATAATACGCTGTAACACGGTGTATACGTGGTCAAAAACTTGTTGCGATCCACACCTACACAGACTTCACAGCATCTTCCAAAAGCTTCCTTTACCATGCGCACTTACGGCTCTATATACTGTCGTAAATAATAAAATGTCTATTCTAGCACTGTAACAAGAAAATGGTAAACATCATGCCAACATAAACAATTTCACCAAATATAAATATGTGCATAATTGGCTCTTACACATGGTATGTTGCACATGTGATGGTGTGGATAAAGCTTCAGAATGCACCTTCAAATCACACTTGAATTGCAGCAACCCGCCTCTTAGTGCTCCTTAGTTATCCTCACTGGAACGATAAAGTTAAACCCATATTAATCCAAGCCTAGTCTAAGAGCACTCCCCCCTCCCCCCTTCCTTTACAATGTCACAGTTAGCACTAAGTAATCTAAAGGTGTAAATCTACCACAAACCTGTAATTCCTGGCAGACCACAAGTCTCCCAGCTCAAAGTGCCGCCTGTGCAATAAATTTGCTCAGCGGTTATTGATCCACGCTGTGCTCCCAAAGGTGGACTAGCTGTCCTGGCACCTCGGAGACAATAAAACAGACATGTGGACGCTCATACTCTGTTATGACGGGACGGAGGGGATATTTCTCTACAGATGCCACAAGCAAAGCTCACTTTGTCTCTCTCTCTGTCACACACACACTACCATTTTACAAGCTTTAATGCACTGCTCTCACACCATGAAGCAAAGGGAGGGGTGTTGGGAGGTGGCCTCTTGCATTGTGAATCCTTTGGCCTTTCATCGACCCGGGGCTTCAATAGCTCTGCATTGATCGCCCCTCTTTCCTCGAACAGAGATCAGTCATGTACCTGTCCACTGGTGCTCCTCAGCCAGCAGCAGCGGTGTGTTTTATGCTTGCCCAGCAGTGAGATTATACAGACAAATCAGTAAACATGCAAAGCTCTTATGCTAATTCTACAATAGTGTGGCTTAAAGCGATAGCCTTTGAAGTACCTGAAGATTTAAGCATCCTTAAAAACAAGCTTTCAAACTGAGACAATACATGTGTGCATCCTTGCTCAGCTGCAAACACCGTCAGATGGCATTACTCTGATGTACAGTGTTAGGTGTTTATATGTGTGTGTGTGGCTTCACTCACTTTCCCGCAATCATCCTGTGTGTGTGAGTGTGTGTGTGTGTGTTGGGAGGGGAGTAATGAAGCGCTGGCTGTCTGGCGGATGCTGTGTAATCATGCAAATCAGCACCACGCTCATCCACCAGCGAGGACATTACAGGTGATGCCGCCGGACACCGAGCAAGGGCGACCTCCTCCTGGCTGATTCACTCTGAGAATCACACCACGACACTAACATGAAGGATGACAGGGAAGGAGAGAGACACATAAAGGTTAGGGGAGCGTGGATTAGACACACACAAAATAATAATCTGAGAAAGAAGACATAAGACATAAGAGGGGAATCATGATGGAAGTGGCGAGCAAAAGTGTTTCTTCACACTTGTAAGTGACGTTTATCGAGTGCTATCAAGGTATTCAGTATCTGTGCATCGGAGTATTTGTGTGCACACATGGGAATTGCAAGTCCGTTGTGTCCAAGTGTGTGCTTGTGTGTGTTTCGGGGGATGAAGTCAATGACTACTGACATTTGCACTGATGTGCACTGAAATGGAAATTACAGTGCGAACTGACAACACCTGAATCTCAGCTCAAAACGACGGGCAGGTCCACGCAGCTCTACAGGCAAGCACACAAATATACATACATTCATACACATCTTTTACACATACAGATAACATTTAGTTTGTATTGGGTTTAATCCTATCTATGCTGTAGCTTGATACCAAAACTGTTCAGGATTAAAGGGATAGTTTGGCTGTTTTGAAGTGGGGTTGTATGAGATAATTAACCAAAGTATTACCGACAGTAGATGACGGTTGGCACGGCGTTGGAGAAGCAGACAGGAGTTACCGCACGGAACCAAAGCAATGTACTGCTGTGGACGGGGCCGGCAGCAAAACGTATTTTATCCACCTGAAAGAGAGGCCCACCTAAAGAAATCAACATCAGTTTAAGTGTGCACTATATTTCGAATATTTTCATCGCTTTATCTCGCTGTCAGACACTGCCTTTTCTGACGGGGGAACTCCATCTATGTTCTCACCTAAGCCACCAGACTTCATTGAAAAACACTGTAATTTTACCTTGCAGAACAATGGGAGTTGCTGGTCTACCGCTGCCTCGATCGGTTAGTTTGTTTGTGTTATTATGGGACTTTTGGTGAATCCAAGAGCTCAAACAGAGCGTTTCAGACAGAGGCTGAAAAGAGGTGCTGCAGCACAGCCGGTATGAGAAAAGTAAAGTGTTTTTTGAACATTAAAGCTTATAAATATGTTCTAGAAACCAAAAATACAAGCATGAACCTGAACATAAGCATAATAGATCCTCTTTAAATACAGTGATGTGACGAACGGTAATTCAATACATTCTATTTTTTTCAGTTAATCATTGAATTTGATTCCTCAGGATCGCATAGCTCAAAAGTTTTGCTCCTGCTAAATATTTCATAAACATAACAGAGATTAGTGTCTGTTAAAACTAATTGATCTTTAAAATGTTTACTGTAGTATAAGATGCATGATCACACCCAAAGAAACTAAATAAAGTGTGCATGTGCAGACACACACACTGTGATTACTTGATACCGCTGCCATATGGTGCTAATACTTACTTATTTGTGTTTGCATGACATACATATGGATGCAAAGTGTTGCTGGGTAATTTGGGCACTTGCCTTAGCTTGATACACACAACACGTGCACACCAAAACACTCATTACCAACATCTTCTCCTGAGCATACAGAGTGGCAAACGGTCCGGCGGGTGGACATCTACTTTTTTAGTTGACTGCATACCATATGTGCGGTAGAGAGAGAACATCTGCCACAAAACAGGGAGGATGCATAAACAAGAGCAACAGATCTGCAACAAGATCCCCCCCCCCCCCCCCACCCACAGCAGAACAGGGTCACACATTTCCAGCTCTTGTAAAACTAATAAACCAAGGAAATTAGCCGGCGGTGTCACTTGAGACCAAGCGGCTAATATAATACCTGCCCAAATTCCACCCGATGTGCCGTAGACTAAGCTAATTTCGAAAGCCAAATTGGATTTTATTTGTGAATTGGAGTGTAATGAATTTAAATTGGAGTAAAGCGGGCTTTGTTGTGCGGCAGTAGCAAATTTGTGACCGTCTTATTTATTTGTCCTACCAGAAGTCATGTTTGCTTTATTGTGTGTTAAATCCATCAACAATAAATAAACTATTTGAGAGAAGTAATTACCTGCAGATCATCTTGGCTCTTCTTTTAATTCTTATATCAAAGATGTCTTTGAACTGCTTCAAAACAATGAGAGATCCTAAGGTGTTTTACCATTATTTTGTCAAAAGGAGCTCTTGCTGTTCACTTTGTAAACACTTCTGATTCCTCTAATGTTGTATCAAATTATGCTGATACCTCCACACTTTTCTTGTAGAAGATAAGCTGGACTCAATTTCTTTATATATTGTGATTTACTTACATTCACAGTACATTTCATTTCCTTGTTTTTCGACCAATAGGCTTGCACATTGATGGAGAACCCCCCCTCCCACTCTACTCATTAGTGTAACACAATACAGGAGTGCAACCTACTGCTGAATGCTGACAATGACCCTTGTGAAGACCTGTGTTGGTCATTTTAAACAATTATTGACACATAAAATAAAGGCATTTTGATTTTGTTCAAACACTACAGGGTGCCTTGGATTATTTTTGAGGGAGACTTGCATTTTGTACTTTTTTGAGACCATATTCCACCCATGCAATGAGCCCTTCACAAGATTGAATATATATAAAAACATAATTCAAAACGGTAAACACCCACAGCATACAGCCAGCTGTCCTTCCTGCACTTGTCAGGTTAAACTGTGTTGTTTTTAGCCTGGTTTATGACTTTAACTTATTCGTATTTGTGTAATATTATCATACGATCCACGCACCGAGCAGGTTATGTGTTCAGCATCAGTTACCATGGCGATCTACCCCGGTAAGAAGTGAACCACCGTCTCAGGACTGAAAACCCTGAAGGGTTAACCCTGAAGTTACCTCGCTGACCCCAAATCCTGCTTCCTAGTACAAACCTCTGCTGTCTCATCACTTGTCTCTTGTTCTCTGGATTGTATTCCAGCTCCTTATTGACCCATTCACATCTACATCCAGCAAACCAAATATATATATAGCCTCCCGTCCTCTGACGTCCCCGTGATCACACTGAGGTCTTTGTATTCTATCACTCTCTGTGACCTTTCCTCCTTTGGTTTCTGCAGTATCTCTAATACACCCACCTCTCATTAATTAGTTGAACTCATCCCTCCAGCTGCTTTATGTATACATACTGTGATGTACTAAAAATAAGCTAACAATGTGACCATTAACGGAAAACACAGGGAAAAAGAGAAACCCTCTGGGCTCGTGTTAAATCCTTCCTTCTTCTACACCGATCATTTAATAGATTCATCTCCTCTTCCCCCTCTCTCTATTAGTATCTGCCCTCGTCTCCCGATCCCTCCACATGAGCATCAAAGCCACAGACATCAAAAGTGTTACACAGCCACTCATTTGAATGAAATTACCCCCTCGCTCATGCTAGTAAGACTAAGTAACACACATGCATGCATGAACTGGCCATTAAGAAATCCCTTCTTAATTCCCTTCCAGTGTAAAGCCGGCCACATGATCAGCGGTAAAATCTCTCTGCTCTTGCTGTGCCATTGTTTTATTATGGGGAGAGCAGTGCCATCCGACTAGGCAGAAGCCATAGACTGTATATAAGAAGTGGACGTAGTCGCCGTGACGTCACCCGTCGGTTTGTGGACTGACGTTTTGAAGCTTTGAGTTCGGCATCTTGGCCGTCGCCATCTTGTTTTTTTGCAACCAGAAGTGACACGAGAGGGCGGAGCTAAGATTTAACTTTCATGAAGTGAAAACACTGTGAAAGGGTTAAAGCTCTAAGACGAAAACATGGACAACTCCCAGACTGTACAACGCCGTGGTAGCGACCTGTCAATCACTAGGTAGCCCCGCCCTAAAGCATCCCCTGCTTTATGGTCTGTTTGACTCTAAATGGGACCATAATTTACTAAATGAACATCATGCTGTATTGAAGAAGACTTGAAACTAGTGATTGAGACCATAAACTCATGTTTACAATGTTTACTGAGGTAATAAATCAAGTGAGAAGTAGGCTCATTTTCTCATAGACTTCTATACAATCAGACTTCTTTTAGCAACCAGAGGAGTCGCCCCCTGCTGGCTGTTAGAGAGAATGCACGTTTAAGGTACTACCTAGGTAACACCGCTCAAAATTGCCACAGAGCGCTGCGCTCAAAGTTCAAATTATTTCCACTTTGACCTATTATACCTGCACTGTGCTTTACCTCTGCAAGGTTCTGCGCCCTACCTCGTATTGAGCGAAGAGCAAATCTCTTATCATGTGAAGGCAGCTTAAGGGATGAGGACAAAATCTACAGTTGTTCTGCATAAAAATGCATTAAAATGTAAAAAGGACTGTGCATTAGCGCATTACGAAGGGCTGCCAGCCAGTCTGGACAGTATAGGTAGTAGTTTAAGACAGACTTTAAAATATTGCAAACTTATTCTTTAACTGAAAAACTGGATGTTCATCAAGCATATGAAGACACAAAAAGGTTTTGTTCATTGCAGAAAAAGTTTAAGTCGTGTAAAGATACAAGAGATGCCCAGGATGAAGTCTGAATCAAACAGCAACACTGGATCATGGTTCTGTCAGTTGTTTTACAATAATGAGATAATGTATTGTGGGAGTTACTGTGTGCAGGCATCTGTGTGTCTGTTTGCAATTAAAGATTTTGTGACTTGTGAACCTGCATTCTCTACTACTTATCTTTAATAGTCTCCTCTGTATCTTTCTCTACTGCACATCCCTCTAGCCTCCCCTCTCGTCTCCTCTTTACTCCCATCTCTCTCAATCTTTCTCCTCTTAGCTCTGATCCTCTTTCTTTACCCTCCAGCCTTAACTGTCACCCTGTCTGTGTCCGTGCAGACGGTGCAGAGTGTAATTTCACTACGGATACATCCTGTGCACAAAGTGTTGGCTTCAGTTTCACTTCCTGGGCTCCCGTGGATCTACAACATATGTTCAAAAGCTAAATATGGACATTTGCTTTTTCATCCGCCAGTTTGTAGTAGCAATGCAACACACTCTCTGCTTTTCTCTACTTGTCTCACTGATGCGTTCTCAAATGTTTTTGGCACCTTTCTCCTGTACATTCTCCATTTTGTTTCAACCTCATTCATCTTTTCCACCTGTTTTTTTTTTGGTATTCTTTTGTCTGCAGTCTTCTCTGTCTCTCTCTTTCTTTTGCCCTCTAAGCTAGGTCTGTGTGACGGCGATATCGTCACTGTATACGAGTGCAGACGCAGACACAGCAAGGACAAAAGACAACATTTGCTACAAAGGCAGTCCTGGTGGCTTCTTGATCCAGGCGGCAACAAAAGGCGGCAGCACTTGACAACCAACGGGTGCTCGAAACTCCATTTTCAGCAAAGAGGGGAGAGCCTCTCTCTCTTCACACACGTGAACACACACACACACACACACACACACACACACACACACACACACACACACACAGCAGGCTCTTAGGTAGACGGGGCAGACAGGCTCTCCAGTGGAGGAGAAATGCTGGCCCAGTGTGAGTCTACACGCTCAGCAGAGCGCCTAATTACAGTGATAAATATGAGATGGTGGAGATGGGAGACAAAGACTCGTAGGAACTCTCCTCACGTGAACCTGGGGAGGGAGGTGGCTGTTTAATGGGCTTGACACAGAAACACATTAATAGACTATACACACACACATTAAAGAAGCAAGTCCACAGAGGTGCTAATGCACCAACGTATCCTCATACAACGGTTTGTATAATATCTGACGGAAAGTTATTCCTCATTTTATCGTGTTTTCCTACAAATGTCCAGCAACACATGTCGATTTCCGCTCGTTACATGAATACAGTCTTTTCAAAATAAACTTCCGTCTACACGGGAAAAAACTTGGTTAGGTTTAGGTTTAGGAAAAAATCGTGGTTTGGGTTAAAATAACTATACGGAAGTGAATGAACACAAATATAGAAGTTGTGCGACAAATAAGTCAACGGTTGGTTTAAAATATCTACGGAAGTGGTGCTACTTAAGTGCGGAAGTTACGTGACAATAAGTCAATAAACGTTTGGGTTAAAATATCTACGGAAGTGGTGTTACTTAAATACGGAAGTTACGTGACAAATAAATCCATGTTGACTTCTGGTTTCACACAGGACACGAACACCTATCGTCTCCTGGGCGGTATAGTCCCGTGTTTTTGGACCCAACCATCCACTCCAACCTCATCTACGCTGTGTTAGTCGCTCTTTACTTCCTGGTTCAAAATTATGTGGATTACATACGAATTGATTTAATGGGATATATACGAATTACAGTGCTTTACTTTTTATGAGAATAGCCTGAATGCACACATGCAGCACACAAGCTAGAAAAACATACATAGAGAAATAGCCTGAAATAGCACCTCTAAAATATCATACTGCATGTTGCAACGACCAGAGTTTCACCTCCGAGTCGTAATTTCTTACGTCCAAAGAATAGATCTGTGAATAGCCAGAGGTGAAGACAGTATGCAGCAGATTCTGTCTTGAAACTAAGGCTGAATCTTGAGTTTCATAATTAAAAGGCGTGAACACTACGGGTCATTATCATCATGTCCTATGCTGGTTTTTTTTCCAAATCTAATAAACTTAATTTAAAACTAATAAGGTCACAGTGACATGATTTCAGTCGTCTGGATTAAGCTGTTTTTGTGTTTCTCTCTCTCTCTCTGTAGGTTTTCTGTTTCTGTCTGTGTTTCTGCCTTTTTCTCTTTCTTTGTTTCTCTCCCTGCAACATATTCTAACTGAAATCCAGACGCGGATGGCTTTACATGGCAAATCTGTGAAGCTGGCATGTCCAACCAGTAGAGGGACAGATGGAAAGGAAAAGTAGAATAACACAGTGTAGATAAACTAAGAATGAAGCAGATAAAAAGCATTAAAGAGTATAAGAGTATATTAATTCCCCCATCTTTCACAAAAGTGACAAGCTGAGTACAGGAGGCCGAGGTGAGTTATATAAAATGCCAGTATGTAGTTTCAAGCTTCATAAATATCTTCATGGACACCCTGTGCCGTCCTACGAGGATCTTAGGACGAGAGTCAGTTCATGTTTTGCAGTTTCTGATTACATTTCAGAGACATGAAGTAGACTTTATTCTGTTTAAGATATATTCAGGCAAATTTAAGGTTTTTGAAATTCATGAGTGTCCTCATAGTTTGCCCTTCCCTACAACCTTGTGTCATGCATAATTCGAATTTCAGTGTACTTCTGAGTTCAGGCTGATGTTCAGCCTCTTATTCTCACTCTCAGCGGGCTCATAGCGCAGCATGCATGAGAGGCTATACAGCCAAAAGCTCTAAACACCACGACGCAGCTCTGAGAGACGGAGCTTTTTAAGATGCAACAGGCATTGGGCTCAGACACTTTACCATTAAATCCTCTCAGGAACTCCGACATGACACGACTCAGTCGCTTCTCTTCAACCAGAGACGGAGAGTGAGTAGATGCATATTGACTAGAACCATCCTCAATAAAGAATACCCTTCAGTTTTACATATTTACATCAGCACAACATGCTGAGATAAGTAGAAAGTCAACAAAACCACAAGCTCCCTGTTTGTGCAGCACCTGACTTTGAATTAACTTTCATGTACAGTTGCTTTGAAGTGCGTGGAGATATTACAAGGTTACTTATAATTAAAGGTCCAACTAAATATCAAATAAATAAATTGCATGAATAAAAAAAACAAACTGCTGCCTTTGTTGCTCTGGAGGCTCCCCGATTTGGAGGACAAAGCAAACTTTATTACAAATTCAGCCTGCAAGTTGCATAAGACAGTATCTGGTAACTTTTCTTCAGAGGGCATGATTTATCTTTTACTCCTAATACTTATACATTATTGCTTTGTACAATTGTAGTGCATTTTTGGAGGTACCGTGTTCCTGCACGCAGACTGCGGCTGTGTAATTCAATCTGAGTTGTGTTCTTGGGCACGATCGCACTCACGCAAAAGATTCCCGCGTGGTTAATGTTGTGAAACGGTGGAGGTTATAGGTTTAGGCAACAAAAATATTGGTTAGGGTTAGAAAAAACATCACGGCCCAAAATAAGTACTTGTTACATAACTTAAACTATGGACGTATCATCATGCAACTCAGTGATGCAGCGTTAACGTAACGTCACGTGACACGAGGTCATCAGTATAAAAATATCTCCTATAGCATTCCTATAAGTATAAGACTGGGTATAAATACATGTATGTATACATCTGTTTGTGGACATTTATACACATTTATGTACAGTATATATATATTTGTTTTTATCAACTTGTCCTTTTACCACTTTTATTATTATTGATATGTTCTGTTTTAGCAGCTACCATATTTTTTTACTTTATTTATCTGCTTTTATTGTCTTGTGAAGCATTTTGTAACATCTGTTTTGAGAAGTGCTACATAAATAAATGTATTATTATTATTACTATTTTGGTTTCACACAGGACACAAACGCCGGTCCCCTGGGTGAAAGTCCTGTTTGTTTGTAATGCACGGAGACATCAGCCTCAAAACACCACCGTTTAAGGGGGAGAGGGCCCCCCAAAATACCCCAGATACCGCCGCACAAGGGACGCTGAATGAGACGCACCGGGCTTTCAATGAACCACAATGTAAACCCATTCGCTGCAACAGTTGATGCACAGGGAAAGTGCTCTGATAGTGTGTTGACATAGTTTAAAGAGCGAAAAGACACACACCGGGCATGGCGGAGGGCTTTCATCCAGGAGAACGGTGGTTGTGTCCCGTGCGTAAAGTTTCACTTTCACGTTACAATCAGCTGTTCGTCCGTGTCCCGTAGTCACAACGTTCACTTTCGTTTGATGATGTTTTTTTTTCCTAAACCTAACTAAGTGAAGCCTAAACCTAAAGAGCAACAACAACTATAAAGCTCCTTAAAGCCGAGAGGGGTAGATTCTCTGTAGGTTCATCACTACAAGCGACCCCTGTTCACATTATCATCGTTTTCACATTGTCATTTGATCCATTCTTATTATAAAAATATATATTACAGCCTGTTTTTTCCTTCCCTTTTTTGTGTCAGGTGAAATAGAGGTCAGCAACATTTGTTTGTTCCCGACGCGCTCCATCATTCTTACCACTCAGCAGTAAATGTGATAAGAGGATTCCTTTGAAACACTGAGGGAGTTTTGCCAGCCTTCAAAACTGTGTTTCATGTTAAGGATGAAGTTGCTGACTTCTAAATTCAGACGAGGCCGAGACGTGACAGCTTGAACTGGGATTTCAAATCTGTCTGTTGAGAAAACACAGCCCAGCATATATACGACTGAACCGCCGGAGCTGCCTTCGAATAAATCTTTCAAAGCAGTAAACCAGTCGCTCAACAGTGTTACTGTATTATTTTTCACCATTATCTTACAAAACAGTGGGCCAGGTGTTGAGCAAACCAGTCAATCATTCCCCCTTTGGCGATGAAAGCGCAGCGATGCTGAAACTAGCGGTGTCAGCACTGCTCCCAATCTCACGGTTTCAGCTGTCACAGCTTCTCTTACTCCGCTAATGGCTTTATGTTGCAGAGGTAAAGCGGAAGGAACGCGGAGAAGAGAGAGAGAGGGAGGGAGGGAGGGGGGGGGGGTAGTTTGTGAGGGGATAAGCTTCAGCCATTAGCACTGATCCTCAGACAAGCACGCTCTCTTGCAGACTTACGGTGGCTGCAACAAGGGATCTCACTGGTGTGTGTGAGTGGAGGAGAAAATTTGCACGTACATGTCTACATATATGCATTTGTGTCTGTGTACGTGTGCCCACAAACACATATGCAAATCATGTGAAAGTCCATGAAGGCAACAGTGCTTCCTATTTGAATTAGTGCAGAAGTGTGGATACGGTACCTGCTGAAAGACGACCTATCATGCTCTCTCCTCTTTCCTTTAGAGTGTTAGAACGTTTTTTTGTGCACGCAAAAGATCTGCAAAGTTATAAAGTTCACTCCACAGTAGTTAAGCTTGGTTTATGGTCGCCGTGGGCAAGCCGGCGCAAGGTGTGCGCGCCAGAAATTTACGTCATCACGGCTTTCGCGAATTTTTCTAACTACGTGCCGACTGCACGCGCTGCACTTTTCATTTCAACATGGACGCCTTCGAGGGAAGATTGAACACGCAGTATCGCCTGTACAGACATCTCTACAACTGTTCATTGAGAGACCACAGGGACAGTCACATGATGTTAAATTATTGGAAAGAAATAGGCAACAGACTGGGGAAAGAAGAGGCTTTCTGCTGCAGGCTGTGGAAGAATCTGAGAGATCGTTTTGTAAAAGCTAAAAAAAGGTCTCATGTAAAGAGTGGCGACCCGAGGGGAAGCACCGAGAGACGGGAAGAAATTTAGACTTGGAGGTAAAGGACAGTAATAATTACAGTACACAGATGCAATGTTTGGAGGTACGTACGTCGGAGTTTAGTGTTTACTACTGTTGCCAGGCAACCTACTCTCCTTTCCGGTACCACTCGTTGACTTCTTGCTGATGCACAGAATATTTAGTTTATAGCATATTGCAACGAACAACTCGCTGAGCATAAATGCCTCTGTGCACGCTTGTAGGGCGCGCGCCATCTAGAGGGCCGCGCCACGGCGTCTCACGTGAGTATATACAAAGCTTTACTCTCCCCCACAGAAACACTGCTCCTGAACTGCCTTGCCTGAAGTCCCGCCTTTTCTTCCGTAACGTGGTGATGTCACCAAGTAACACATTTGTATAATACCTGCCTAGCAGCTAGTTTGGCACGCCCTCAAACAAAGCTAGTTAGAGCGGAGCCGGAGCGGAGTCCGAAGAGTTTGGTTGACCAATCACAACAGAGTGGGCCAGCTGACCAATCAGAGCAGACTGGAGTGTTTCAGACAGAGGGTGAAAAGAGGTGCTGCAGCAAAGCCGGTATGAGAAAAATAAAGCGTTCTTTGAACATTAAAGCATGTAAACATGTTCTAGTATGAACCTGAAAATAAGCCTAATGGTACGTGTCCACAGGCTCCGTCGTTTCCACGCTTGCCATTCATTGTCTATGTGAACGGCCGCGCAATGCATTCTGGTAGCGTGGCGTCGCGATTCGAGAAACGGAGCGTCGCGACGCCCGCTCCTCATTTGCATAAAGTTGAGGGCTAGTCTACTTTATGCAAATCGCAGGCGTCCGACGCGACCCGCCGCCTCTCGAAACTCCCGAAAATCTTTAAAATAAACGTTGTCGATCCAAAATAAAGACAGATTTAGCAACTGCACGGCTTATTTCTTGCCTCAAATGTTTTCAGAAACACATTTCGGTGAACTACTTTCGTGAAATAAGAAAAGAAAGTTTCCAAACGATCCTCCATACTGTTTCCGGTTTGAAAGCTGCGAGCAGCAGAGCAGCCTACGGAGGGAGAGCGTTCGTCCAATCAGGTGCAGCCGGAAGAATTTGAAATAAAGCCGGGAAAACGTCACCGCCCAATTGGTCAATCATCTATCGTGTCACCGCCTAGTAGCACGCCCACCAAGCGTCCAATGTTGGGAAGCGTCGCGTCCCATCGCGATAAAAAACGCCCCTGTGGACACGTACCATAATAGGTCTTCTTTAATCTTCTGAAGTGAAGAAAAAAAAGTGGAGTTTCTGTGGTGGTAGACAGAGAGAGAGAGACCAAGCGTCTGTATGTGTGAGTGAGGGACAACAAAGAGACACTCTTTCCTTAGAAGTAGTTTAGATTTCAGGGTTTAAATATCATCTTTAGATTGACAGCCTTTTCTTCCGATCTTATACAGTCAGCTCATTTCAGTGGCACCTCATTCATCCTTCTGTTGTGCCACCTTCACAACCTGCCTTTATCTGGCTCCCTCCCCGGAGCCCGAGATACAATCGATGGGGCCGGACAACTCCCCGGGCAGTTAGCCTTGACGGCTGACAGGAGCTGGTTTCCATACGCGGCCTTGATGAATGTGTGTGTGTGTCAGGAGAAACTCAGATGTGGGTACAGGTTTTGCTGACTGATGTGATTAAATAAACGGAAGAAAGAGAGTGAAGCAAGATCTCTCAGCAACATTTCCCATAATGCTCAGTGACCCTTTAGTTCGTCCTCTCTGAGCCGCGTTATAATATCCGAACGCTTGATCTCACCGTTTCATGGTGCGCGCTCCCTCTCCCTTAAAGCAGCACTCGGGTCACCTCCAAACACATCAAAGACACTCATTAGGTGACAGAGCACTTAAAAACAACTCCTAATTTGCTCACTTTTTGAATAAAAAGCTTCGTGCTTCCCTCAGGAGAAAGCAACACGTCCATGAAAACAAGTTGTCAGAAGTTCCTCCCTCTTGAGCCCGGACACAAACACATTAATGAGACACATCTGTTTGGACCTTGTTAATCAGACTTTGACAAAACTTTGGGGTAAAGACTTCCTTTGACGCCGCCATTTCTCTTGCTTTTTCCAACTACCTTTTGACCTAAAATCTTTAGCAGACAAAAGAGATGAGAATCCCTTTTTTCTTTGATGAAAAGCAGCCTGCCTTAACCCACTTTAATTCAATTAATCCTCGCCTCCGAAAAAAATCCCCTTGATTGATGCGTCATGCAGCACAGAAGCTCTATAAATGTTATACCTCAGACAAACCAGCCTATTCTCACTCCTATAGGGCGTCAAATACCGAGGCTTTGTCACAGCCACGTTACAATCAGCTGTTTGTTCGTGTCTCCTGTTCACAACATTTAGTGTAACTGTACAAACGTAGCAGTTTTAAACCCGACCTTGTTGTTTTTTTTCTTATCCTAACTTTCGTGGTTTTATTGCCTGATCCTAAGCAAGTGTTTTTGTTTAATTCACAACATTAACGTGTTTATCGCGACCGAAAAGTGACGCGGAGGGGTCTGACAAAGCAATGAAGATTTTCAAAATGCGAGAGAGCCCAACGTATAACGACATGTTATGATAAATGTATCAGTTTTGTTCCTATAGTGTGTGGAGAGCAACGATTTGGCCAAAACAGCCACCACACACTTACAGATTCATTCATGAGCAACAAGAGTCATGACTTAAAAAATCTGAAATCTCGCAAAATCTCTCGTGATCAAACGTGACTTTAGTGTAAACAAACATGGCGGACGGCAGGCAGGAACAATTAGTGATGTTAGTTTTTACTTTGTACTGAAAATTCACGAAGGATGGATGAAGTCATGAAGACATCAAGTTGGTCCGCCATTTCTGAGCTCCACCTTACTACTACTTTTTGCTTCACGTTTAGCATTAGCTCATGCCTTAGCCGCGGCCGCCATGACGACGGTGGTTGTCCTTCCTTCTTCGGTCAGCTTGGTTCTCCATTGGTTATCGTTCTTTCCCACGTGACTGCATCATCGGCTGTCCTCGGGATATCAGGACATCCCATCGTAAATATTGAACACATTTAATATTTACGATTTGAGATCGGAGGATGAAAAAAACACTCTTAACGTGCCTCGAACAACAGGAACATCTGGAATGATCATCGTTAGAACCTTCAAACAATCGGGGCTTTGCTGACGATTGTCGGGAGGGGGGGAATCTGGCCCAAAATCGGCTTAATTCTCACCCAGCATTAGACAAAACCTGTGGGTTTTCCAGGTGAGGTGAAAAAATCATCATGTACGTAGGCGGGCTTTAAATCTTGGGAGGAAAACAACCAAATCAGGCTCCTTGGATACTGACCATTTATGATGCAAGAGGTCACTTGTTCTCTTCAGGTGATGGAAATCAGAGTTAACGCCCCAAAAAATCCAGATGACGGACCACTTCTTTTAAAGACCTTGCAGAGAACTGAGGCAATGACATCAGCACACACACAGTCAGAGACACATGCACGCTCACCGCTCACCACACACACCTCCACCCTCCTGCTGTGACATTTGAAGGACAGGCGGCCTGCAGGGAGAGCTGGTTTTGAGAGGTTAGATGAGGTGGAGGGCTGGCTGGCTGGCTGGCTGGTTGGGTGGTGTGATGTAAACAACACCTCGGAGTTCAGCGTGCATGCCTAATGTGCTCCTCTCTCGCACTGACGGCTCTGCAAGGCTGTCGATGACAAGCTGTCTGGAGGAGAAGGATTCAGCTCTTCAGTCCAGTCTCTCACACTGTCTGTTGGCTTTACAGTGTCCAGATGTCCACGTCAACTTCCTGTTATTGTGTCCCTGTCCTGTCCCTGCGTTAGACTCAACCAAGGAGAGACACTACAGCTAAAAACATTGGTTTTCATGCACTGGTCAATTGTGAGATTTTGGGCTAATTTGCTTCCATAACACGTCTTCTCTCAGACTAGTGGAAAGAAAACATCCAAAAATACACATTTAGGTGTTTATTTTACTACTTTGTCTATTTGCGTCTGTAGATTTCTCCTAAAGTTTGCATCAGATAATGCCTCATTTGCAGATTTAAACATGCAATTTCAGAAAACTTGTAATATAAAAATAATTGTCTTGTAAGTAATCAACTGGGGAAGTTCCATGGTGATGTCTATTCGTTATTTTTTTTTACCCCATTCACCTGTAGTGTCTTGCAAAATGTGACATTTTACAATACATATCTTTAAAGGCTGTTTCCTCCTACTGTGATCCACTTCAGCAGCATCTACAGTACATCCACCAAACTGGTTTATACAACATATACATTTTATTCCTAAAATCTAGGGCTGTCCTCGACCAAACACTCATACGATTTTGTCGACAGATCTCTGAAACTGAGTTTCTTCACAAAGAATCACGCAAAAGCACCACTTTAAATCTTGTGTTTACCATTTCTTGGAAATAAGTCAGCATGAAAAAAGCATGAAAGCGCAACAAAAAACAACTAATCGACTAACGAAATCTTAGTCGACTAAGACCAAAACGACCGATTACGTGACTAATGGATTTTTTATGGCTGTTTACAGTATATTTTCTGATTTATGGAGTGATAAAAAGAGATTCCCTCTGTAAAAAAGCCTCGACTCTAATAGGTCAACAACATTAAAGAAGAATTTTGAGCCTGCCTTTATCTAATATTCAAATTTCTTGTCTGGACATTTACGCAAAAAAGCACAAATTTAATAAAATAATGTCTCATTTGCATATTTAAACATTCAATTTTCAGAAAACTTGTAATACAATAAATAGTTTTCTTAATGAAAGTAATCAACTGGGGAAGTTTCATTGTGATATCTATTAGTTTAAATTTCTACCCATTCACGTGTAGTGTCTCCCCCTTTAAAGGTGCTAAATTCGATATCCAGAGCATCAGCAAAGCAGCTGTTGCAGAAGCGTAGCCGGCTTCCCATCAGCTAAGCATTAATAGCCACCGTTAGCTGCCTGTAGCTCGCCATCGCCATGTTGACAGTGTTTGAGAGGCAACAGAAATGCTCCCAATCCCGTATTTAGCACATTTAATTTAAATAACAGGTATAAAGATGAAGACTGAACCCATAAATGTAATTTTTAAAAATAATTTTCGCCATCATGTGAACGATGTGTTGGAAGAAGAACGTTTTTTTTGTGGCTCTGACTGATTATTTTTCAGTGGTTTCATAGCAGCAGTCAAAAAACAGCGGGTCGTTCCCCTTAACTTTGTACAACTTTATGAAATGCATACTAATGATATAATCATGGTCACTGGCAGCAATGCACACATGCAGATCAAAATACAAAGATATGTACAAACGTGAATTGTACACTCTTAAGGTGTGTTCAGACTGAAGGCAAAGAGAATTTTAGAGGCGGCGTGATTGCATACGAATTCAGTGTTGAGTCGGACGAAAGGTTTGCTCGGGTTGGCGTGAATTGAAGCAAAAAACGCAAGAATGTTTTGAAACTTTAGCAAAAAAGAAGTGTGTGCTTATCCCGAGCTATTGGACATACAGTCTGGAGGAAAATAACAGAAACAAGTTCAGATCCTGTAGCACACAGATACTGTACAAAGGCACACTCTGCTCACACACACACAGTGGGTGCATTGCTAATGCTAGGTAGTTACAGCTAACATCTGGACTGTGGCTGTTTGAAACGTACAAACACTCCAGCAGTCAAAAATTTGTGCGAATAAAGCGAGGCGGAAAATTCGCTCGGCGCTCAGTCTGAGCACACCTTCACAGCTACCTTTAAAATTTCACCAGTGGTTTTTACCCCCCGACCTGAGTTCAACAACCTCATTTGTTCATGTCGTCCAATTGCAGCCCGTCTCTCTCTCTCTCTACTGATTGGTCTCCGAGAGGGCAGAGGTGCTATCTGATTGGTTGTAAAGTTCAGACGAGTAGAAGCAAAAAAACAGACAGTAACGAATACTGTTGCGTTCCGAGGAGATAAAAATCACATTGACATCATTTACTCAGGGCATACACATAGAACATTTATTGCTGCGTAGTCAGACTTTAACCTTTGATGCCATGTTCACTGACACAAGGATTTGTCTCAGAAAGACAGGAGGACGTATCTTTGAAGCTAAAACAGCCCTTGGTTTGCTTCGTGTTTTCCCCTCTTCAACCTTTTTAATCTCCTCGCTGACAAACAGGACACTTCAGGAAAAGGCAAATCACTTCACCTGAAGTCATAAACACACACACACACACACACACACACTCACACACACACACAGTCTTCACTATCACTCATTAATACGCAACACCATGTGATAAAACATAGTCATCAAAGTGATTTTGCATGATAAAAAAAGGTCGAACCCCTCAGATTTTCTCACATCACCTCATTCCTTTTTGAGAAATAAAAAAAGGTAATGATGAAAACACTGAGGATACAACAGTCTACCTCTGGAAATCAGGCTTAAAGATGAGTGTCTCCTTTTTTGGATGGAGCGACAGAAGCCAAAAATAAGCTTGCATTAAAAGATTTGTTCACCGTTACAGTGTCAAACTATGGTGTGTGTGAGAGGGTTGCTACAACGTGTGTGTGTGAAGAGAAGATGAGTGCATCATGGTGTCATTTCAAGAAAAAAAAAAAAAGCATACTGTATTGCAATCCCAGAACCATGCTTAAGGAACACTAAATGTGTCCGTAATCGATATGTTATTGTGGTGTCAAATTAAAGCTTTCGTAGAGATGGTTTATGCTATTAGCATAGGAGGCTAAAAAGCAAACAAAGTTCCCTGTGTGCCGCCAGGAATGATCCTCGTGTGCTGAGTGAATTATGGCTGTTCTCATCTCTGGTTGACTCCGATATCTGAAGAAAAAAAAAAAATCCACGAGGAAACCGGTGTTCCCAAGAGAAAATGTGCTGGAGGGAACAATCACTTCAGCGCACAAAGTTTGAAATTTTTTGCTTCGTTGTTTTTTCCACACCTTAAAAAATGTTATAAAACTGGAAGCCACTGGCAGACAAAAAAGTCCTAGACAACAAGTCATACGGGTTAAACGAAACGGGGACAAAGTAACGGCAACACTTGCACGTGCCTATTCTCTTTTTCTACAAAAATAGTGGAATAGAAATCACATGGTTATCACCCAACATTGACATCTTGATACACTTCTGTATATAGATAAAAAAAAAAAAATCTTGGTTAAATGCAAATCCATCATGCAGTCGAGGTCCCGCGCAACTCTCGCGTCCATTTCGTCGCAAATCCTTAAGCGTGGTGAGAGGAAGTGGAGTGTGCTTGAGGTCTCACTTTATTAAGTAGCTGTGAACCATTTCTTTTTTTTTTGGTGCACACGTTATTGTTTCTTCTGATGGGGTTTGTGAAGCTCCATCCGAACTTAGCTCTCTTTCGTTTTCCTCGTGTTTGAGCGAGTGAGAGATAAAAAAGAACCAATTTCACGAGTCACTCCATGCACGGTTATACCTCCGCAATCCCTCAATTTCCTTTTCATTCTCCGCTGCCACTCAAAGACTAAGTTGACCGAGGCACAGAGCTCCCATCTCTACAGAGGTACGGTGAAGTGATGAGAATGATATAATTCATGCCTTGGATACCTGAGGCACACTCACACACTCTTGAACTCTCCTCCACCTTGCGTTTTACTCTGAACTCAGCAGAAGGTCCAGCGCCAGAGTGAGTAGGACCTGTTGTTTCCGTCTGCCAGAACAGATGGACATTAGATCCGCTTTCTGCTTTCCCCGGGCCAAACAAATGACCTGCCTTCTCCTTTTCCCAGTCTTCCTTCCGTCCTTCCGTCCTTAATATATTTCCAGAGCCTCCTCCCACTTACTTGCTGCACTGCCTCCGAGACGTAAACCAATCAAAACAGTCTCTGTTGGCACGGATAGCGATTTCAGTTTCTATTTTTGCATTTTTCAGTGAACCCAAGCCGACACGGGGAAAAGGAGTGGAGCAACAACAAGACTCTTTCTTGTGAGTTTAAGCTCTGTTGTCTCTGCTCCTGTCGACTCCCTGATATGAACGGGCCTCCTGGTCTTCCAATGTGAGCATGTCCTCCCCTACAGGTACCGCCCCGAAGAGGCTGTAAGGATCCATCTTCAGCCCTTTGGGCCTTAAATCTGCAGGATACTTCCTCCCCAGCAGGCCGTAGACCAAGACCTCTCCCCTAGGTAGCACAAAATAGGACACGGGCTTGTCACAAATGTATAGAAAGGGGTTGAGGGGGCAAGATGAGGGTTTGGTTTTGGAATACGGGACATCGTGTGTCATCAAGCCTCTCTCTCACTGATGGAAGCAGAGAGAGTGAGAGGGACAGCTATGGGTTTAGATCCAAGGAATGGAGAGACAAAGGAAGAGCGAACAGCAGGTTTCATCTGTTTTTCCGACAAGGCCCTACTGTTGTTTGGCTCGAGCTCTTCCCTTTGAACCCTTGCTCGCCGTCTCCCATTTCCCCTCGTCCTTCTCCTCTTCTTGTATCTACTAACACCCCCGTCCAGGGGTTGGCCAAGAAGCCTTGGGGGTCCATGAGCTCCAAGCCCAGGATCTCCCTGCGGCCCTCCCTGCCCCGCGACGACAGCAGCATCCCCCCTTGTTCCAGGCTGCCTGTGCTGTTGCACTTCTTCACCCCCCCTCCCGGGTACACCAGGGAGCTGGGCGACAGCAGCGACGTCAGCGACAAGCTGCTCAGCGTCTCTGATAAGTGTTCGCTGTTGCCCGCTTGGCTGGAGCCACAGCCGCCGATCGACGATCCGATGCCGATGCCCAGGTCCTCGTCCGAAGGGTCGATGGAGTCGTCGCGGGTGTAGCCCGGGCTGGTGCTGCCTCGGCCGCTGCTCTGGCTCCGCTGGTGGCCCCGGGTGGCCTGGAGGGTTAGGGCCGAGGAGGGGCTCGGCCTCGGTCTCAGGGTCCGGACCGGGGAGGAGATGGCGGTGCCGTCTTCAGGCAGCGGGAGCGGGCACACGAGCGGTAAGGGAGCGCTCGGCAAAGGCAACTCCAGGTTCTGCGGTGGAGAGACGCTGAAGCTCAGTCCCTCCTCCAGGGTGGTCTGGAGGCTGCCCTCAGAGCTGCCTGTAGCAAGGGACGAGTCACTGCGGGACGGGTACTGAGGACAGAAAGAGGAGCACATGAATCCAACTCTTTATTTCATTAAAGGGACTATTTGTAACTTATCACGCGCATAAATCTTAACGGGTCGGATTCCCATGCGCGCTCGCGTGTGGGTACGCGCTGCTCCTGCAGCTCTGCTCCTGCCTGTTTGCACACCGCGCTCGTTCTCCCCCGCTCGGCTCGCTCCACCTCCAGGTGAACGCGCGCACACTGCAGAAGAGTTAGTTTAGCTCTGAGAATATCTAATGAATGTGCAGTGGACGTTTTTGCAGAAATAACTGCTGCAGCTCCTCCAGACCAACAGAGGTTTCCCGTGTCTTGTGAAGTGACGGGGCTCCGCAGAGAGTTACGTTATCGTCCCGACCGGGTGTCGGTCTCCCCCCCCCCCTCCCCGTTCCCTCCGTTCCCTCCGGATCGGGAGGAAAAGCCAACACTAGGATCAGCATTGATTCATGGAGAGACCTTCGTCTGGTCAGCTAACATTACTGCCAAGCAGGTGAAATATAGAGTGATATTGTGTGTTAGCTGACGTGTGTCGCCTCGCAACAGGACGCTGACTTTCGTTGACATTGCGGCCACAGGTGTCGCTGTGAACAAGCAATTTCTGATTCTTACATATAGCCCCTTTAAGAAAGGAACATTATCTAATATATTTATATATATCCTATATATTTTATTGCATCACATATGTTGTTGTGCTAATGCTAATGACTTGCTTGAGCCTCTACCTCAATAAAACCTCACAACTATGTTTGTGTGTTATGCCCCTCCCCGTACCTGTGAACAGAGCATCTTGCTGTGAGCTCCTGGGGAGCGGAGCGAAGCCCAGGAGTCTGGGGAGGTCAGCCGAAGGCCCCTCGACAACCGTAGGCTCCCGCTGCGGGGGGGGGCCGGGATGGCTGCTCCTGCAGGGTGGAAGAACTCTGCAGGCAGATGGAAGAGAGGAGAAATGTCACTGGCTGCTCCTCCTCCTCCTCCTCCTCCTCCTCCTCCTCCTCCTCCTCCTCCTCCTCCTCCTTTGTTTCTTTCCTTCTTGTTGCTGCTGCTGGAAACGCCACCTTGAGGAAAGAATACACTCCTTCCATTTCTATCCTGTTGTTAATGTTAACACAGGCTTCAAAATGCTTTGTTCTGGTGGAGCCCGTTGTTGCTTTGCAGGACGGTGATTATAGAGCACCAACTGTAGCAGTTAAACTGACAGATTTTAGGTATACGTTGATGTTTTAATGTGTAGTGTGGGTCTGAGTGATGCACGGTTTTATGCCGACCACCAGTCAAGTTGCAGTTTACATTCATGTCTGTCCAAAATATCATCACTTCATGAGTTTATCCTGTTAGACATTTGTGTGAAATTGTCATAATTAGCATATGAATTCTTGAGTTATGACCAACAATGTGTTTTGTGAGGTCACAGTGACCTTCGATCACCAAATTCTGATCATTCGTTTCTGCCAAAATGTGAAGAACTTCCCTCGAGGTGTTCCTGAGATTCTACATATGTACGTATATGGACAGACGGATGGACAGACAACCCGAAAACATAATGGCTGTCGCCGGCGCGGAGGCATAATTATGGTAATATCTCACGCCAGCTGTGGATCTGCACAGATGTGATCCAAATCATTTCTGGCAATTTACTGCAGAGCTTCAAGTGCTCCTTGCACGCTCTCTTCCTCTTTTTTGAGAGGTACATTTCTGGGACCTATACAGTACAGTCTCTCCTTAAATCCTCTAAAATGTATAATATGTATTCTTACATATTCATCTTGGAAAGTTGTTGCTCTTGTTTAACAAAAGCGTGTTATTTCTTGTCCATATTGTGTCTTTCATGTGCTACTGTCAGCAGCAAGAAATGAAATCAGAAATTAACTTTTTTGCTGCTTCGAAGACATATTTGAATCTATTAATCATTAATGCATTCCTTTGAAAATCAGCTATGACTATCTGGTGTTACTCACCAGGGCTACAGTGAGGTGAGCACATATGTGCTTGGTGTGCTTGCATCTCCATCTCCTGTATTGCGGCCTCCACCTCAATGCCGGCCCGGCACGGTTGGCCCGACCCCTGCACCTGGCTCTGCACCACGTTCTGAGTCCCTCCACCTCCGGCCTCCTCCGAGCTGTGGGAGTCGCTGCTGCACCCCCCCTGCAGGAGAACACATGAGAAAGTATTTTCCAGTAAATCTCCTGGATAGATTAATCAAGTAAGTGTGTGGATTTCTCCCAAGTTTAATTAAAAAAAAAAGAAGAAAATTTGACAGGATGAAAATAAAAACATGGATAAATTATGTGCTGAAAGTTGTTGCAAAGCTTCTAATCATTAATATAGTTTAAAATTAGCCCATTTTTCTTCTGCAAAGGGACAATTTAAGTTTAGGATTAGCATTATATTTAGCAAAGTGACGATTCGTGTGATCGAGTCTGATAGAAAACGAGTACAGGAAAAAAAAAAGCATCTCCTCAGGCATCCTGCAGATATCAAACATGGCCTCTGATTCACATCATCCCGCAGGGCTTTTCATTTAAGTGCCGGTGAAGGGGTGAGGGCTGATTATGAGCACGAAAGAGAGCCTGTTATTGTCATGTTAATGTTATGTATTGTAACAATAAATGTTTGGTTATAAATTTGTCAGTGTGTGTGTGTGTGTGTGTGACGGCTGCAACAGCTGGAAGCGGGAAGCGGGAGGTAGATTAAGGCAGGAGTTCAGCTTTGTAAGCTCCTACCTCGTACGTTTTAATTACCATCATGTGGGGACTGCACAATCATTGGAGCGTGTTCGTGCACACACGTGTGTGTGTGTGTGGGTACGATATTGTGCTTCCACTAGTGTATTGTATCTCTGAGTCATTCAGTCCTTCAAACAGACAGCCACCCACACCCATACAAACCTCAAACAACCTTGGCACACATGCTTAATGCCACACACACACATTTTTTATTTACCAAACAGTGTTTGACAAATGAAATCCCTAACCTTAGATCCTTCCTCACCCTCTGTGTCTCCCTCTCTCTCTAATGAGCGGCGGTTCGCAGCCATGCTAGGCTTATCTGGCTATCCAGAACCAAGGAGCATTACCCCATTACAGTGGAGGATATCTGGGAAGGACGGATGATGAGGGACGGAGATAGAGGAGGCTAGAGGGAGGTGCAGAGAAGGTGTGCAATTACCAGAGGGGTAACGCTGGGAAAGGAGAAGCACGAAAGATAAAGTGGAAGAGGGGGAGAGCGGGCGCAGGAGAGGGAGGCATGAGAGCCACCCAGGATAGCAGCGCCTAGTTTTATTCATGAGAGGAGTCTGTGGATGCTTCAAAGACAAGATAGTTACCTCTGATACACAGAGAGAAAGAGATAAAGGGGACCTGAGGTTTATACCTGTAATTCACCAGAGAGCCTACAGCGTAGCCGTGGAACTATTTTATAATGGTCATTTGTTTTTGTGCTTCCTGGAAGGAATATTAGAAATGATCAGTGAGCCGCTGCCATTGTTTGTCCTCTTGGGGGAGTGGAACAAAGTGTTGGTATACTGGACAAAATAGTGTGAATTTACGGTGCAATTGGTATTATCGTGGTCACTTTCTTTTTTTTTTTTACACAATAAGTTACACTGGTATGAAGCTGGATGGTAAAATTTGCCAAGCAGGTGTAGAGCCCAACTAAATTACCCTGCTGCTGACTGAAAGGCTCTCTGCCACACATTCACTATATGCTAGTTATTACTGGGATGATCATTATTTCATTAGGATTTTTTTTCTGAGCAGCGTACAGAGCAAATACCTGGTGAAGCAATACAAGAACATCTTTGTAAATTACACATTATTAACACCACTGATCAAAGCTCGGATCCAACTTTCTGTACCGGTGTAATCTGTGTGAAGATGGCTTCGTATTGTAAATCAGAGCTTCTGCTTCTCTAATGAGAATGTGACATGTGTACAGTCAAGTGCGTAGGTTTCGTTTCAACATTTGGGGTGAACACATATAGCGAGGGGTCTGGGAAATTTTGAGCATCAAAAATCTTCATTTCCTGCATTCTGGTGAATTTTTATGCACCAATTTCTGCCTTTTCTGCATCACGTTATGGTTGAAGATGAAGGGACCCCTTTGAAAAAACACCGTGTCCAGTTTTCCCTCGCCAAAATTTCGCCCGACAGGCAAACATGACATGGTTGTTACTAGGCTTGCCGTGGTAGTCGGTGTTACCGGTGTTATACGGTGGTCGGGCACGCACCGATTACATCACGTACCAACCGCCCACACCGAAAACGTGAATATCCCTCTCTAGAGCTATCTGGAGCAGAGCCAATTGCGTAGAGTGTGTGTGTGTGTATGTGGGAAGCGAGTGGTGAAGCAAGAGAGTGAGCGGCGGCGACGGGAGCGAGTGACGTCATCGACTCCGGCCCAAACAGGAAAAGTTAACAGAGTTTGGTTTGTCTGTTCTGGGCTACTGTAGAAACATGGAGATGCAACTTGGTGGACTCCGTAGAGGGAGGACCGGTTCCCTATGTAGGTATAAACGGCTCATTCTAAGCTAACGAAAAACACAGCGATTCTTATTTTCAGGTGATTTTACACTAAAGAAAACATACTTATTAATATTATATTCCATCTCTGTTAATAGATCCCCCTAATTGTTACACACTGTTCCTTTAAAGAGCCTCGAAAAGACAGTGATGTCGGCCGGGATCGCCGATGAGCCGAGATGAAATTTAGGTGTGCTTGAGCACCCGTAAAACCAGTCTAAAATCACCAAAGCAGAGCAGGAATACCGCCATGCAAATCCTTAGTATCCCTGAAAGAAATGATGCCAGATTTACCCTGCTAATAAAATGACAACCTTATTTTTCAATGCTTTAAAGAGGTGCCTTTTTTTCTTCTTCTTTTTTTCAGAAGTGTAGATCCTTATCTCCCACCTCCCCGCCTCACTCGGCTCACACTCACCTTGCTCTCTCGCGCTAGCAGCAGGTAGGCGGTGTGTTCGTCCAGGCTGAGGTCATCTGGCAGGGCGGGGGATGAGGACTTGTCCGACAGTTGCTCCGACCTCAGCGACGCCTGCTCAATCTCTGCCAGCCTGATCTGCTGCAAAAAAAGCACCTCCGTTATTCATGTCTTAAAGCAGGAAGGAATGGGAACAGCAAACGTTCCTGGAATTAACAAAGCATTGTCTCATCAGAGCTAAATATAATGTATGATTTATTCTAGGGTTCACAACAACCATGACTGACCTCAGTATCTTACATCTTTGTGTACACAGATATCACATTTCTAAAGCATCAGCAACAACGCCGTCTCTCATGATACCGATTCTTTATACAGTATATCTCTAGCTACGCAGACAAGATAGGTAAAACCTCCGCCAAGTTTCGATACGCTTCACCAGATGTTGACAAGTCAAAGTGGCCAAAAAGCCGTGGCACCTGTCTGTGAAGAGAGCAGGGTGAGAGATTTCAAGAACAACATTGCTTTGTCATCAGTCATTGAACAAATATTTCCCAGTGCACCAGAAAAAAACGCGAAGAGAGAGGCGCTGAATGAGAGGCGAGCGGCTGATATCCAAGCAGTGCGAACACAGCAGGTGTATGTATGTTTTTGGATGTGCACCTGCAGTATCTTCATGTATATGTAAGCGTAACGTAGAGAGTAGGAACGTCACGATACCAGAAAATTAGTAGTCGATACCAATACCAGTGAAATTCCATGATTCTTGATACCCAACTCGATACCACAGTTCAAGATACACTCCTTTATTACTGTTTGCATACTGTTTTTTTTGCGAATTTATTATTAATCCCTGATGATTCCCCTCAAGTTTCTCACCAAAAACTACATTTTACAAGATTATATTATATATGTTATAATTAGGGCTGTCGAAGTAGCGCAAATTTGTTTTAAAGCCACTAATTTCTGTAACGCAATCGATATTTCGGAGGTTGTAGTTGTCAGTTTTAAAGCTAGACTGAAGATACTGGTATCATGTGAAACTAGAAAACCTAAAGAATCCATTGGTACCAACCATGTAGGTGAGGTTAAATAACGCTCCAAATATGTGCTAAATTTTGGCGAGGAAAAAACATTTTCAAAGGGGTCCCTTGACCTCTGACCTCCGACCTCCAGATATGTGAATGAAAATGGGTTCTATGGGTACACACGAGTCTCCCCTTTACAGACATTTCCACTGTATGATAATCACATGCAGTTTGGGGCAAGTAGCTCTCATCCTGCCGATTTCAACACGGATTTGTTGTTCACAATTTAGCATTTCAGAGAAATTTTCTATCATTCCCGGGATGACGGGACGCCGTGAGTCTCGAGCTCTGATCCCCGGTACCTGCGGTACTGTAGAGAAACGAGTACCTCATCATGTTTCAGAATTTTGGCATCGACTTGGTACTGAATTACCGGTTCTCGTGACATCCCTAAGAGAGAGTGAATGGATGTTTTTTTACATCGGGAGCGGTGGTGTAGCTGCACCAGAACCTCATAATTCTGCCCCTATAGCCAACTGTTAATTAAAATGTTGTTGCTGTGTGTATGGTAATGGTGTCTCATAGTCCTTGTCAGCAATTCTAAAGCCAACATTACCAAACACAGAATAATCAGGAAGTGACAACAATTACACCAACTGCTACTACCTCTCCCTCCGTCTCATTTGTTCCGACATTAGCTCCAGCTAAGTTTGTTTCATCAGGTACCTCAGCCCATAATGGCTATTGAATTGGTTTGAAATTATCGCCGCATGAGCCTCCCGAGAGCTCGAGCTTCTCGGCTGACGCTCTTCTCTCTCTACCTTTCCCCCTTTGCAGCGCTTGGTTGTGCAAAACATACTGCAAACAGTGAGCTGGAGTGGAATTTGAGGGTTCTGGGGGTGTTATAGATATATGACACGCTCGAGCAGTGTTTCTTTTAAAGAGACGGAGCAATGAAATAATAGCCAGAGAGAAGCATTAAAAAAAGGTACTTAAAAAGGGCCCAGTGAAATCCAATGGAGTGAGGCCTGTTAGCGATAGATTAACACATACCTGTATGTGAAAGACAAAGAGGTTCATAGAGAAAGATTCACGTCCGATATACAGCGGTACATTACCATCGCCCAAGGAGGGAGAGAGAGGCGAGGTGAGATGAGGCAAAGAAGCAAAGCAGAAGCACAGCGATGCAACTTGTTAATTTAAAAGGAGAACTTTTTTTTATCTCCGTATATCGGCCCTCCATATGTGACAGTATCTGCTAATGTGCTCTGTGTCTCAGAGTTGGGTTGTAAATAGCTCCAAAAAGGTCCCTCAGTTGGTACATTTATCAGCAGGTAATGGAAACTATACAGCCTTTCTCTTCCTGTATTCTTGGCTGTGCCTCCGGGGACAATGAAAAAAGGCACAATGGCTACAGGAGGAGTTGCTATACAGTTGTTTCCAAGGTAAAGGCGGGGGGCAAGAACCAATTGAAAGTGTCCATCGCAGCCTGAGAGCAAAGAGGTAAAGCAACACTTTATTCAGCGCGGCTGGGAGGCAATGAGAGCAGAAGACTGAGCAAGAAAATAAGCATGACTGATATCTCAGGACTCATGCCAGTGTGGACATGGGAAGCGTATGCAAGAATTTATGTTAAGCATAGGAAAAAAGCGCACCAGCAGCCAGTCAGATGATCATTTTCCACAGCACACAGGAGCAAAAACGAGCACACCTCTTGCTGCTCCTTTTAGCTGACTACCACAGGTTGTTCCATACTACCACTAGTCACCAAAGACATGTTGAAATCCTACACATTTAAATGAAATGGTAAGTATTTCAATGTTTGTGTCACAGTTGCATCAAATTTTTCTTTCTTATGAAATGCACAATACACAACATCTACATAGTAGAACCCGGTCTCACAAGATGGCGTATAAATAGACATTACAAGGACATTCCGCGTGTCATGAGGACGCATTTTCGCAACAAAAGTACGGTAACGTTCGCAGTTCGGTTTAGGAGAAACGTCATGGTTGAGCTTAAAATAAGTGCGTAAACTAAGTAAAATACGTACGGATACAACGTAACATAAGTACGGAAAACACGTCGCAAACGTCACTAACAAACACGTGACTAACATCGCTTAAAAAACAAAACACCGGACTCGAACACCCGCCTCCTGGTTAAAAGTGTTGGTTGGACCTCGTCCTTCCCACCCTCCATAAGTGGTCTTTCTCGCTTTTTGTTCTACGTTAGTAGCTCTGAGCGTAGCATATTTACGTGGCTGCATTTACATTGCAGTCAGCACAGACTACATGGTGTACAAACGATACATCTAATGCAAGAAAGGCATTCTTATTGCCCGCCTTTTCGTGCTAACAGGCTGCAAAAAACAGTATAATTCTGCGACTTATTTCTCCGCTCAGACTCTCCTGGAACTACTTGTGTTGTTTTATTACACGGCTCAGCATCGGGGTGCCGCATCGCCCTGAAGGGGATTCTTTCACATCAATGACCCGCTAGCTGTACATTATCCCGCTTATTACACGGCTACTTACTTAAGAAATCAATAATTTGACACAAAAAACGATCCGACAGAGTCCGACATCAGAGCTGCGCCCATAGCAACGGTCTGCTATACACAGCAACGGTCTGATATAAAGAAATAACAGACCGCAGAAAGTCGTGATTGACCAATCAGAATCGAGTTTTCAACAAAGCCGTGTAATAAAAACAACATAAAGAGTTCCAAGAGAGTCTGAGCGGAGAAATAAGTCGCAGAATTATACAGTTTTTTGCAGCCCGTTCACACGGAAAGCCGTATGAATGACAGGATAAAGGCATTTAGCGTGCAATAAGAACGCCTTTCTTGCTTTTGCCGTATCATTTGTACACCATCCTTCGCGTCAGGGTCGAGGTTTCTTTCACAACAACGACCGGCTCGCTGTACATTATCCCTTACCTATTACCATGCATCATTCGGTATCATCATGGGATATTTTTTGCCTGACCACAGGACCTGCTGATGTCCATAGACGTCGTTTAACCCTCGGCCTGCTCAAGTACCTTTCAGAAATTTACTTTCAAAATAGCTTCTGCGTCTCTGATGCCGCCTTTCAAGATGGCGCCCTTCCAAAAGCAGTGTAAGAGAAATTATGTTGATGCTTGAGCGAAGTGCCTGTTTATGGTAGTAACTAAATAAATGGCAAAGGCCTTCACTGCTCCACTGAACTGTTCCCTGCAGACTCAACTGTAGTCCTTATTAGGCAGCTACTTGATGAATATTTCCACTGTCACACACACACACACACTGTACCAAGGTGTCCCGCTGGGCCTTCCTGTCCCCTTAAAACACAACGCTATTGTACATAACTCACAGCAGTGAAAGACTCATCTGTTTGAAAATGGCACAAACACCCACGCTAGCTCGAACACAAACAAACACAAACAATATGCAAGTTTGATGGTTAAAGAAGATGGGGAATTGAAGGGGAGCAGTACAGGATCAGATACAGTAAATCAGAAAGAGGGGGAGCCCAGAGGAGCAGCGGAGGGACTGATGGGAAGAGGAAGCATGTAAAGGAGGGAGCAGAGATTGATGGTTTGACAGCGTCTGCAGACAGGCAGAAAGCAGGACTGACAGGTGAGGAGGTGTAGAGCCCAGTTATTGCTTCTTCTGAGCTGACCCGCTGCACTTTGTCATTGTGATGGACAACACTGGCACAGGACAGTATGATGCAGGATCTCCTGCGTACAAAATACCCCAAAAATACAAGCACAAGTAAAGGGGGACGTGTCGGTGGCGTGCGTGCGTGCGTGCATGCACATCAGTAATGGTGGCATGTGAGTATATACGCATGCAATGGGCCTCATTAATCCACACTTCTGCACATATGGAAATCATCTGGCGTTTAATTAAGGGCTGAAATTCGCTGTCATACTGTAACATAATAGCATACACAGTAGTTGTCACGCTTTATAAAGCATGAACTTTCCCATTCACGCTGCTTTGTGTGATGAAGGAAGCCCTGTGTGTGTCCATGGAAGCACGTGCAAATGTGTGTCTGCGGCAGATCTGCATGCACGTACAGTAATCATGATGTTTGTGTATGTGTGCATGAATGTGTTCGTATTCAAGGTTTTACTATTCACTGGTTTTGCAATGTAATAGTTTGGTTTGACATGTTTTTGTAACAGTTTGATGCGAGCAAAAATTAGTTTTTCCTCACAACACACTGTTTAATGAAACCCCTAGTGTGTGCATGTGTGTGTATATACTATATCTGTATATTTTTGTATGCATATGTATGCTAAGGAAGGTAGGTGTCTTTCAGCGTTATGTTTCTATCTTCACAACTATTTGGGGCTTACATCCAGTATGAATTTATTTCAACCCCTGGGGCCATGTTTACCGAGCATCTCAGAGCAACGAATCAGGCCTAACGAGCCCAAACTTCCTCTCAGAATGATCCATATTTGGTCCGACTTTCATGCAAAGCAGTAAAAGCTTTTCATAAATCAAATTTGTAACTGTAACTTTTTTTTTTTGTAATTGCTCCATCTACAAAATCTGTGTCCGCAAAATCTTAAAATTTACATCTATTTGATAACAAGAAAGTGATTTGGGGTCCCTGACGTCTGAGGCTACATTAATGCATTTCAGAGCTTCAAAGCTGACCTGGTTCTTCCCCACCACTAAACATGATAATGAAACAAGACTTCAAGACTGAATTATGTAGCCACTGGTAAGAAGTCCTGACTGAACACAGCATTTACTAAAACACTAAGGATACTCTGCAATCAGTTTATATTTCAGTCTGGTTGCTGTGTGGTCGACTGAACGTGCTGCTCTCTCTCTCTCTCTCACTGAACGCAGCTGTCAAAGCCAAAGAACCGCAGCAACAGCGAGCGAGGACTGCAGATTCACCTGCGACTCTCTTCAACGGGAAGTGTAAGGCCATTAAATAGGCGTTATCGGTCACTATAAGCACCATAGATGTGGGTGATTAGGGGCCTACGATGTTGGCTAACACGTTGTAAAAGTGAATGAAATGTCACGTTTTGAACAAAAACAAAAACGCTTCTTTAGGTTTAGGCAACAAAACTACAACTTCTTTAGGTTTAGGCAACAAAACTACAACTTCTTTAGGTGTATGCAACAAAACTACAACTTCTTTAGGTCTATGCAACAAAACTACAACTTCTTTAGGTTTATGCAACAAAACTACAACTTCTTTAGGTCTATGCAACAAAACTACAACTTCTTTAGGTTTATGCACCAAAACTACAACTTCTTCAGGTTTAGGCAACAAAACCACTTAATTAGGTTTAGGGAAAAACTTTGTGTTTTGGCTTAAAATAACTACATTTCAAAAGTGAAAGGCTTGTAACCACAAAGACAACTACATGTTGTTGGTCCCATCCGACCTCCAGCCCATATGGTGTAGTAGGCCCCTATTGACCCACATCTATGGTGCTTATAGCGACTGATAACGCCTATTTAATAGCCTGACAGCAGTCTAATCGGCTGTGATTTGTCACTAGATTTGTTACTGGGCTCATTGCTAAAGGGGTTATAAAAGTGTCCAAGTCTAGTGACATGGTTGCTAAAGTGGTGGTTTCTTTATAAATAGGTTTCATATTCTGAGGTGGGAGTATTTTTTACTAGTGGAATATTCTGTGTGACTAATAGGAGTGATTCTGACATATTTGATAAATATGGGCCTTCAGGTTGGTCCAGTGAAGCTCAGTGGGTAGAGAGAGAGTGTGTGTATGTGTGTGTGTGTGTGTGTGTGTTTGTGTGTGTGTGTGTGTGTGTGTGTTGTATATATGTGTGTATTCATGGTGGTACCTCTTGTGGGTGGCTCTTGCAATCTCTGCAGATGGGTGGAGGAGAGGAATAGTGGTGGAAGACAGAACCGGAGAGGTTGTCGATCATCAGCATCTCTCCCTCCAAAGTGTCCTTGATCAGAAGAGACACGCTGTCCAGCCATTGGCTCTCCTGGAACACATACACACGCACACGCACGCAGACATACACACACATGGACACACACACACGGGACGCAGGCCGGCAGACCAGTATTGCACGCAGGTGCAAACATGTGCACATGCGGACATGCGAGGACAAAAAACACGCAGGGAAATGCATACACCATCGTAAGGGTTATAAGTCTGTGTGCACACGCAGGTATGCTTTTACACTTTATGTACTCACACAGTCACACACGTGTACATATTCATCCACACACACATGTAGATTTCTAAAATTCCTCCACAAAGTAAAAAAGATCTCAAACACGTTGTCAGTGTCGGAGATCATGCACAAATAAACCGGAACGAATCCCCCTCTCATGCTGCATTGGCCTTTAGGGCTAAACACTGTTCGCTTTTTGGAAAAAAGCTCCTCAATAATACGACTCCAAACCCTCATTAGCCAAGTTACACATCATTTTACTATCAAAGCCTTGAGCACTGAGAACGCTGCTGATGATATATCACCTCAATTAGGCTGTTCAATACCTTGTTGAAACAATTTAAGATTTAAGCATCTGCTTTGTGCTCTGGGTATTATTAGGTTTAAAGCAATTTAGACTGAATCAGTCAGGGCTTTTTTCTGCGACTTAAATGATCCTTCCTTGCTTAAATCTCGTGTGCCAGATTGTTTTTTTTCCCAGAAACCAATCTGGCAGAAAAAAGGCAACTACTGACAGAAAAAAAAGGGAAACTACTTAAAAAATGATTTCTGTGTTTCTTGGCAGGGCACCGCATTTCACAATGAATTAGACGCATTGTGCCTGCATGAAAACGCATTCATAACAGCCAAAATAACTGTATTACATCAGCAGATGCATCCCAAAAGATAACTGTGAAACAAGGTCACTCCTCTTCAATCCCCACACAAGCCTATTTTTCACAACACATTTTCTACGACGCAGCTTATCGGGACTATACTTAGATATCTTATGCAAACACACAGTTCTGACTCAAGCCGTTATATTGCAATCACTCATGGCTCATGTTTTGAAAACGAGGGGGCTACGAATTCAAGAGGTTACTGTACTCTCCCAGCGTTATAAATATAAGCTAAATCATGCTGGTTTATGAAACCGTGTTGCAGTGAAAAATTTTGGCATGAAGACAACCCCCAGCAGTCAGGCTGACTCTGCCATATCCAGCTCTTTTAATACACGTATGTATAAAAAAAACCTCACACAGACGGTCCAAAGATTCTGTGTAGGTGGAGAGCTTGATATAAAAGATAATGTTTGATTGACTGCGGTGGCCTACTGTATGTGCTGCCCTCCATTAATAACTGTATTAGTGGACAACAATAGGGCCCGTCTAAAGGGAATGGAAGTTGAGAGAGCTGAAATTAATTACTGCGTCTATCTGACTGTCACCGGCTCAGCTATTATCTCTCCTCTCTTATTCCCTTACTCTCTCTCCCTCTGTGTGTGTGTGTCGACGTCCTACAGTGTCGCCTCCAGTCCCCGTGCAATATATTACCAGCGTTTCACCATAGAGGAGTCCAAAATGACTTTTTTTCAGTGTGTGGTATGGCACTTTACAGAATATACTAGTTGTAGCTGCGATCTTTCTTGAGCTCTTGAAGCCTCCATGTATCGCAGAGACTCATCCGATATATCAGCACTCTTTGAGCATCAATTTTTACGGGCGACTAAAGCAATTTCATAAAACCAATATGTCTGCTTCTAAATATAGTGTCCCGAGGAAAAATATTTGTATTCGCTGGTAATGTTGAGATTCACAAAAATTTAAAGCAAGTTTGGGTTTGTGCGCTTCCTCACATGAACCTTTTCAGTTGCACACACACACACACACTCCAACCCCAGGACCTGTGCTCTGAATAAATTGCATCGGTCTGCCAGATCCCTTATTGCATCACTTGAGAGACAGAGAGAGGGGGAGATAGAGAGAGAGAGAGAGAGAGAGAGAGGGGGGAGACAGAGAGAGATAGAGAGGGGGAGGGAGGATGCTGCCAGTGTTTTCTCCCTGCTCCGCATTAAGTGCCTTTGTCACGCTGAGCTAAAAATGACTCCGTGCAACTAACTTTAGCTCTACAAAAGGTGAGTCTCTTCACGGCAGCCGGTGAGTCATCTTTACGTGTGTTTCTGATGCACGGGTATATCTCAGACTATCATTAGCGATTTCATAATGGAAACGAGGGACCATCTACTCTCATTCACACACGTGAAACGATCGTTTCAAGTATGTAACCCGTGCACGTGCGTCTGCTAAACTCACACAGTCTCACTGTGAAGCACTGAAAGGTGGATAAAAGCTTAATTGAGAAGGCGATTAGCCATCTACAGCGAAACACAAAACTTTGATAAAGTAGAATGGAAATACACGGCCTATCCTTGACTTTCATCTGCCTAATATCACTTAAGTAGTTTGGTTTCATTTTAGAAAATGCCTTTAATTCCAGCCCAATGTTTTCACAATCATATTAATTGATATAATTGCACAACGCTGCAATTAAGGCACAGCTTTTAGTGTCTCTTTATCTGCATTTTCCTTTTATCTGCCTTTTCCTTTTTATTCCCTCTCTTTGTGTAAATGTGTAACCTTCCTTGCCCTCCCTTAATTCTCACAAAATGTGTAAAAGAAAATGAACAAACAAATTACACAAAGAGATCGGTGAAATGACTGTGAGTGTAATCACGCAACGGTGCCGTCAGTCAGTTTCACAATAAGAAATAGAGCAATGATTCTCTTCTTTCTCTCTCTCTCTCTCTCTCTCTCTCCCCATGTCAGCACCATTCAAACACTATGCAGAAATTACTGCCATATTGTTTACCTCTTTTGTATTCTTCCCAGTTTGTGAATCAAATGTGTAATTTTCTCTGCATGAACTAATAATGCATTGATACTGCGCAAAGAGAAGCAAACTGACAGGCAGCCAGAGAAACAGAACAGAAGACTCAGAAGTAGGGATGTCTCCGTTACGGCTTTCTGCCCCAGATACTGATCTAAATTGTTTATTAACCAGCATCTGCTGATACTGTGTCTGATCAAAATTCATAATTATCTAAATAATACAGCTGCAAAGTGCACACTGGGCCTACATTAAGGTCACAATTTCTATAATTTCCTATAGTGTATATTCTTCTGTAGTGTTTTGTGTAATGTTCTTAGACAGAAGAGTCTCAGAAGTCCGTCTCCACTAAGAAGTTCCTGGTAATTTTAATCCCAGGACTACCTTTCTTTTTTAAGTTTATTTTTTGGGGCTTTTTGCCTGAAATTGACAGTTATAGTTATGAAAGGGGGGGGGGGGGGAGAGAGAGAGAGGGGATGACATGCAGCAAAGGGCCACGGGTCAGATTCGAACCCTGGGCCCGTTCGGTAAGGACTGAGTCTCGGTACATGGGGCACCCACTCTACCAGGGGAGCTACCGGGACTTTTCAAGGAACTAAAAGTTCCGGTACTTTCAGAAAGTACTACCCCCCGACCAGGGCCTTTTTGAGGGGTAAAAAAACCCTTAAAATGTCCCCGGAACTTAATTTCCACCCTGATCCCTGCGGTCGAAACGCGATGAGTTCCTCAAAAGGTTCCTAGTTCCGGGGGAAAGTTCCTACGGTGGAAATGGGGCTAGAGTGGACAATGCAGGAAGACTGCGATAGGATTTAGGGAACTTCTCTTTTTCCCAATTGCGAACAAAATAGAGGCATCCTGCACGTGGAAAATTAAGCTAAAACAGTCGCACAGCATTAATGTATTTGTTAATTTTTTTTAGCCCAAAGCACCTTCAGTACCTTGCTGGCGCTGACTCTCACTTTAGCAGAAACTGCCGGCCACTGTTAGTGTCACTTGCTTACGATGCACTGCAATATGCAATGGTTCCACTGTTTTAAAGTACCACAGCGAAGCGTTACAGCTGAGCTACAGCTGGGATATAATAAAAAATACACATATATCAGAAATGCATCAAAATCAGTGAGGATCTGATTTTTTTCCCTCATAAAAAAGATAATCCTGATCCTGCAGATCAGCTCGATACTTCCCTACTTGCAGACACAAACTCCCACCCACCCACTCACACGCTTGAAATGCCACAAATACAAAATTCACACTATCAGGAAACAACACTCACAGAAGTACACACACTCACTTGTGCTGGTGAGTACAGGGTCCGGCTGGAGTCACTGAAGTTGTACGCTCCAGAGTGCGCACTGCCCGCTGAATGTCTCATCTTCCTCACTCTGTCTCCCCTCTCTCCACTCGCACATCCTCTGTCCTTCCCCCCCGCCGGGCCTCCAGGTCCGGCGCCGACCAGTCCTTTCTCCACCCTCCCACCCCCCCCACAGCTGGGGGCGCCCATGCAACAGAGGGTGCCCTGGGCCAGCTCCAGCTCAATTTCCGCATCCATCTCCGCCTCCTCTTGGGCCTCCTTGTTGGAGTCGTCCAGGTGCTTCATCAGCACGGCCACCACCACATTGATGAGCACGAACTGGGCGGTGAGCACGAAGGAGACAAAGTACATGGGCGAGATAAACTGAAGGCTAGGGTTGCAGGCGTAGTCCACGTTAGTGCCGTGATCCGGTGGGCACTCCCGCAACGTGTCCTGGTGTCACAGAGGATGAGGATGAGGAGAAAGGTGAGGGCAGGGTTGGTTAGGAGCAGAGGAAGAAGGGGACGGTCCAAGAGACAAAACAGATAAGTTGTGAAGATACAGGAAGTGGACAAAATTACAGGATCACCTTATGAAATTTAATACAGCAGCCCAGTTTACATTTAACATTGCTTAAAGGTGCTAAATGCGAGATTGGGAGTATTTCTATTGCCTCCGCACGGCTCTCAAAATGGCGACGGCTGAGCTGGCAGCCTGCATTTTGGACTGAAAATGCATATTTGCTTTATGTTCAACACAATTCGGTAGAATTTTGTACGGCAATTTGTAGGCGGACGTTTTACTGGCGTCCGGTAGTCACTTTCAGTCCAAAATGGCGGAAGCGTAGCTTTGCTGCTGGGCGCTGATGTTGCAATGGAACGAACAATTGACTTTCACTTCTTGGCGATATACCTTCTTTGTAGCTAATGGTGCTAACAAGCCCCCCAGGAAGTGCGTCGGTCGTTGACGCCAATTTTTTGTAGTGGCTAAAAAGCGGTGCTACAACTTCCGTGTCCATCACGTGATGCCATTGGGCCCAAAAAAAGACTTTTTCCACAGACTTACACTGGGAAAGAGACGTCTGTAAATCAGCGGATAATTTTTTTTTAGGTGAAACAACTCCCCAGTATGAACACTCTAATAATCCTTATTTAAATCATTAGGTTCTAAAAGTTGTAAAATGCACTTATAGCTGAATCCAGAGTTATTTCCCTTCCTCCGTTCATGTGAATGAGACCCAGACCGAGGCTGGAGCGAGCGTGACGACAGCGTGACGGCTGTGACCCCGTGACCGAGTCACGTGACCGAGCGGACGCTACTGCGCCTGCTCTATGGGCCCAGTGGATGCGGAAGATCGCCGGAAGATCTGGGTACTTTTCCACTCGGAAGTCGAGCCATCTTGGCTTCATGCGCCATGCATTAAAAGCACGCCCGGCGATGTAAACAAAGCACAGAGGGAGAGCGACTTCATTCTCTGCTCAGGTAGACATTACTCCTCTATATCTTTACATTATAAATAGTTGTTTGCTGCCATATAAATGCTCTGAATATTGAATATAGCAATAAAAAATCCTTGTTTCCACCACTGATAGCAGCAGAAATGCAGAGAAGACAAGTCAAGATCTAAATGTCATCTTATGCTGTGAGCTCAGCCACAAAACCGCCGCCGAATCAAAATTGGTATTCCCATTAAAAATATGAAGTACATTTTTAGGTAATGGAAATGCTTCTAGCTCTTGTTAACAAGGCTCTTTGTATTCATGACAACTTATATAATCATAATACACTTAATTGTTTTGCCTCCATGCAAAACAACAGGAGGCTTTTTTTTTCTTCTTCCCCCTCCCTTTATTATTCTAGTGGTTTTCCACTCTGGTTAACACGCGCTCAGCGGAGTTCAGTCGGAGCAGAACCAAAGTGACAAGTGTTTTCTTGAAGAAGTACACATCTCTCACACAGGCTGTGACCACACATAACAATTTTAGCCCTCTGAGCTGAAGCTGGTGTTTTCTATCTAATTTGGCGTGGCGTTTACACACTGCGCTCCTTCACATCATTTCTGCACACATTTTCCTTCTTCTAAATCTTCCCTCATGCTGCTCTACCTCCCCCCTTTTTAAACTTTTGCTGTAATTTACCATCTAGAGGAAAGAAATCATAATAACCGGTCAGTTCTTTTACTCCCATCCTCCCTCTTCTTACAGTTCCTTGTCTCCCCGCTGCCTTCTTACCCGTCTTCCGCTCCCTCATTATTTCCTCTCTTCCCCATCATCACCGCACTAATTACCACTCACCTGCCTCTCACCAAACCAAAGTTGCTCTACCTTTCTCACAGCCCAGGTAGTAATTGGACAGCCAAAATGACAGAGATTTACTCGGAGATGTTAGGTAGCATATGTGGCCCGCTGGTTTGCTTCATGGCCCGCGACCATCCTCTACACTACCTGTGTTTGTTTAATGGCCCACGCCCGACGACGCGCTGCAGCATAATCTCGATTCCCCTCGCAGCCCTAGGGTGTGCGGAGGAGCGGTGATAGCTGCTAGCTGGTGGTGGTAGATGTGTGTTCAGGGGAAAATTGGTGTTTTGTGTGTGTGCAATGAGTCCCTGCCCATCAGTAAGGAGATCTGTGCTCCCGGTGCTGAGCAAGCACATTTCCTTTTCATCAGTGAGTATCACTGGAGTGGAAGATGGGATGGATGGGAGACAAAGAGCAGGAGTTTGTCTCTTATCTCTCTCAGACCAACTCTTCACTGGTTTCTCTAGTTCTGCATTCCAGTTGTTTTTTTTTACCTGTAATGCTTTCTCCCTTTCCTTTAGTGTGTTACATAGTTTTTTTTGTGCATGTAAAAGGTCTGCAAAGTTATAAAGCCCAAAGTTCGAGTTAGGCCCAGGACACACAGGGAACGTGAGCAGAGCGTGGCGGCTGCAGAACCTGTTGTTTTTTATTTCGGCGTCCATGATCAGCGCGGCTCGGCGATGTGTCAGCTGCGTCTCTTCTACAGATCCGAGGTCTCGTCTATTTTTACCGCGTGCCGCGAGCGGTTCACAGCAACAACTGACAGTGAAAGTCATCTTTTGACAGTATATTGACAAGTCTGACAAGCTACATGTCTGCATCTGTAGAATATGTCACAGACATGAAAAAAAGTTAGAAGTTATTTTTAACTCAACACTTCCTTCTTCCGTTTCACAATAAAAGCCCTCAAGCGTTTTTTTCTGTGGACAGAATTACTTCATTTGTTAAGACAAGGCTTTTATTCTGAAATATTTGCAGGACGGTGTTGTAGAACATGCAGTGACTTGCACGGCTCCATGAATGAATAAAATACTGGGTTTTAATTGTTGATTATTACTATTATTTACAAATGAGCACAAGCTTCTTCACCGTTTTCTGTCTAAAATAAATATAAATTACATTTATAATGAAATGAAATGGCCGTTATGAAAGGCAAACTCGATGTAGAAAGAAAGAGCTGGCAGCAGCAGAAACGCTGCCGGTGTGGACGCCACACGTGTGAGACACGCAGCCGTTCAGCGAGGCAGCCACCACGCATTCCTGACGTTCCCTGTAGACTGTAATCTCTTATAACTTTTATCTGAAACTAGTTATTTCTAAGGTTTTTATTCTTGTATTTGTATTTTGTATGGTATTTTAATGTTTGTATGTGCTTAATGTGGACCCCAGGAAGATGAGAGCTCAAACAGAGCGTTTCAGACAGCACGTGAAAAGAGGCACTGCAGCACAGCCGGTATGAGGAAAATAAAGCGTTTTTTTTAACATTAAAGCATGTAAACATGTTCTAGGAGAAACCCAAAATACAAGTACGCACCTGAAAACTAGCACAATAGGTCCTCTTTAAAACACAAATACTAAGTTAGTAACTTTGTACCTTCATGATGCCATTCCAGTTGTCGCCCGTGGAGACTTGAAACAAGGTAAGGAAGGCCATGCCAAAGTTCTCAAAGGTAGCGTGACGACTCATACCCTCGCATGGGTAATCTGCGTTGCAAACTGAGGATGAGAGTGAGATGGGTGGATGGATGGAGGAAGAGAAGAAGTTCAGAGATAAGAAAGAGGTGAGAGGATGAAGAGAAAGGTGAGAATGGAACAGGAAGGGGACAACAAAAGAAGACACTTACACTTTAACATGTCATTGCTCCCAAAAGCTGCAGAGGCATGCACCATGTCTGTCGCTAAGCTGCCCGGACGACTGTCCAAACAAGCCAACTCAGTGTAGACACAGTCTGTTATCGAATCAGTGGCAATGTGACAAAACACTCTATTTGTCTTTGAGCTTATATCCCAAGATAATCTCTGGAATGGCTTCAAGAAAGCCACACTTGCATTCGCCTCTAATCCTTTCTACTGCCAAGCTCCAACAGGAAGGCAGTGTTGCCACGGGCTGCAGCCGCAGCACACAAGAGAAATGTGACAGTTCGGGAGATGCAACTTCAATGTGGATATTTTAGGACAGCACTTTTGTATCAGAATACTGGAGAGTGGGTTGATTCCCTAATGGCTGTGTGACTGCAGGAGGGAGAGCTGATGAAAGGGAATAAAGGATGGGGAGGAAATAAGGGGATTTTCATAATAAAGTTAACACGAGTCCTCTTGCTTCGTATGTACGTTTACTACAATAAGTGCACCAAAACTGGAAGCCACAGTTTTATTTACCCACTGGGACAGACACTTACACCCGATGATGTGTGGACAATGTGCTCTTCAACTCATACATACAGTGTACTCTATGTATGATGAAAGGATTAAACCAACTAGTGGACTGAATGGATATATAAAAAATACACATTATCTGTCCAAAACTCAAAATCCTTGAATTATTAAGAGATTCTTGGGTAGATATTTCCCCTTTGAAAGCCCACAGGAAGATGGGAGTTATGGCTTAACAGAACCACTTTCTTTAACATTAAAGGAACAGTGTGTAACATCTCGGGGGGTTTATTAACAGGTCATTAGCTCACGTTACCGCAGTCTTGGAAAGGGAGGAGGAGTGAGCGGAGGGGTACTCAGTTAGTTGCAACCACACCACTAGATGCCACCAAATCCTGCACACTGTACCTTTAATCCCATTACATTGGCCTAAATATCCAAATAGTTTTTTCACTATAAATATTCAATGTATCATCAAAGTGTCAACGAATGTAATCTTGTCTTTATTGTTTGTAAAGTACCAAAGATCATGAAATTAATATATGGATTTGCAGCTAAAAAACATAACATTTAACATCGTTTATACTTAAGTGCACGTGTAGAGCAAAAAAAAAAAGTTTTTTTTTTATGACATAATCCTTCGTAGCATCGCGACTGTGTGTCTTGAGCACTCACCAAGTTCTCCAAATAGCTCTACTCCTAAGGCGGCGTAGATGAAAAACAGCAGCATGAAGAGCAGGCCCAGGTTACCCACCTGCAACACACACACACGCACACACAAATACATGCAGGAGAACATCTTACCATGCACATATTATAAACCATTTGGCAGTATTCTAACATCTGCAACAACAAAGTACAACCTAAACAGCATTATTAAGCTCTGGGTAACGTTATATACTCAATATAATGCACAAGACTGCAAGTTGTGATTTAGTGAACAGCACTAAATAA